>JANCYU010000022.1:0-341492 GCA_026122205.1 Galdieria yellowstonensis | reverse complement strand
CCCTAATAAACCCTAATAAACCCTAATAAACCCTAATAAACCCTAATAAACCCTAATAAACCCTAATAAACCCTAAATAAACCCTAAATAAACCCTAATAAACCCTAATAAACCCTAATAAACCCTAATAAACCCTAAATAAACCCTAAATAAACCCTAATAAACCCTAAATAAACCCTAATAAACCCTAATAAACCCTAAATAAACCCTAATAAACCCTAATAAACCCTAATAAACCCTAAATAAACCCTAATAAACCCTAATAAACCCTAATAAACCCTAATAAACCCTAAATAAACCCTAATAAACCCTAATAAACCCTAAATAAACCCTAATAAACCCTAAATAAACCCTAGTAAACCCTAAATAAACCCTAAATAAACCCACCTTCCAAACGCATCTATCTGGTGACGTCGTAGAAATCATTATTACTGTAGTAAGTGTACCTGTTTCAACTTTGTCGCAGGTGCTTACTGCTCTTTCTTTTTGAGCCAGCTTGATTTTTGCAACCCAACTGAACTCGATAGTACCATAGTTGCGCTATGCAATAGTGGATTGGTGGTACCTCTCAGACTCTTATGTTATGCTCTTTCTTAAAGAATTGCCATTATTAACTTTTTTGCTTGCTTTCGTTGCAATACAATAACTGTAATGGCACGTATTTATTAAACCTTCTTTGTACAAGGCGATTACTTCGAGACGATGAAGCTACTTTGGCGTGGTATGCATCTTGACTATTGTAAAGATTTTGTACCCTACGCCGTCCTCGGTTGGTAAAAGCTGTTGCAGTGTCATCTCGCTTGGATACCCATTGATGCTCGTCTCGATCGTGGAATTCCTCGTCTAAACTTTACTAAATTGGCTAGGTGAATGGACCTCTTCGTCATTGTGTTTTAACTAGTTGCGGCGATAGCAGCTTCCTTCTGTTGTGTTTTATTAGAAATATAGTGTAAGCGTTTAGATAGCACTTTTACCTTAATTCTAAATATGCCACTAGAGTTGCAGTTGTCAAAGTATCATTGGTTGTTTCGTAAGTTGCACCAGGAGCTAGTTGACTTTAGACAATTCAAATCCGTTGCTGCAAATCGTTGGGACAATTGCCGTTACTATTGCTTTTTTGTCAGGTGAATATGTTCCAAAGCCTACATTGTCATTTAATTATTATGCCTCCTCATTTCGAGTAGTCCTCTCTGAAATGTCGTGCAATAATCGTGGTACAATTAAAAAAGTGCATTGATAATATTTAGCGTTCCATGCTTTACTTCGTTGTAGTGCTACAATGACTACTGCAGTGTAAGTTGACTTGTTGTAAACGTGTCCAATGAGGAGATACCCCTGGTAGTTTTTGCATAGTTGAACTAGCACAGTTCAATGTAGCTTTTTTGTCGTTCTTTTGGCAAATTTGCATTTACGCTACACGAATTGTTATGTTTTTATAATATGTGCAGGGTTCCATCTCTATAATTTAATATGAATATAATTTCTACTGGAGCACAAGTATATCAAATGAAAAAAGTGACATTGGTTGAACAAATGGCTTACACGAAGAAGCAGTGGGGTCTCTAAACAGTTGTCATCAAATTTTTAGAGCTGGTTGAGTGGTTTCCATTATGAAGGGTTATTTTGGTCATTACGATGCATTACAATGCCTCTAGTGTCAGTGAAAGCTTCATTCTCCTTATTACAATTCCAGGACTCTGAAAAGCAATGAAGTAACCACGAATTGATTATAGTAAATCTTGGGTGCCCAACAGTGATGGATAAATGTAACTTATTGAGTCAACAGTTGCCCAACAATCCTCAATTTGATTTTTCCACTCTAGGTTCATTCATGATTGAGCTGCTGCAGTGCCTTGTAACTTTTGAGTGATGGTTTTCTGCTGAAAGGATCGCCATTATCGTTTGTTTCTGTAATTTTATTGCAGTACAATACCTCTAATGCCATGTACTCTTTAGGCCTCGAAATTGGAAGTTGAAGGCTATGTAACAATAAAACAACCTTGGCATACGGTAAAATGTACTTTGACTACTGTTAAGCTTTTGTGTGGAACACCATCAAAAACCGATAAAAGCTGTTGCTGTGTTAGCTCGTTTGGATACCCACTGATGCTCGTCTCGCTTGTACAATTATTTGTCTATACTTTACGGCATTGACTCACTGCATGGTACTTTTTCCCTAATGCGTTTTTACAATTTGTGGCTACGCCATCTACCTTCTCTTGTGCTTCATAAACTATACAGGGTACGTGATTTCTATGTTACATTTATCTTAATACGCGGTCAGAATTGCAATTGTCAATTTGTCATTGGTTGTTTCTGTCTTGCTCGAGGTGTTACCTGTTTCTAGACTGTTCAAATCCATTGTTGCGAAGCGCTGAGATTGCCAATGCTATTTTTTGTGATTTAATTCTTTATCAAACGTATTGTGTCATTTAATGGTCATGACTCTTCATTTTGAACGGACTACAATGGAATGCCGTGCAAGAACAGTGACATAACTGAAAAAGTGCCTTGACAATACCCAGTATCCTGTGTTCAATTTTGTCGTAACGCTATGATGGTCATTGCAGTGCAAGTCGGTTTGTGGAAAACGTTGTCCAATGAGAAAATACTGGTGTGTCTATGCATGATTGAACTCCTATAGTTCAATGAACTTTTTTGTAATGCTATTTAACAATTTGCGTTTAAGCTACATTCTTCTTTATGTTTGAATACAATGTACAGGGTTCTGTTTCAATAATTTAATTGATTGTAATTCTAACTGTATCGCAAGCGTAACAAAGAATAAAAAAATCGTTGGTTGGAAATTATCTTGCACGGGGAAACAGAATGGTCTCTAAGCAGCCGTAATCTATTGTTAGAACTGGCAGAGAGCTTTCCATTAAGAAGTTTTTTTTGGTCAATTTGATGTACCACAATGCCTTTCGTGTCATTGAAAATTTGACTTATTACAAATCCAGGGATTCTGAACAGCATTGAAGTAACCACGAATTGACTATAGTAAATCTTCTGTGCCCAACACTGGTGGATAAATCAAACTCATTGCAATCAAAGCCCGTTCGGTTGCCCAACGATTCTCAATTTGATGATACCACTCTTGGTTCATTCATGACTGGGTTGCTGCAGTGCCATGAATGCCTTTTGAGTAATGGTTTTCTGCTAAAAGGATCGTCGCCATTTTTATGTTTTCCCTTTAATTTTAGTGTAGTACAATATCTTTGGTGTCATGTGATCATAAATCTCTTTATTACAAGTCGAAGACTCTCAAATGATGAAGCTACCTTGAACTAAACGAAGATGTACTTTGGCCATCACAACTTCTTTGCCCAACAGCGCATTAGATTGATACGAGCTGTTGCTGTGTTGTTGGCTCGTTTTGATGCCCATGGATGCTCGATTCGATTGTACAATTATTCATCTGTCTTCATTGGATTGACGCGGTGCATTGCATTTTTTTTTCTTCATGCCTCTAACCAATTTGTGGTCAAACTATCTCCCTTTTTTGTGTATTATATACTATAGAAAATAAGGTTCTCATAATTAATGCCTACCTTGATTCAGAATGTGTGACATGTGGAGCATTGCATACAAGGAATCAGTTATTCCTACGCAGTTCTGATCCATCGTTGTAAATAGCGGAGAGGATTGCAATAAAGAAATTTTTGATGGTACTACTGTTGGTTAATGCACAGTTGAACTAGTGCAGTACCTTGTACTATACGTGTTTTTGCTTGGTGGATAGCCATTGATCATGCTTTTTCGTACTTTTTTACTGCATGTAAAAGCCATGTAGTGGCATGTTTTTATAGAGCTCTTTGTTACAAGTCGATGAATTTGAAACGTTGGACCAGCCTTGATATGACTTAAAATATGTTTCGATTATTGTAAAAATTTTACGACCAACATCGTCGTGGAGCGCTACAACCTATTGCAGTTTTAGCTCGCTTGGATGCCCACTGATTCTGGATTTGATCGTACAGTAAGCAACCTATGCTTTATGGGATTGACTCAGTGCATGGTAACTATTTCTTAATGTCTCTGTAAATTTTGTATCTACACTTTTCCTTCTCTTGTGTTTTATAAACTATAGAGATAAGCTTTTTTAACTTTATTATTACGTTAGTTCTAAATGGCTGACTAGAGGATCAGTTGTCACAAAAAGCATTGGCTGTTTCGTGACTTGGACGAGGAATCAGTTGTTTCTAAACAGTTCAATTCCATTGTTGCAAATCACTGTTATTGCCATTATCTTTGTTTTCGGTTTTACGAATGTGTTACAGAACCTGTAGTGTCATGTATTCATTATGCATCCTAGCCACGATTCGACCGCTCTGAAGTGCAAGGTAACAAACTTGATATATTGAAAATTGTACCTTAACAGTGCTTTGTATTCCTCGACCAACTTCGTCGTAACTTTATACTGGGTACTGCAGTGTTAATTGGTTTGTTCCAAAGATGTCCTTTGAGAAGATACTGCTTTTAGTTTATGCCTAACTGAACTAGTACAGTTCAATGAACCATTTTTGTTATGCCTTTTAACAGCTCGCGTTTATTCTACCTCCTTTTGTTTTTACAATTTGAGCAGGGTGGCGTTTCGATAATTTAATTTTACCATAAAAGCAAAGAACAAAAAATCAACGTAGAATCGTTGCTTGCACAAGAAGGCAGTTGTCTCTATCTAGACAATTCTAATAAATTGTCCGAATTGCCTGAGTGGATTTTTAGTATGGAGGATTCTTTTTGTCATTTCGATGCATTACAATGCTTCTAGCGTTTCGAAAAGCCTACGTCTCCCTATTAAAGTCCACAATTCTGGGAAACAGTGAAGTAACCACGATTTGACAATCGTAATTACTCTTTCCCCCAACAACCTCGTGAATAGATGCAAATTATTGCAGTGTAAGCTAGCTCGGTTTTCTAACGATTCTCAATTTTATAGTACCACTGTTATTCTATGCATGATTGAACTGGTTCTCATTGCCTTGTACCCTTTTCGTAATGTTCTTTGCTGAGAGCATTGGCTTTTTTGAGGTCTTTTGTTAATTTTATTGCAATACCATTCTTGTAACGGCATTTAATGTAATCAGTTAGCCTTTTTAATACAACTAGAAGACATCGAAACAGTGAATAAGCCTTGATATAACGTAAAAAGTATTCTGACGGTAGTAAATCTTCTGTGCCCAACACCATTGTGGGTAGATTTAAATTGCTGCAGGTTAAGCCAGTTGGGTCGCCCAACATAGATAAGTTCGACAGCACCACTGTTGGTTTACGTATAATTCAATTGCTGCATTGCATATTATCAAGTTTTTGACTACTTGCAGTTACATTGTATCTTTTGTATGTTTTTATAACCTGAGACGTGTCACGTTTTCATATTTTTCTTCTTGCCTTATTTCTAATTGCGTGGCAAATGGAGCATTGGACAAAAAATATTGGTTGAATCGTGAATTGTACGAGGAAGCAGTTATTCCAAGACAGTTCTAATCTATCCTTGTAAATCGCCAAGAGAATTGCCACTATGCATGGTTTTTGTCACTTCAATTCATTACAATATCTCTACAGTAGTGAATACGTTAGGCCTCTTTGTCATGCAGTACATCTTTGTTCCTTTTTATGTTTTTTTATGCAACGAATAGATTTTCGTTTATACAGTTTTCGTGCGTTAACTTTAAATGTTTGACAAGTGAAGCATTGGACAAAAAAGCAATAGAGGAATGATAAATCGCACGCGGAAACGTTTATTCCTTGACAGTTGCAATCCAATGTAAAAAGTAGCTCGGTAAATTGCCATTATCAGGGCTTTTTGTCATTTGTACGCATTACAGTTGCTCTGCAGTCATTCATAACGCTTCTTTATTACGAGTCGACTACTCGGGCATGCAGTATAGCAGCCTTGATGTAACATAAATTGCTCTGACAATAATAATTATTCTAAGCCCGGCACCGTCGTAGATCGATATAAGTGGTTGCAGTTTAAGCACGATGCCAAGTTCGATTGTACAATTCTTTGTTTATGCTGGAGTGACTTGACACAGTAGGCTGCGTTTTTATCTTGGAGCTTTTTAGCAACTTGCATTTACCTCATCAGCACCGCTCCGTGGCTTTTAGACGTTGGATATCGTTCCTCCTGTATACCTTGTTCCTGACCTAATTCTCAATGTGCTACAGTAAAATCAGTTGAAAAAGGTACGATGGTTGAATAGGGACTAGCAAACGGAGACAGTTGTTTCCAAACTGCTGTCCTATCTTCTTTGAAATCGCTGAAAAGATTGCTATTATTGACATTTTTTCATCAACTCAATGCTGCATTCTCCCAGGCGTGATACTTTATAGGATCGTTGAATGATTTTGTAGTTTCCTATATAGAACTTGTCAAAGAATGAGAATGTTTTTTACATACTTGTATTTGTGTAGTTTAAGTTTTTTTAACAAGCCAAAGTGCGCTTAGTCCCATTGAAATTGCAATCAACTGTAATTGTTGCCAATTGATTGGTTTCTTGGGTGTGCAGCTGCGATTAGGTTGAGCATGATAACGGACGTTTTTTGCTGTAAATGACTCAATGTTCCAGGTACACTGGCCAAACAGCAAGGACAACGAGTCTTCCATTGTTCATCCAATATACCGATTCTGGCAAGCCTCGAGCAGGAACTCCAACCACCAACCACGCATACGCATTAGCCATGATAGATTTTTGCTATATTCAGGAAAGTCGAGGGAGCTGTCACGCAACAATGCACTACCGCTCTGTAATGCATACTGACAATACTCTTGCCATGTATGGGATTGGGTCATTTTGCCAGTAGTTAACCATTTATGATGGATAACCTGTTGCACTGCTCGTTGCAATGCCTTGGAACCACGAGGTGATCCTTCAATCTCCCTTACCGCCGAGCTACCCAATCTCCTCAACAACCAGGCTTTGGTATTTTTCACCCATGTTCCTTTCCGAAATGTAGGTATCCATTGACATAATTGACTAATCCATGTACGCATACTAGGTCCTTTGGCCCATAAACGTGCTCGGCGTCCTGCTATAAGTGATTCCACACTAGGTATACCCAGTTCCGTATACAAAGCTGGAATACTTACTCCTGTGTGTTTCATATGCACACCTACCACCATTCGTAAAGTTTGATTCAATACCAAACTTAAACGTTTGGCATGTAGTTGATGCATACCCCACCATTCAGAGCCCCAGAGCAAACTAGGTAGCAAAAAACTCTTGACAACACGCAAACGGAGATCCATTGGTATCCTACCATTACGTAGAAATGGAGTTGCCATATGAAGCTTTTGACGATAACGTTGGATTTGACGTTGCAACGTAAATCCTTCGTCCAAATTACAATTCAAATCGATACCTAGATAACGATATTCTTCGACAACAGGTATGTCTTTGCCTTGTAACTGCCACTGCCTCCTACTTACCTTATCTACACATCCATGAAAGACAGTAACACCACATTTGGATCCACCAACTTCCATTTCAAGTTTAGTCAAATATTCACTTACCTTGCGCATGGAGGCTTCAAGACAATGTCGGCTAGGCGATAACAATACCACATCATCGGCAAACATCAATCCAGGTAATCGATTCTCTGTTCCACCAACCATTGTACTCTCAGGCAACAAGACCACTCGAATATCAAATGGTCGACATTGTTCAAGTAAATCATTGATGAACAGATCGAATAGTAATGGAAAGGAAGGATTACCTTGACGTACACCTCTACAAAATGAAAAGGCAGGCGAGAGTGTATCAGATATCCGTGAGGATACCTGTGTCCATGAACTACGATAAAGCCCATGATAAAATTCCAAACATCGACCTCGAATACCTAAACTTTCCAGTTTACGAAACAAGGCTTCATGAGGAACTCGATCAAAAGCTTCACGTAAATCGATGAAGCATGCATAGGTAGGACGCATTTCCTTGTTCCATCGGCGTTGGACACACTCTACCAAAGCAATCACTTGTGCTGCACATTCCTCGCGAGTACGAAATCCAGCTTGTTCACGTACAAGTACATTGTCTTTTTCAACTGTATAACGAATGCGATTGGTAACAATCGCACTCAACAGTTTTACAATTGTACTTATGAGACTGATGCCTCGATAATTGTTCATGTCCTTCAAATCTCCCTTTTCGGAATGGAAATAAGGAGAGATGAATTCCATGAACTTGGAATCTTTCTGTTTTGCAAGATCCAATTGAGCAAGCGGAGCAGCGCTCGGCTCATCGGATTTTCCATCATAGATGAATTGTGGAATTCTTATTCTTGTGGAGATGATGAGTTTGATGAAGTGGAAGCGGTAAGAAAAATCAGCTTCCAAAACTCCATAGCAAATTGATCCTTACAAGCAACTTTACCATGCGCAGTGAACCAAAAGGAGCACAACTCGCGAAGAAGGTTATTGTGTCATCGATAGTAGAGTTTTTAACGCCACAAGACAACGCGTTTGCTGTGCTGGAGATAAGAATAGTCAGGAAAATTGCAGGTTTACTTTTCTAGTATTGTCAAATTTTTTTGGCTTAATAAGGCTGCAATTTTTCCATATGCTTTCGTTAATAAAATCTACCTTTTTAACTTGGAAAAGTTCCAAGTATACTCATACGCGCTTAAAGGCACTGAATGATACTTGGAAACCTTGTCAAGTACACTAAACTTGCAATCTCTACGAGCAAAAACAGCTATTATAGGTAGATATGTACAAGGACGTGACCCTTTTTCAATTGCTTCCTCTACAGGTACCTTAGTACACTGCTGTTACTTTTCAACCATTGCACTCTTCTTTCTACACCACGAATCTGTACAAATATACTTATAGATACGCGCACAAGTTAGCAGTTGAAGATGTGGAGATTGGCGGGAACACGACAACCCTATTGTCAAAGGAGCCATTCTTCCACCACGAAGCATGGAATAAGACTAGTACAAAAAACCTCTGAAGAAACTTCTAAAACATTACAGAATAAATAGTCTTCAAGCTTTGCAAAGGCAAAACACATGAGAGATACCAAAAAGAGTGGCAAAGAAGAGGTCAACTTTCCACCACATTCAATCGGTTGGAACCATTTGGTGCAGAACACTTTGGTTGCCAGTGCCAGTAGAAGAAACAAAAGGGGTCTAAACTCTTTGGACTCTACTTTGCTTTCTATCTATACTGGCAATGAAGAGTAAACCGAAAGTGTCAAGCCGCCCTTTTTTATCCTTGTAGGGTGACAATGGGGTTGCGTTTCCAAGACGGCATGTCTAGCCACTCGTCGACAAAAGAAAAAAAGAAAGACCAGGTCAAAAGACCGACTGTAATTCGATAAAGAGTAAACAAGCGTAGTTCTTGTAACGTAGCAACCGCTGATTCCTCTTCTACATAGCCAGCTGGTTGTGTCATCGTCTCTTGCGTAGGTTGGCTCCGGTATAACAAGGCCACAAAGCCATCTTGGAATCGTCCGCGCTTCATGTCGATTGATGATTCAAGTTTATTTTGAAAGAAAAACAACGCAAGGACCGCTTGGCTTTGACTATCTTCTCGCTTTTTCCTCTTTGGTTGCTTCTGCTCTACTGCGGCGCTCAGGGAACCGAGAGTGAAACCGAACCAAAAAAGCAAAGTTTCGCTATGACAGCGCGATAAGAAATTTGAAGTGTACAGTTACAGGTGTCTTTTATTCTTTTTCATTGCAACAAATGCAAAAGTGTTCCGCTTTTGCTGCAGGACAAAGCAAACTGTCACTGAGTACAACGTGCTTTGGTGGAGTGAATTCTACAAGCATAATCCTATTGCTGAACTAGTACAGAACAACAATGCCATGCCCGAATTCGTTTTCGCCTACCTCGAAATTTTTACTGCAAATAAACTTTGGGGACAGAGGAGGCAACAGATTACGATGCTCAACAGTCTCCACTTAGTTGTCTGTGGAAGAGGCACAGCATAGGAACTTTGAAAATAGAATATTCTGTTCGGATTTGCTGGACTTGACTTCCAGCGGAAAGTCGGAAAAGGTTGCAACTCTGCCGTGACCGCGATGAAGCAAAAGTATTCGTTGTACAGTTGGATAGACGGAAGGCAGTCATTTCAGTCTCCGGTCAGACTGTGAAATGCTTTCTTCAAATGTCTCACTTGTGACACTTCCAGTGTTATGAAGAGCCAATGGCTTTTACCTTTTCCCTTGAAAAATTCTCTCTGGAAAGTCAAGTCGAAAACTAGCAACTTCTTGTTCAAAGAGTACTAGTGAGAGTAACTTGAACGATCCTAATATGGATTACAACGCCACCTATCTCAACTAAAAATGTCACTTTTTATTACTGATACAAGCTTGGCAAAGCACGAAACAATCACAAAACTACAGCGTCTGCATTCGATCCTCGCGGTTGCCCACTGGCCATTGGAAATGATCTGTTGGAGACATGCGCTCTAGTATGACGTTTATCTGTTCTCACTTCAAGTTTATATACACAAACTATTTCTGCCAAGGCAATTGTATACTTTGAAGACGCTAAGGTCGTTGGCTTCTGTTGGGAGAGTCCTATAGTGGGCTCAATGAAAGATGGCATTCTTAGGCAGACGTCTCGTGATTCAACAGCTATGGTCGTCTAAGGGCTTTTCACATAAAATATGGTAAAAGCATTTCACGGAATAGTATTAGCGAAATTTTGGACTGTGCAGTCTGCGGTCGTCCAGTAAGCACCAGACGACTAGCTTTTTGTGCTTTTGGCACGAAAACGCCCCTCGTTGTAATCACATATTCACCTTAAAAAAGGAACCAACACAGCTGAGATTGTCTTGCTTTTAGGCGACAAGAACCTGACTTTCGACCGAGCTACGAAAAATACGACCCTTATAACACAAACATTAGAGCAAAAGGTCAAACAATACAAGCTCAACTGCTTGTTTTTACCAACCAGTCGAGCAGTTTCTATGCTTGTTTCTGGAGTAGCAAAAATTCTTGTTCAGTGTCCCTTTGCTTTGGTGTCACCAAGGTGCAAGCGACTACGGTGAATAGAACAAGTTCCCATTCAATCTCGTAAAACACTCTTGTGGCAACATACAGAGGGCCTAGATGAGTCGCCATCTTACAGATTGTTTTGAAGCATATTTCCTAAGGAATGACTGTCGTGTCCTGTTCTGGACCAACAGTCTGCTCTGGTTCGAGTTTTGAGGAGAAGGAACGTTGCAAGTCAAAGCAACCCATTCTCGATAGTAAGGACGTCACGAAGGATGATAAACTTGTCTCACTATAGACTAGTGCTCTTGGAAAATTCGGCAGGTCTGCATCAAAATGTTTTCCGTGACTTTTCTATGTGGAAAAGAAAAGAAAGGACATTATATCTCAAAGATGATCTACCAGTGATGGATTACAAATTCATCTTGATGAGTTGGGGGTCAACGATCCATATGAAATGAAGTCTCAATTATGGAAATGACTTGCCAGGTTAATTTCTTAGCATTCATTTGGCTTCCTTATACTGGAAAACTCCGATGGAAAGTTTGTGGATAAATTCAGTAAAAAGTATAACAGCAGAATACTCTAATGGGAAACATTTGTCGAAATTTGCGTTTTGTGAAAAAATAACTGGAGTTTTCAAAGAACCGCTGCAGTCTTGATGTGTCTTACGCTCATTAGAATAGATAAATGAGTAACAAAAAGATACTTTGCAAAAGTTCCACTAGAAGAGTTGCACATAAAAGGGTTGAATACATGTAACAACTTGACAAGGACAGAAGACTTACGATGGATGTCTTTTTCTGTTTGCAGTATACCACGGACAATTTAAGATGAATTATGCTGTAGCAGTTTGTAGATTTGGTATTGCATATATCCCTTTCGGTAACAGATTTGTGTCTCTGCCTTCGATAATGTTCAAAGAAGCATGACGCAGAAACATATAGAATACGGACGTTATGCGGATGAAATTATTGTTCAAAAGTAGAAAGTTAAAACGATCTACCATATTGAGTTTCGTAAAGCTCCATGCACAACCGTTTAATCGCATTTTTTAAACTCAGAGCTGACTCTAAGTAGAGTGTCGGCTCGAGGAACACAGTCAGTCGACCTGCCAAGCTCCAACTTGTGCCTTTTTGGTCAGATTATATAGAATTTTCAAGTTTCCGTGGAAAGTCAATACCTTCTTATTATTGTAGACTGTTAGGAGCAACCTTCAAATTAGCATTTCCCAGTTGTTGAAGCAACGTTTTCATGTAACAAGGTGCATATTTCCTTTTCCGTCGGGGCTTGTGTTTTCAAAAGGAATGTTCACTAAACGCTTTCACATGATTGCTAGTTTCAACGAAAGAAAGAGAAACAATCTTGACCAATGGTCTCATCATTTTGTACAAAAGCGGTTCAAACTGTTTGCAAGGTTCTCTCGTTAGGACATTCGATGAGAGAAGAAGCAAGCAACGATTGTGCGTCGCTTCAAAGTAAACGGAACGATTCCACGTGTACCTCTACATCTCGGCAATACAAAAGAGGAATCGTACTTGCAAGTTTTTCGGAAGCTACGATACTGCTCTTTGCTTGCATTAAATGCAAAGTTAGTGAGACATGTACACATCTTTAATACATAGATCTCTTCATTTCGTCCTTTAAACAAAATGCTTATCTATTCAACAAGCACTAAAAGTAGGGATGTACAAGCGACCATATGACAGGTTAAAAGGCACAACAAGCGAGATCAGAGCAACATTGTAAGCAGTCGCGAACAATAGAATACAGACAACATCAGTAAGAAAACTGCTTCGAAAAAACAGGCCAATTTATGTAAAAAATCAAATTTTCGTGCAAACACGAACCTATGCAAGTTTATATACGAGCTACGAGCAGTCCTGAGTAGAATAAAACGACCTAACTTGATATTATCAATTTGTACGAAGCATTGCTTCATAGAAAGATGACATATTACAAGCAATGTTGTCACAGACAAGAACCGTCCTTTGCTCTTCTAAAAATAGAGCAAATGGAGAGGAAAAAGCCACATGGAACCAAGATGGAGCTCAGAGACTCCGTCTCATGTGGAATGCTATAAAAGTAACAACCTTCGGCAAACTATAAATTGATTGTTTGTTCGTGGGGACTGTTTTGTCTGAGATGGACGCTGCTTCCTCAAGGTTGAAGAGAGCTTGCGGTATACATATGAAGTGGGAGCAAGTATTTGACCCAGTGACCATGAAAATTGACAGAAAGTACGCCAACGTTTGGTTGGAAGATTTACCCGACCTCTCCGTGGAGTCTTCAGTAACTAAAGTTTCTGATTTCCTTGGAGAAAAATTGAGGGTGGGAAGCGAAGAAGTTTCTACAAAAGACTTATCACTGAACGCCGCCTCTTCAATCTTGTTACCCAAAAAGTTCGATGAAGACTTTCCTTTGAAGAGTTGTGGCAGTAAAATTTCAAGGGTTTTTTTGAGAGAGGATCTGATAACACTGTGGAACGCACTGGTGGATGGTGAAAACAGACGCAAATTGAATGTTTTATCTGCAGCTAGTGGGTTGGGCAAGAGTATTTATCTTTATCTCATAACTGTTTTTGCCCGACATTTTAAAATACCGGTGCAGTATATCGGAAACGTATCATCACTGGTTGAGGATGAAACTAACCAGGAACGTGTTGTGAAGCGTTACCTGAGCATGCTATTATTTATGAATGCACAGAATTCAGCTGTGTTGAATCATCGCTTTCAGCCTCTTAGCTCTCGCTACATGTCACTTGAAGCAGCGGCTCTAAAAGAGGTCATCATCTACGCACTAAAAACGGGTGACATAGAGCTATGCATCGATATCAGAGAAAATATTATGATGATAGGCTCTCTTAATTTATTGATTGTCGACGAACACAATGCTCTTTGGCAGCAATTTGGCAATGATCCTAATAGTTGGCCGCCCTTCTTCAAGTTATACGCCCGTCCAGTACGGCACAGTACTGTAAGTACATGCTCTTTGTTCCTTCTGATCATTAACTCTGTATAGCCGTATTGTAAATTTGTTATCGCAGGTTCTCAGCTTCATGAGTTCGAAAGCAAGCTACCTAGTGGGTACGAAGATTCTATGAGCTATGTTGAACCGTTGAGTAAAGAAGAATTTGAAATATGGGAAAACTTAAGTGATTATCCTCCCAACTTCAAGGATAAGAGGAACGAGGTAATAGATTTGACAGGCTTAGTTCCTCGCGTCATAGGTATGCTGATCAATATGGCAAATGCTTCTGGCGATTTGAGCTTTGAGGAAGTGGCTAGCAATCTCAAGGCAGATATTTCTAACTCAATGAAAATGAGACACGTTGAATATGTTGATTCGTTAAATGATGTTAAGAAGGCAGATTTTGCTAAAATGCTCTATAATTTGTTTCTTGGTGGGGGAACCCCGAGTATGACAATTTGTGATAATGCATATCGAGATCGAGGTCTTCTGATAACCCTTAAGGATAGATCCTTGCAACTCTACAACAGCGTTGCGCGTGATATTCTTTTTGATACTTTTACGCAGTTTTACTTCTCAGAAAATCATTTAGTTGAACTGTCCCAAGA
Source organism: Galdieria yellowstonensis (assembly GCA_026122205.1). Classification (NCBI taxonomy): domain Eukaryota; phylum Rhodophyta; class Bangiophyceae; order Galdieriales; family Galdieriaceae; genus Galdieria; species Galdieria yellowstonensis. Next base: position 326,968 of record JANCYU010000022.1, on the reverse strand, counting down.
GTTGAAGAAAGCTCGAAAGGGAGGTTCCGATGGAGGCGCATGTTTTGAAGAGCTGTTTCTGGGTTTGTGTTTGCGTTTTCGTCCTGAAATCCAGACTTGCTCACGAGAGAGGAGTCGAACGATCCATTTTCAATCCAATGTGTTGTTTCGTTTTGATGGGAAGTGCTTTGATAGACGTCTATCGAGCATAACTACGAGCTGCTGGATAAAATTCAGCAGAAACTATCCTCGATTAGATTACGCCTACGTAGATATGATTGACGACGGTAGTTGGATGTTGTACCTCATTCAGGTTTCTGTTTCATCTTTTCCAGCTCATAACACAGACTCAGCACAGTTGGAACGGTTGTTTATGAAGACTGGTGGAACTGTTCAACTTGCCTCGTTACTAAATTCGTTCTTTGCTGAGGTTTTTGAAGTGTCGCCTGTTTATGATGCCAGGGAGAAGATAGTGAACTTTGAGGTAACAGACTCTCAAGGCATATCTTTTCGAGACCGAATATCTATTTTGTATGTGACTCCATTGACAAGAGAGGACGCGAAAGCTGATAGCGCTCCAGATTTTGTAGAGTTTCTTACTTTTGACAACTTTCCTGGTTACATGAAGTCTTATATAGATGTAGGACGAAAAGCACGAAGCAGGCGCAGCTCACCAAGTCGAAGCCCTGTCAAACGGATAAAATCTGAAGAAACTTGAGAGTTGAAAGTCGCGCTATCCGTCACAACGGTCCTTATTGTTGTAACGAAATAGTTCGCCTATTATATACGCTGTAATACACAGTCTTGTAATTATTTCCTCGAAACCGGGCATTCAGCAATTTTTGATCGAAAAGACTATAAAGTAGTGACTAAAGTGCCGTTTGTTGGATAATGCAACGCATTGGGAGTGCACTATCCCTACATGCATATCAAGACCTATCAAAAGCACTTCGTGACCTTGTAGTCTTCTCTCACCGATAGCCATAATTGCTTCTTCTTTATCGCTGTGTGTAAATGTGATCGGCACAGTGAACCTAACAAGTTGGCGCTTTCATCATACAGGAAATTGGCTATGTTTCTACATGCACAAATCATAGGAATGGCAATAAAGATACAAACATTGAAATCAGTGAAACTTTTCGCTTTTATTTTCGTACAATAACTTTATGAAATGTCTATCAAGTTACCTTTGTAAATGGATTGTACCCAGCATCTGCTTGAAATACAGTCTCGATCCTTCGTGGCACCAAGTAGTACAAGACAATAACGAGTTGCTGGAACTTCAACACTAGTGTCTAAAGTACTCAAGTACGTATCTGGTCAATCTTTAGAATGCTCTCACTCGAATAAATAACGACAAACATTATCAATTAACAGAACTTGCAAAAACATTCAAATGAGTAAATGTGAAACGACTTCAAATCCAACATATTTTGGTAGCTACTGCACACGAATTTATGTGGGAATGACATTACATTTGTTCATTGCTTCTAAGATTTCAGATACCTACCAAATAGCGAAAATAAAACGAATATATTTTTCTGCACTCTTTTGTTTTTGAACCATGAACCTTTAGTAAACTTGCCACTTCTAAGACTTTCTTCCTCTCTCTTGTTTTGGTTTTTACTCTCCTGAATTCTGACTCCTTACAGTGGCCATTCCTGCTCATTATATTCTGACGCAGTTGCAAAACTACCACTTGCAAATTGACTTGTCACTTTCTAGTCGCATCGTTGAAGGAAAAGTGGATAGCGGTTTCGTCTAGTGCCTTTGACTTGTATCAACTTGTGTGCTTTTAACTTGGTAGTTTATGATTCTCTCACAAGACTAACAGTGTAAGACTCTAGGTATGCAAGAAAAAATGTACAGCAAGATGTGTCCTGAAAAAAACAATGTCGAAAGAAGCAGTCACAACAGCACGTAGCTATGTCCTTCAACACTTGCAAAGCCAAAGAAAAACCGCAGTCAGACAAGGGAAGACATTGAGAGACAATGACTGTTCTTTGTTATTCGTGACTCTATACCATTTAGGTTCAAAAGGCAAAACACTCCACAAAACAAAATGCGTGGAAAGAACACGCGAGTTTTATGGGAGCCAAGATAGTATAGTTGGGCTGTTTTCCAATCGAAATAAGAAGAAACGCTCATGAAGAAATTATTTTTTGGCCGCCTAGTCCTTTTCTAGGTAAACCTCAATTGTACGGAACTTGAAAGTTTTGTCAATATAGAGCGACAAGGCTTTTGCTTTACAACGGTTGTACTGAGAGGTGTGTCCGTGGATAAAAGTGCAGAGAAAGAAAACTCTTCGGCAAGATTTAGCACTCCCGTGATGCCTGCAGTAGTTGCTTGTAGGAGTTTTATGATACAAACAGTAGAATATGGCCTTCGATTATGAAAGGTCGAACAAGGTTGCAAGTCAATTTTGAGTGGTCGTTGCTTGGTCCTGAAATGTAAATAAGTTGTCTTTCGAAGCAAGAAAAACCCAGCAAGAACGACTCTTTGTCTTCGTTTCCATTCCCTCATCTTGAAGTGCAACTTGTGTATGCTGGAGAGAAAAGCTAGTTGAAGTCAACTGGTTGTAATCACTTGGGTTAAAATTGGGTGTTTGCTCGAGCGAACCTATACTGAAGCCTTGCTTAAGTGTGGAGTTTACTCGTGACAAGATAACAACGGTGATATTGCTTTGGAAAAGCAGCACTCGTCCCTTGCGTTGCAATGTGTTCTAAAAAGGAAACTACACGACAGAACGTTGGAGGACTAGTTACTCGCTATCCGCATGTATTGTTCAACCAGTGTGATGATTCCTTGTGCATTGAGTTTTACAGGTACGAAACTGTTTGTCTGCGACTACAAGATAACAGTGCGGTGCCACGTTTATCAACTGTCTTGGTTGTGTCTCAATGAGTGACTCGCGAAAACAAGAATTCACTGCAAATATGCTGCCATAGCAGAAGAAGCAAGAAGGTTCGACTGATGACCAGTAGCAACTTTTTTTGCCTGTGAGGCAGCACAGAAAACAAATTCACCTCCAAGTGAAACAACACGGAAAAATAAAGTTTTCTTGACCTGCACGAAGAAAGTGGAGCAGGTTTTAGCTGTGGCGTTTGTACGATGGAGCCAAAGGTAATTGCGGAAACATTGAACGTAGAATCAGAATGACTTGTGATGACGCGATTGGAGTGGTTTCCTTGTTGTCCGTTTGAAACAATCCAACCGTTTCCTCTCAAGCACCCTTTACTATCGGTACTCCAATATGACAAAGTAACAAATACCATCAACGCCTTCCTTTAAGATGAGTCATTTAGATTTGGTGCTGCAAAATGTCGTTGCACACATTTTCTGCTTAATCAATCAAGAACTTTCTTTGCACGCGGCTTCAGTCAAGCAAGACGAATAAGGAGCATTGGTCATCTTTTGCTCCAGAAATTAGGCGCCACTAAAACTCATGAAATTATTAGGAGATGAAGCTCATCTTTAAAAGATGTGATGTGCAACTAGTGAGTGGTTCTCGACGTCGCTTCAACTTAAAGAAGTTTGCAGATTTTTCTACTTAATGTTGTCGTCTTTGTCGCGAGCATCACAGACGTTCTATAGCAAAAAATCGACCAAATGTGAGTTTTCGGCGACTATTACAGCGCTCAAAAGAAAAAGAGCACGAGAAAGGAAAGAAGGCAGTCGAGCATTGCAATCCAAGAAGAGTCTTTCGCTCCTAAATGCGGTTGCAGGACAGAACAGAGTTACTGCAACGACTAGACATAGCAAGATGGATATGGAATGAATATCTTCAGAAATTACGAAAGAAAACGATTCCAAGACAGATAAGCCAACTGAGAATCAGAGGCTGAACGAGAACCTGTTGAGGAGAAAAGGAGCGTTGGATTGAAGATCCAAAAAGGCAGTGGCAGCCTTGTACAAGGCTTACTAGTCGCGCTGTACTCGAAAAATCAGGTGAATACCTTCATGCGGGATTTATCTGATACACTTTGTCGGCGAAAAATTTTTGAAAGTATAAACATGAAATTGGTACTGTTCGAACCTGAAAAAAGACTTGCTAGTCGGGCTATAGGGAAACAAGTAAGCCAAATCAAATGATTTAGAGGATAGTTGTAGATGTGAATGCTACGATTTCGAAGAATGCTTTCGAGTCATTGGAAGAAAAAACAACAAACATAAAGGCTGTTCATTCGAAGTGCCGTTGACATAAAGATGGCAGACAAGCTTCCATTTCATAGTTTGCTTGGAAAACTTCGAACAGTTTATATCGAAATAGAATGACTTATGGCCAAGTTGCGGTTGAATAGAAAAGAAGGAACGATTCATTTATTATTTATGCGACCCTTTACAACTTGTCTGACAAAATGAGCAATAGAAATGGTCGGTATTTTAAACTTGTAACCTAATAAGATTAACGCTTCTCATGGAACCTGAAAGCTTCCAAAGTATTTGCCCACCATCCGCCTTGTGACGCATTTGGGTTCAGCAACAGTACAAGGAAGAATACCCTGAAAGAAACACGATGAGTTTGTGATAAATATACAAAGTAGAACAATAGAATCTCAATCACTTGTACGAATTTGTTATTATTGAAAGGACCATTGGAGAAACTTTCCTTCACAGCCTTAGATCACGATTGATCTTTTATTCCGACGAACTTATGGAAGTAATCTACCAAAAAGACGAGTCTCACAGCTCTACCACTAGAATTTATGGATAAAGTTGTAGAGCAAAATGCTAAAGTAATGTTTCGCCATCCCGAAGAATGCTTTAAAATTGGATAGAAATGATCATGGAAGAAATCGATTATATGCCTTTACAAAATCGGTAGTTTACCTAGCTTTGATTTGGATGATTGTCCACAAAAGAGGGTGAAACATCAGCAGCTTTTTTCTTCGTTGTTTTTAGGATCATATATCGCTTTCAACTCTAACAAAAAGATAAAGGAATACATCCTACCTCTGAGCAGTTACAATGCTTATTCTATTTTATTCATATGCTCTTTACATGTGACTTCTCTGGTGAAAGTGAAAAATCCCAAGAAGAATGTGCAATGTCGTCGATTCTTCCTAGAGTTGGAGCAAAATAATGCTGGAATTCACTTGCAAGTTGCATTACTTAACCAATTTCTACGAGTTAGACAGCAACTCGTAGAGACTCAATCACTGTTTCAGGGAGAGATAGCAGAATGGTGAAAAGAAGCAGTTGTCAGAACACGAAATATTCCAAGACATGAAAAATATTTTGGACCCAAGGTTTTGGTTTCGGAAACTAGAGATCGCTATTTGTTCCTTCATGAAGAAAGGATGTCCTTGGAGTATGTAATTATCACAGCAAATACAGGTTTGAAAAATCAAAGAACCTATTTGAAAGGCATAACAGTGAAATGTTATGATGGCTCAAGTCCCGCTGATCCGGTGGTTGAAGAAGTAGTCCAAAAAGTGTTTCACCTTCATTCGGAGTACAAAACAACGGTTAGCAGAATAAATAGTAATTTCACTGAAGGACAAGGTAACAATTTTTCTCCTAAATAACCACTAAAGTAAAAATATAGTTGACAACACGCTTGGCAGTTATTAAAAGAACTCAGGAGTTGAAATAACAAATATACTATTTAAAATACCTCGAGAGAGGTTTTCTTGTCAGTTTCATGTAGCTTGTGCTTGTTCAATACCAAGGAACGCAAAACTGTTGCCAACTTGGTTCTTATTTCAAGGACTCTCGTTTGAAACTTAAGCCATATATATAGAATACTATGATAGACATAAGAAAGCGAGCTGCAGAGAACAAGCTCCCTATTACTAGCTCCCTCAAGACGAAACTCCTGCAAGAGAAATACAGTCACTATATCAGAATCATGCTTTTAATTTAAAACTTTGCAAAGATAAAAGCAACGGCATAGGAACTTTACAAAGGTCGGAAGTGATTTCATGTCTGTTGGGCTCGAGGCAAACTTAGGGCGCTGATCTCCGATATTCTGCTCAGAATTCGATCATTGTCGCATGGGCAAAGTTATAAAGAGGTAGACTTCGTGAAATTTGGCACTTTTTCTTCAGACTTAGGTTGGTGAGTTTCTCATATTCAAGCTAGAATTAGAGTTGTGCTTTGCCTTGTGGAAAAGGTTGGGGTTGCTGATGATGATGCTATTGAACAAGTACAACATGAAAAAAGTAGTAGCTTGACAAACATCATACTTTGTGAACAATGGCAAGAACAAACACAAACTTATGAGAGTCAAGTAGGAGAGAAAGCCCTTTATTCCAAGCAACTTGTACAACCAAAATATTGTCCTTTTATACTGGGCACTCTGGAGTCAATGACGGGCATGCTTTTAGGCTTAGATATGAGCACTATTAGTGGAGCTAATCTATTCATGCCTCAGTACCTTCATTTAGATACGAAGCAATTTTCACTCGTTTCCTCTGGTGCTGCACTAGGTGCTATTCCCGGTGCTATTTTGTAAGCTTTGTTTTCTTATACAGCTCAATTTTTAATATTGATATGCATAGATTAACGCCTATCAATGAATGGATTGGAAGGAAATACACTCTCATTGTTTGTTGTTTGATCTTTACAGTTGGAGCCATCTTGGAAGCAGCTGCACATTCATATGGTACGATGATTGCTGGTCGACTTCTCGTCGGTGTAGGCATTGGACTTTCATCCACGGCACCAGTATGTGTTTCCGAATCCGTAAAGAAAGAAATTCGAGGGAAGCTAGTAGTATTGTTTCAGTTCAACATCACAGTAGGAGAGGTTATTGGATACGTTGTTGCTGCTATATTCGTCAACGTACCTGGAAATTGGAGGTTTATGCTAGGTTCCTCTTTGTTATGGTCCTCTTTACTACTACTATTTATCTTATTTCTTCCCGAGAGTCCCTGGTGGCTTATGAAAAAAGGAAGAAAAGCACAAAGCTTCCTAGTGTGGAAACGAATTCGCAGCTTTGAGAATTTAGAGAGTATTACTGAATTTTTCGAAATGGAAAAGGCTGTGTTGGAAGAAAGAAAACTAGCACAAGCTCGGCCATTTTACTGGTTGGATATTATTAGAGTTCCTCGTTCTGCCCGAGCGTTTATTGTAGCCAACGTTCTTGCTGGCATTGTTCAGTTGGATGGCATCAATTCTGTCGTCTACTATATCGGCGTATTGTTTAAGGAACTTGGCTTCAGCGCAGAAAAGTCAGTTTACATGAGTTTGGTTGGAGGAGGCAGCCTCATGGCTGGAACTATTCCTGCAATATTATTACTTGATAAATGGGGACGTCGAATGGTTGGTATTGGTCCAAGCATTGTCGTGTTTCTTGGTTGTATTATTATTGGTTGTTCATTTCTCGCCAAGAACACCAAAACTTATGAAGGAGTTTATATTTGGGGTCTCATCACTTATGAATTATTTTCAGGTAGTTTCCAGTCTCTTCCCTGGTTGAATTTCGCCGAAGTATATCCAACATATTTGAAAAGTGTTGGAATGACCATTGCAGATGCATTCATCTATCTATGGGCATTCACTGTTACCTATAACTTTACAGGTATGCGACATGCAATGACGAACACTGGTTTGTTTGTTGGCTTCTATGGTGGTATTTCCCTTTTTGGAGTAATCTTCCTTGTTTTGTTTCTTCCAGAGCTGAAAGGCAAAACTCTGGAAGAAGTGGACGTCATATTTTCACAACCAATGTCAGAGATAGCACGAGCGAACCTTCGTAGTTCTATAAACACTTTGAAAAAGTTGTTTACGGGAAGGTGGAAAGAAATAGTGCAGACTGATTCACAAGTACTTGATAACTAAAAGGGTTGTTTCAACATAGACTCTTAAGCTTCATAAATTTCATCGTTTCTTTTTATAAACCCCAGTGGCTCGTTGCTCTCAACAGTTTTTGTATGATTGATGGCCTTCAACAGTTGATGCAATATTACTTTTCCCTAAACGACAAAAAAAAGTCAAAGTATTCAATATTATTTTTTTCGTAATATGTTGCAAGAATATCTCCATTTTCATTATTGCAGGTGATGTCAAGTTGTTCTTATTTCTTGGTTGCAGTCGTTTGCTAGCAACATTTGTACCAAACCGAATACTTTGAAACGGTAAAAGACAGTTAACAACAGAAAAGGTCTTCTTTTATATTTGGCAAACAACTGTTGTAGGAACCATTCGACAACTCTGTCGTTTCTTCGCGAATTACATTGCACTGATACGAATAAGTGCTAATGGAACCACAACATAAAGTATGCGTATTGATATAAAAAATTGTGAAACATACAGTTTAACAAAAATAGAAACAGAGATTTCCCAACAGTTTGATGCCCACTTGGAGACTGGCCATTGGAAATCATCTATTAAAAACACCCTTTTCTCTTTCCTACGCACGAACGCTCGTAATATTTTGTTTCTTTGCTCTGTAAGTTTATGTACGAAAATTATAGAAACCAAGGAAACTGCATATCTTTAATGATACAAAGTTCTTTGGATCCTTTGGGGGATAGTCCTAGGTGGATTCAGTGAAAGTTGTTACTGTTCCCCGGAGGTCTTGTGAACCAGCAGCTCTAGTATAGTGACTTTTGCATACAAACTATTAGAAAAGTATTTCACGGAAAGTATTGAAATTTTTGACTTTGCAGTTTGCAGTCGTCCAGTAAACACTAGATTACTAGTTTGTCGTGCTTGTGGCACAAAAAGCCCACTTTGTATTGACATATTCACATTGAGAAAAGGAACAAACGCAACTAAGAATGTTTTATTTTTAGGCGACAGGAGAACCAGCAGTTGGAACGAGCCACGAATAATAAGATTCGTACTACAAACACAAGAACAAGAGGTTAACAGTTCAACCTCAACTGCTTGCTTTTGCCAACGTGTCGCGTCTTTCTGGAATAGCAAAAATTCTTGCTTTTTGTCTTCTTTGTCCTTTTGTGTCACCAACAAGCAGCGAGACTGGTTAATGGAACTAGTGCCCAGTCAATCTCGTCAAACACTCTTGTGGCAGATACAGAAGGTGTAAATGAGTCGCTATCTTCTAATAATGTTTGAAGCATCTTTTCTACGAAACTACCGTCCTGTATTGATATAGACCAGTAGTCTGCTTTGGCTCGGGTTTTGAGGAGAAAGAACGTTTCAAGTCGAAGCAACCTATCTATAATAATGACACCACAAATGATAGCCTTGTCTTATACTGACTAGTGCTATTGGAAAAATTCGACCAGTTTGCTTCATAATGTCTTTCCTTACTTTTTGGCCAAGTCGATGTCGAAGAAGACAGAAACGACAATACATTTCAAAGATGACTCACTACTGATAGATTCCGAGTTCATTTGAATGAGTTGGGGTGAATGATCCACATGAAATGAAGAGCCTCAAGAACAGGAATAGTTTCACAAGGTAGTTTTTCGCAGTCACTTGTTTTTTTACACTGGAAAACGCGACGAAAGTTTGTGATAATGCGGTACAAGTATTACAACAGATAAATTTTGAATACGCATCATTTGTTCAAATTTGCCCCTGGTGAAAGAACGACTGGAGTTTCCCAAGAAGCACAACTGTCTTGGTATATCTTTTGCTATTCACGAATACATAAATGAGTAGTGAAGACACTATTCGCAAAAGTTCCACCACAAGAGTTGTTTGTGTAAATAGTTGGTTGAATTTGAAGCCACGCGTTTGACGTGGTATTTGGTGGGTTGCTTGAAAGCTCTAAGACAGAATAGAAATTGTCGACGAAAATATCGAGTCAAAGTCCATAGTGCCTTGACAAAACGAATGCTCTTTCGAGTTATCACCGAATCCAGATATATTTCCCCCGAAGGTGGTCAATAAAATTTTTTTTGTTGTTCTCGAGATAACGAGAACATATAGTCGTGGTTCCCTTCGACTCTCTAAAGACTGCATGCTGCCGACTCGAAAACAACACAACTAAGCGCGATTCTGAGCAACAAAAGAGCCCTGTTTATTGTAACTTTGAAGAATCCGAAGCTGTTCGATTTTGAACTGTCAAGTGAGCTGTATGAAAGGGACCAACGCAAGATTACAACTTTAGCAAAGCACTGTTGCAATTCAACTTGTTCAGTTCATTGCTTGCAAGTATCTTACTAGTCAAACAGCGACTCTTAGCGACACCAACGTAAACTATCCTTGCAAGACTAGGCTTCGCGATGATAACTGCGAAACAGCTTGTCCAACAATGCCAACAACAAGCCAACACCGTCTCCATAACTACAAATAGAATGAAGATGCTACATCGAATGATAAGCCTATAGTAGAAAAGGGGATAATTAGCATTCATCTAGTGTCTCCTCTACAATTAGCGGTGAATATCGCTTAACATTTCCTAAGAAAAAGTCGTAATCACTGTGGTCACACGAGACCAGAATAGCACCTTGAACCATTACTAAGGATCAAAATATGCATTGGTAACGAGCAAGCGCCAGTGGAACCAATTCCAACAAGTTGGAAATACATATACAGAATAGTAATACAAATACAGCCATAATAGAAAAAATGATTTTCAAATAAAATTCAATGACACTCGTATAATGTTGTGAAATACTAACAGAGTATTGGTGCTACTCAAAGTTACACGGATATATTCTTGATAACTTGTCATTGCTTAATTATAATGGATACTATGTCCCACAGCAGGTTGAATCCCCATGCGGAGTGCAATAGCCACCTATGGGCAGAGTAAAATATAACTTCATGATAGAAAGAGAACAAAGTAAGAGAGATGGGCAACTTCTGGGGTTGGATAGTATTGTCCTACATAGCAAGTGAGCTTAGAATGGGCAACAATACTCATGACTGAATATAACTTACTTTAGAAGGTATTCTGAGTTTCCAACCCATTTTCCTTCCTATAGCAACTGGTCAAGTAAACTGCCCGTTGGTTGAACACAATTGTTGGCAGCAACTAGAAGGAGCAGTAGGGAAACTGATAGTATTGAAACATACCTGCAGGTGGGTCTTCTGGTAATTTTCGTGCACTTTGTACTTGCGCAGAAGCTTCCAATTGTCAGCAATACTGAACAAAGGCACAGGTATTGCGAGGTCGAACGTTGTTTCAAATACAGCAACTTGCAGCTTACGCTATATGAAATACTATGAAATACAACAAGCAAGTGACATATACCGAAAGGTCAAATCGTTTATTCCAAGCTACAGGGTCCAAAAGGGATAACAATTCTGTAAGAGACATATCCACTGACTGTTGAAGACTAGTAGCAGTGGTAAACGCCATTCTACGCCACAGAAAAGCTGCAAATAGGAGCCTTTAAACTCAGTTCAAGCCTACTGGTGTCCATTGGACTAGACACAAATTCTCGAGCTCTGAATGCCTCACCCATCTTTTCTCTCCTTTTCATCCACGTTTTGTCACAAGTGGAGCGTTCCTATCATCGTCTCATAGACATCTCGTTCCCTTTTCGAGAGGCTCAGGACCGAAATCATTGTCCACGCGACGACGGGCATTTATATAGGCGGATGTTTTCCGCGTGATTTTGATTTTATTGTTGTTTGTTGTTCGATATGAGTCCTATTGCAGTTCCCATTGAAAGAGATATTGAGCCTCGTTATGAGGGGGAGACTGCTGAAGCTTTAAGTGAAGACAAAGCTAGAGGTGACTATGTGAGCAACCTGGAAGCTACTTTGGATGAAGAGGAAATTGACAAGGAGCTTCAACGTCTCAGAGGGGAGTCGGAAAAACTTTCAGGATTTTCCTTCCGCACCCATACCTTCTTCAAAGGTGGTGGCCGCCATATGACTCTTATTCTTGGTATTTTTGCTTCAATTGGAGGATTTATCTTTGGAATGGACCAAGGTGTTATCAGTGGCGCTCTATTATTTGCACCAAAGGATCTTAGTCTAGACACTGGTCAAGTGTCTATGGTAACCGGTTTTATGCCTCTTGGAGGTGTGCTCGGAGCTACTATGTAAGTATAGTTGTTTTATTAAGAAATGCATCATCTAACAGTGTTATCTAGAGGATACCCTCTGAATGAGTGGCTCGGAAGAAAGATAAGTATTATTATCGCCTGTTTGTTTTATACTGTGGGAGGAATATTACAAGCCGATGCTCAAAATTTCGCAATGATTCTATCGGGTCGTATAATTTTGGGTGTTGGACTTGGTTTGGAATGCACTGCTTGTCCCGTATATATTTCAGAAAGCTGCACAAAGAGATGGCGAGGAGGTTTGGTTTCTTTGTATCAGTTTATGATTTGCTTTGGTCTATTCTGTGCTTATATTGTTGCTGCTATTTTCGTGCATGCTTCAGGAAATTGGCGCTATATGCTAGGAAGTACTTTGGTATTTTCATCTATATTACTGATAGCCATGCTTACATTACCCGAAACTCCTCGTTGGCTAATGAGAAAAGGAAGAGAGGCACAGTCCTATAAAGTATGGAGTATTGTGCGTGGATTTGATACTGAAGAAGAGAGACGAGAGTTTTTTGTGATGAGAAAGACGGTGGAACGGGAGTTGGAGGAGTCTAGAAACAGATATGTCATTATGGATCTCGTTCGTGTGCATCGTTGTCGTCATGCAGCCATATTTGGCACTATCATTGCTATTCTATGTCAGTTCTCTGGTATCAATTCTATCAATTATTATATGGCAACTTTGATGCATGAAGTTGGATTTAGTCGAGTGCATGCGGTATATTCTAGTATGATTGGTAGCGGAACTTTATTGTTGTTTACCATTCCTGCCATTTACTTGATGGACAGAATGGGAAGAAGAGTGCTATGGTTAAGTTTGTTACCAGGAGTGCTCGTTGGATGTTTCATTATAGGCTTTAGTTTCCGAGCTAGCAGCCTCCACGTCGAAGAAGGAATTTACATTTGGGGTATCATAACTTATTATATGTTTTGGGGTTCTGGTATGGGACCTTATGCTTGGGTATTGGGATCTGAAATATATCCAACTTATATTCGAAGTGAAGGAATGGCGCTAGTCACGTGGTGGACATACGTTGGAAACTTTATTACGACTTATTGTTTCTCCAGAATGAAAAGAGCAATGACTGCTCCAGGAATTTTCATTGGTTTTTATGGAGGTTTTGTTACGATTGCTTGGTTCTATGCGATGTTTATGATGCCTGAAACCAAAGATAAGACTTTGGAAGAGATTGATGCTTTGTTTTCCATGTCGATGCCTGATTTAGCGAAACATAATTGGGAAAATGTGAAGAAGACGGTAGATGATCTTTTGCATTTTAGGTTAAAAGAAGTTTGGAAGGTCTACAAGTGAGAGAGACCGAGAATATTTTGCAATTGTAATTGTTGCGTGGTATAATTGAGTGTTTTGTACGTTTGGAAACAATAAAAGCAGAAGTGCGTGCGTAAATTGCCGATTCTTGTTGAACCATATATGGAACCTCCATGCAATGGTCGTGGATGATCAGCCATAGTAGCGTAAATATCCAAGTTTATATCCTTACTTTAAACAACAACATTTCGTCAATGGTTTTGAAACTTTCTATTCTACTGTTTATTCAAGAGAAGAAGAAGCAACTTGTTTGGCCGCACTTGCTGTGGATTCTAGCCGATTGCTTGTCTTGGCAGATCTGGGCAACTCGTTTTCCAACTGTCTCTATCAGAAAGTGACCGGTTGGGATTTTTAAAAAGTAAATATGCTTATTCGTAGAGGTCTGGTACTATTTTTCCCGTATATCCCTCTCTTGGAGATGAGTATTTACCAACTTGGCACCAAGTGAACTTGTGGTTGATTGATTCCAACGGCGTGGTTTTTTTGGTATTATTTTCTTTTGAACTTTGTGTTACTGTTGTTATGAACAAATCGATTCTCCGCTTGGATAGCATAGGTAATTGTAGAACCTTTGTTGCGATTTTGTGTCTAACGTCGTTAGAGTTTGCTTGCTTTACCGGAAAATATATATCCGTTTCAGTTGATGTATATAAATACGAGTCGTTTTATAACTATTCCCAATTGGTTGTGTCTTTATATTTTGTGTATGGATGTAGGAGGACCGGTTGCCTTTTTCAATCCTCGACACAAAGGATGGGTTAAAGAAGAATGTCCTAGCGTCGTATTGGCTTGGCTATTCTTTTCTTTATTGTCAAGTAGATGCTGGTGGTTCTACGTCTTTAGACTACTGGATAATAGAAGAGTTGTCTTGGAAAACTAGCGCATGTGATTCCTGTCAAGTATAGAGTTTTGTGGATCGTCCTTGTTGTGTGGCGATTATCCTTGTTTGCCTATTGGAACTACTCAAGGCGGTATAGAATGGATTTTTATGAAAGATAAGAAGTGCCAGAAAATTTGTCAGTTGAACACAACTGTAAATCATTCGATAGTCACTCGTCAATTTTTGATGAAATAGGCGATGGCATTTTGATTCCTTTGTTTTCCGTCCTTTATTTATCTTGTGAGTTAAACCGAACAGTGATCTTGGATAAGCAACGATTTCTCAAGTTTTCTGTGGGTGACTCTATCCAATTGTTGGAGAAGATGACAGAGGATACAACTTTTATCGAAAACTGCAGCATATCAATATTTCAGGATACGCGAAGAAGAAATACAAACAAAAAGTTGCTCTCGCTGCTATTATCGTTGTCGCTGGGTCACTTGGAGAAAAACAAAACAAATGTTGCTCATGTTGGATGTACAATGCAGGCAGATTTTCATTGCAAATAACAGTAGCAGGAGAATGGAGAAATAGATATGGTTTATATTATAAGCGATGTGGTTTTCCAGTCCTTTCATCCACCGTTATGACAGTCACTTGGTTGGAAGGGATAAGAGGAATGCTAGGGGTTCCTTTCCTGGAAGTCGATGAGGCTAGGAACTTTCGTCAGTTGTCTCAACAATTGGACAATACAATTCGTATACCGCAACGATATGAATGTCTCTTTCAACAGTTGCAAGGAGACATGAGTCGACTTGGTTCGTATTTACGCAGTTATGATAAGATGAGAATGGAAATTGCTGAGAATAGAGATCCACCCTTCATACTGCTGTGAAACAAGTAAGGCGTATTCGGACAGAGAGTTGCTTGCAAGCTAGGATGGAGGATCACACGGTTGGCCGATGATTTTACGTTACGTTGGAATGGACGTGTCGTCGAGGATTGGAATTACAGGTACCTTTTTGTATTGTTGTTCAATGGAAGGATATGGTGTCAATGATGTGGATACTAGTAGTCCTAAGAATATCGAGGTAGAAGATATGGAAATGCTTTTTATTACCATTCATTGACCAGCGACAATGAGACATGCGCAAGAATAGAAATTCCTATCTACAAAAGCAACGGATTATCAGTGTATTTTTGTCGCGTCTTTTTGCTGATGGAATGGAGTCTTATTGGTCGTGTTCTGTCTAATAGAAGAAATGTATATTCAAGCAAGTAGGACTAGTTGTTGTGGTTGTGGCAGTAAGAATAGTAACTTTGGTTGCTAGTTGTATTTGAATTGCCGTGTGAAAGAAATTGGCTGGACATATCGGATTTTTGTGAACTGCTAATCTCTTCTATGCAATACAGTGACGAGGATACTAAGAATGTGCCAAGTGGTGATTTGGTGATCGAACTCGACTCGCAGTGACGACTGATTGAAGAATACGCAATCCCTAGTTACTCGCGAGATACTTGAAAAATTTTTAATTTTGCCTGAATTCTTCTCAGATACTTTTCTTTCCTATAAAGAAAAGTAGCAAAAACGTACGGCACTTGGGGTTCCCGAGTGATCCCTCACCTCAGTACTAACCAAGCCTGAGGGCGCTTAGCTTCTGAATTCGAAATGGGTTCAGGCGCATGTGCCACTAGTATGGCCGTACGTACTTGTCACGGTTATTTCAGGTTATTTCAATAAATGAGCGTTTCCTTAAAGGATCTAATAGGAACGGAATGGACATTTAAAACGTTATGTAGGGGTGGCACCGCAACTTGTGTGGCAAGTATCGGAATGACTGGTGCGTCAGAAACAATAATGGTAATAATATTGATGAGTGCGTGAAACACTAATGCTGTTATCCGAGTAATTGCGTCGCATATGTCAAAGTGGCTTGCTACAGTATCAATGCCGGTAAGAACAAGTTCTGTATCCACTAGAAGCTAATGGTAATATTCCAAACCCGCAGTGTAGATTCCCCTTCAAGCCTGCAATTTCCATTTCTCGGTAGGGACGCTGACTAGATTTGAACATTCCAGCGAAAGCATGAAGTTTCATATTGTTCTTTTTCTATGAATAGAGAAGAATTTGGAAAGTTCGTCTTTAGACGAGTTCTGCGTTTCTTTGTAGTAATTCTGAAAAAAGTACAAGAGGAGTGGTTTGACAGTGATGGAACACTTCACCGCAGAGTTGTGTGTACCGGATTTTTTTTGAATTGGAAAAGATGGCCAAAAAGTATTTCGAAAAAGTTTTTAGCCCGTTTTATTTTTGCACCTCTTTGTCAAGCCTTGCTCCCTTGTCCGTTGGGGTTGTAAATTAGCGAAGATAGAGAGCTTCATTTTTCTGCAATTTTCATGCTACTGTATAATGTCCGCGATGCTTGGCGACAACGATGGTGATGATAGCGAGGAATTCACCTGCAAATTAAATTCCTTGACGGAAAAACTTTCTCACAGAGGACGATGAGTTGACTCGCACCCTTATCCCTTGTTGTAGGTAATTGGATACCTACTTTGTCAATGCGTTCCAGAAAGGTTTGCAGTATTCTTCACCTCTAGTTGATAGATACGTGCGACATCACTGCTGTTGTCGAATCACTTCCTTTCTTCTGATTTTCTACCAAAATAAAATAATTCAAAATGCTTCATTTCAAAGATGAGAAGATGCGTATTTTAAGTCTCGATCAGGCATCAAAATGTGCATTTTTTCTATATCTGGAGTTCTAACTGGCGGATTTGGCGCCCAAAAAAAAGATCACGTCTATAAAAGGCCGACGCAATCAGCAAATTCCATTTTCCAAAAAACATTTGAGAATTTCTCTCATGGAGTATTTGGGTTGGTTGGAAGCAACCTTTGATTGTTCATCATCAGGAAAAGGATAGCTAAGGGAGGAATAGATATCATGCATATCTTGTCAAAGGATACTATCTATAGTTGTGGAGGAATCTCGAGCTTACTGAAAATGGAAAGCTAGAGAAGTAGTTGCAGCAGTCATTCAATGTCATGCCCTAAAAGGCGCGTGTGCAATCTTTTCTCCATTGAAAGCAGCTCTCTTATTAGGTACAAAATGAACATTTGAAGCTTTCGGGATTGTATGGAAAGGATCATCGGCATGTTTTGTGCGCCAATAATAGTATTGAGTGCACGAGACATGGAATGCCGATGTACGAATCAATCAAATACGTAGTTACGTAATAAAGTGAAGATTTCATTGCAAACGAGGACAGGTTCTAGTTATCTATCCTGCACCAAAATAATATGAATAGAGCCTGGAATTCGTATTGGAATGCATTTGTTGTCACGAGCACTTGGCAAAGTTTCTATGTGTATGAGGAAAGATTCTCTTGTATATCCATCGTGAAGAGTAAGGGCTGTGTGCTCCAATCCAGAAAACATGGCTACCTCTTGAGTCTGGAATTCGCAATTTACCTGGTCGAGCCCTGTCCGGGATTGCTGGCGCTAAGGCCGTCCTCCTGCATCTCTTTAGGGAGCGTTGAAGAAATACTCCAAGTGGGGTGTTTTAATGGCGGTGAACGCTCATATCACACTACGAAACCCAACTTTGGATGGACGATGACACAAGTCAGAACCTCTGACGTCGCAGCATAAGCATAGTGAACTTTTACCTTTGAAAAATTCTGGGAGTCTTCTGCATACAAGGCAGCACAACTTGCACGGCAACCATCGGCGCAACTTGGTCGCACTACTGTTCTCTGAGTAGTTTCTTCGGATTTGTCACGTTACACACTCAAGTTTCAACGCGAGTGAGAATAAATTGTAGTTTTCTAGTCAATGTAGAGCAAGAACTAAGCTCTAAATGGAAACATAAATAGCACTAGAGCGACAGAGTATGTAGTCATTTGCTTTTCGAGAAATTATGGAAACAGTGGTGAATCCGGAGGAGGAGCAGTGGAAGCTGGCAAAAGAGTTGTACGAAGAAGACAAACTTTTCCAGGTATTTTATTGCTAAAAAGTAGTTATCCTTTTTAAAAAGAGTTATATAGGCAGCTAGAATTGTTCGCTACTTGAGACATATACCTTTGGAAGAAGAAAATGTAAACGATAGTATAGTGACGGCTAACAGCACTTTAAGGAAAAGTATTCTTCGTATACAGAAAGAAAGTGAAGAATGTGAAAATTTTCTGTCGCTATTGCTGAATGAACAGGAATGGGAGTGCTTAAGTAAACAAAGCGATCGCTGCAAGGTTTATTACAACTCCAAACAAGGTCCTGACGTCCATGGTTTCAAAATAGAAACGGAAATTGATGCTCCTTTCTTGAATACGGCAGCGTTAATCAACGAAGTAGACTTGCTTCAAGATTTATTTTGGTACGTAGGAAGTAGCAAGGAAATTGCAAAGTTGTCCAGATGCAAGAAAATCTTAAGAGCACGTTTTGTTACTCCGTGGCCTTTTACGACACGAGAAGCAATATTGTATGGCTATGCAGTGGATGGACTCGATGAGGACCACAGTGTAGTTGTTTGTTTTCGTTCGGCAACAGCGCAAGATTTTGAAGACTACAATTTTGACCCTGTTCCTTTGGATTCAAAAGATACTGTACGATTAGATGTGAAGATTGGAGGCATTCAGTTCATTCCTCTTGAGCGACGAAAAACCTTGTTTAGAACTGCTGTGTTCGCTGATCCTCAACTATCTTATATCCCAAAATGGTTGTTTCATTGGGTGACGAAGCAAGTATGTATTTATGGAATTCATGTTTTTCGAAAGAAAGCTGAGCAGTTTGCGACACTTACTCATGTGAAAAGAGTTGCAACTGATCCTTTTTATGTTTGGGTAGCACAAAGAGTCGCCCAATATTGGAAAGAACAAAAAGGCATGCTTGACTGTACTCCGGAATCCATTTTAAAGGACTCGCTGAAAGGCTCACAATTCATCAAGAACTACAAGCAAGATGGAACTGCATTTTCTGAGTCCTAGTCTCCTTTGGACGGAGCAGAATACTTGGAAAGTTTGGATGATGAACTGCATCGATAAAGCCACTTGGTTCTAAACAGAACCCTTGGTACTGATGATAGGGAAACATAGTTGAGGCTTGAAGAAACGTGCCGGTATAAAATTGTACACCAGGTTGATCGCTATAGAGTTTCAAAGTTCTTTTAGACTCCGCATGACGAACTGTACTCATCCATTCTAATGACGATTTCGGTCCAGTCTTATCGAACACAAAAAAGTGATCATAGCCATTTCTTATTCCAGACTCTTCTTTAGGAGGTCCCTTTAGGAGCCTTTCTTCGGTAAAGTCCAAATACGATTTAGACTCGGCTTGCAGAATTCTGCCTGTAGGTAATAGTTTTGTGTCTGTCTCTAGGTATTCCTTTGTTCCTAAACAAAGCGAATGCGACCAAATATCTTCTCCTTGATCTTGTTTTCCACTCAAATTCCAGTAAACGTGGTTTGTCAAGTTGACTACAGTCGGGACATCGGCAAGCGATTCAGCTTCATATGTGATGTGTAGAATGGTACACGCATTGTCTGCTTTCCACTCCAGTTCATATTTGACCGTTGCCTTGATGTCACCAGGGAAACCCTGATCTCCGTCCGGACTAAAAGTGCTGAATACCACGTGAGCCTTGCTGTTTTCGTGACCTAAACTTTCAATCTGCCACACGTGTTTATCGAAGCCTACTAGTCCTCCATGCGTACAAGTAGTACCTTCATTCTGTGACAACTGGTAAGTGTTGTTACCAATGGTTAGTTGTCCGTCTTTGATACGATTGCAAACTCTACCAATAGAGGCTCCTTGATATGACTTATCACTTTCATAAGCTGGTAAAGTATCCAACGATAAAACCACGTTTTGCGAGTCGGCTCCACAAAGGGACCCAATTCTGGCCCCGTAAGTTAAAAAACAAGCTTTGGAACCACAGTCAAGAGAGAGTTCAACAAGATCGGTGCTTTTACCGTCCTTTGTCTTGTCTACTGTTATTTTCTTTGCAAATGTTGCGTTCTTTTGTTGGTTTGAAGGCCTGGCAGCGGACAGCGAAGTCATTCCTCACAGTAATTCGCCAACAGATGTTATGTCTACGAGACTCGTCTCTCGTGAAATGGAAAAACGATCAGCTTGATCTTGAAAAGTGGTAAGAGACAAAAACTTTGATGCATCTAATAGGCAGATTTATCCATCTGTTGTTCTTGTATTTCAGCATACACAACATGCAACAACAATATCTCTCTCTCTCTCTCTCTCTCTCTATATATATATATATATATATATATATGTATATATATATATATATATCATACAAGTTTTCCGTCCCTTTTTTTGCTCCTACTATCCACAACACACAGAATTGGCATAATTCCGTTTTCAGAAACGCTTATTTAGCTTTGGTGCTCCTTCCATTTGCCAATTGCAGGGAATAATTCAGCGTTGAGTATTGCGTGACTTTTTGGCGGTGATTTCCATGCTCGCTTCTTCGTTCTGCCGGAACCGAAATAGTATAGTATATATTTTGAACAAGGGAAATACAAATCGAAGATTCTCAAACTCTGTTGGACAACTAATCGAAAAGAACTCCAAAGAGCGACCTCATAAAAATGCCATAAAGTTTCTAGAAACAACCAAAGAAGAAGCTATTTTTTTTACGTTTGCAGAAGTAAAGGTAAGACCTAAGTTATTGCACAACGTGCATACAAGTTACTTGTCTACATAGAAACATGTGAACGCTGTTGCGCAAGGTTTGTTAGAACTTGGCTTTGGTCCAGGAAAGAGGATCGCTTGCTGTCTTCCACTTGGAAGCCCAGAGTTTGTGTTTACTTTTCTTGGTTCGCTACAATCACGTACGACGTTTATATCTATGGACTTTGAAAGGAACTCCAACCGGGTAGATCCGTCGGTCATTTGCAGTGCCTTGGAGCGCTACAAACCACGTGGGTTTATTATGTGGCATGGTTACAAGTCAACTAGTAACAAAGAAGGTCAAGACACTTATGTGGGTGCAGACATATGGACACAACTATTTCCGGAGTTGCTTGACTTTGGAAAGGGACTGGAAGGTTTTACCAGAAATACTGGACGTCCGTTTTCCTCAACACGATTTCCAGGTTTGCGTTATGTATTTCATTCGGGACAAGCCAATCTTCCCGGTCTTATACAATATAGGAATCTACTGGTATATAATGGTGATTCCATTTCTCTTAATGGAGTAGATAAAAGGTTGCCGCTTGAGGATAGTGCTCTTTTCTGCTCTACAGAAGACGTTAAAGAATATAGAGAACGAGACATCTCTGAAGCAGTAGAAAAGTGTCTCCATGCCATACAGTACAGCTCCAATCACAATACCAAACAAGGTCGTGTTGTTATCGCTCCAAATTCGAAAGCTACATTGACTTATTTGGCATATATTATCGCGAGTTTTCAGCAACAGACATTAGCTATCATTCCATCGTTGCATTATAATCAGCCAGCGATTGAGATAGCAGCAAAGGCAGAAAACGCCCAAAGTGCGAAGCAGTAATGACTTGTTCGATCTGGCAGCGAAAGATAATTTCGAGATAAAAAGTAATATGAATATTGCGAATAAAATTTATTCCTGAAAATGGAGTCACTTCCAGCTTGTTAGGCAAGTGTCAACTTGATACTATGCAACCGTTGCCGCGTTTTTCTCGTCATTTTGGCTTTCAATGTACTTATAGTCTTTCAGAAGGAAAGTAACTGCATATTCATGAATAAGGTTTGAAAAGTTATTTAGCAAAAAGAGCCCTCTGCATTGTTTCGCAATGTTGAAAAAATGAGGAAATCTCTGTTCCAAAAATTTGGCAGTACAACACGAAACCCTGCGTGATTCAGACTCACAACTTCTTAAACAACTCTCGATAAGATTCATACATTCCAGTCTAACGAAAACTCAGATAAACAAGGAAAATTTTGCAATACTTACTCGAAAATTTTTATACAGATTTGGTTGATTTTTCTCAGTTCCATCCAAGAATTTGCCTCTTCCGAGTCTGCCGTTGAATTCTGAGCACTCCTCAAATATAAAGGCTCTAAAAGAAAACAAGTGCTATTATACATAACACTAATCATATTCAAAGTGTCTACATTAAGTTCGCCTCGTATCAAAGACACAGTATTTGCTAGGCTTGTAATGTCTGACTTGTCTTGATAATACTGCATTACCCACTCTAATACTTGTTCACTCCAAAATGGTGCAAGCAAAGCTTTTATAATACGAAGAAAGGTATCCCCAAAGCGTGAGCACAAAGGAGCCATTAGAAGATTAAATGCACCGGTCTTCTTGGAACTTTCTTTCAAAAAGACTTCTAACGAATGTGCTTCTTCAATAATATGATAAGCCTCCAGGCAACATTTAAAGATACGACAACTGCCTATTCTGTAAGTATCTAGCAACTTGCGGCGATAAAGATTCTTCATTGAAAAGGCAGGAGGGAGTGACTGGTCAAACGAACTACCTTCAGCTACTTCGGAGGATGGCTCAACTGTGGTAAACGAATCTGATTCGCTACAAAGACGCCGGATCTCATGGTCGATTCTTTCTGCGGCCACTTTACAGAATTGGTTCTTGAGAAATCCTATTAAAAGTAACACAAATTGTACAGGCATAATGATCACAGATACCTTCCAAGAAAACAAATAAGACATGGTCATTACTGTTTTCGCTAGTTGCTCTTTTACGCCGAGAATTAACATCGTTGCTTACGGGTTGCTTCTCTTTCAAAACAAGTGCCTCCGCTTTCTCGTAAAATGCGACTATAGCGTCGTATATTACTACAACAAATATAAATTTTAGAGTAACTCAATTTAGTACGAAGCTTACCAGGACTCCATAGAACACTCGGTTGAAGACCAAGCCAATAGCAAGTTTGATTCGCCAACGATGTTAGTTGTCCCTCTGCAGTTCGACCACTTGAATGAACGGGCTCTAAACTGGCTTCCAAGAAACTATCGTCCATGGATTCCCTCTTATACGAATCATGCAGTGTGTTCGACTTTAGTCGTGATTTGGCAACTTTTTCGTCGAAGCGCTCACGCAAACCTAAATGAGGTTGAATATGCTCTCTGAATGATCCCAATTTGCATTTTGATTACCTTTGGAACGCAAAGGAACACCATCAAAGGAACTTCGTGAAGAAACTGCAGAATCATTTCGTTCCATGTTCGGGTATTCAGTTTCTAATAAATATCCCAACTCAACTACGACCATTTGTTGCATTGTAAACCATAAAGAGCTAAGCGCCGGATAACTGTCCTCTTCTTCAAACTTAACAAACAGGTCTTTTACCAGTCGAAATCTGTAAAGCACTTCAAGAAAGGCTGATGTGAGAACTTTTATGAATAGAAGAAGTCGCCTTGAATCTTCCTCATTTAAACCTCTCCATAACACGGGAAAGCCTGAGACTAGTCCACTCCTACTCAATAGGTCATAACCACGTGGTTCGTCCTTTACTCTTGCAACCGGACTTCGTCTTAGATACAATTCCCGTGCCTCTGCAATACAACGCTCCATCAAAGCCACCAATCGTTGTCGAAAATGAACACTCAAATATTTACCACTCTGCGCAGAGCATTCGAGTTTCAAAAGAGCACTCAAGAGATTTGTCAACCTTTCCTTCAACAAAGAATCTTCACTTAAGTTGAACTCCACTAGAAGAAACGATAAGTCTGTAGCGCCTAAAAATAACTGTACATGAAGAATATCACTAATCTGACTACCAATTTTTTCTTTGAGCTTTAAAATTTCACCGCGAATCTGATCCAATCCGTCACAAGATATAAATTCCGTTTGAGAAAGTATCTTCATAGCTGAATGAATTAGTTCGGAAATTTTAAGAAAATTTGAGTAGTTGTCGGTTTTCGTATTACAAAGGGCTGCAACCTCCTCTGGGACTCGGAGCAGAAAAAGAACTGAGTTTAGAAGACTTCTCACACGGGTATGGTAACAAGTTTCCAAGAGCTCGTTTTGAAAATCAACCTTGACCGTATTTCTATTCAAGGAAAATCATGGGATGCACAAAATTTTCAAGTTTCCAAGCTTACAGAAGAACTTCGACTGCTTCTCTCAATTCGACCAAATTCCTTTTAGACAACTTCAACTCGCGTTCTTGTTCCAAAAGTTTCGAAATGAATGGTTTCAAATCCTCACTCAACCGCGTGCTAAGAACAGGATTCACAACTGAAGTTTCCAGTTCTATCGAGAGAGAACTCAAACGGGAGGACAGTGCTCTTGTGCAAGGTTACTTCGAAAAGTACACAAAGAATTCAACCTTACCTTGCTCCCCCCGAGATGGAAGCTGCCTCCAAGACGTACTGAAGCGAAACCCAACCTTGACCAGTTTCTTCAGTCGGTAGGTCATCTTCTTGGGCTTTTGCCTTTGACCCCAATTCTGGTGGCGTCTTTTGTAAAAGAGTGTTCCAATGAGTTCTTGAAACTACCCCTTTCAAGAAACTATTCTAAAAATTCTAGAAGTACGATACATAAATGTGGTAGAAAACGACTATACCTTGTCCGGTCTTTCCATGCAAAGCTCTCCAATGAATATTGCGCCCAACCTGGACTCGATGATTCCCTTGTTTGCTCCAAGAGTTGCAGGCAAACTCTTGTGGAAGATATACTTCAGGTTTTACTGGAAAAAATACTATATGAATGCCAGCATTTTCACAGAATAAATATTGCTCAAGAATACTTGAAACTTTAGAAAAATTTCACTATCATTTGATAATACAGTCATTCGTTTGGCGTGGAGTCAAACACTAACTCAAAGTCTTGAAATAGGAGAAATAAGATAACGTTGGGTATCTAATAGATCCATTAAACTTTGCTCGTTCTTGCAGGCATGGCGTTGATGCCAGACGTAAGCAATCTGTTTTTTATTAAACTCCTATGGAATGAATAAAAAAGTTTAATTAAAATATTTCTAGTCAACGAAGCAGTTCCTATTACTTGAAGGTTTCATACTTCTCTTGGCTTCTTTTCCAAAAACGTCGAAAGACTCAAACATGCTGAATAGATGCATCCTAGAGAATCATGTCTCGTGGAACGAGGCCAAATTCCGTCTTCTCCCAAAAATGTTCAGGCTTTGGTGCTGTCGAAAGTTTTAGTCGGAACTTTGATTATGAACGACACGTCTGAACAAAAACCTACCCCTTCAAGTCCAAGAAAGGAACCAGCAAGATTTTTTAAAGTCCCAGGTGAGGGAAAATATGAAAACAAACAGTCTTTCGATAGTTCAGCGAAACCACATAGCACTTCAAGTTCTGGTTCGAAGGATACAGGGAACCGAGAAAGTACAACCTCTTCGAATGCTCCAAGGTCTAACTACTTTCCGTATCTAAGAAAAGTAAAACTATCTGTGGTCACGATTCCTCTGGAAAGTCTGACGTCAAACGAAAACCCATCGAAGGAAGCGGCTGAGGAGAGTTCCCTACGGAAAATAGGAAGCTCTACAAGTCGCACCTTTAGCAAAGGGGCTCTCCAAGATATGGAGACTAGCATAAATTCAGTCGATTCTATTATTTCTGGGAGTGATGCTAGTGTCGCATTCGTCAACTTTGGAAACACTCTGTTTGCTTTTAGATTAAATGAAGATGCGGAGAAGCGAAGCACCGAGAAAAAGGAGCATAGTGTATTGGAGAAAAATCTAAGAGACTTCACTGCTGATGGTGCTGTCTCGTCGCCCAGCAGCAACGAAAGTGTGGACGCAGGAAGCCGAGTACGAACGGGCTTAGCGGATGGCGACCCACAACTACTCAGGATTTTTAGGTTTAGAGACAATATTACCTGTCACAGTGCAGTTTGTGATGATAGAAACTGCGTTAATGTAGCTGTTGGTTTCTCGCGGGGAGAAATCTTTATCTACTTTGACATATTCTCTTCTAAAACAACCTCGTTGGTTCATAACAAAGAAGGTCAATTCAACAGTTCGCAAGTTTCAGCGATTCTTTGGGTCCCTGGTAGTACTGCACGTCTTGTTACTTCTCATAGTGATGGAAGTGTTTTGGTATGGGAAGCTAGGTAAGCAATAGAAGTTGTTTATGAGTAGAATGTGAACAATTTTTAGAGATGGCATGGACGACAAGAGTTCCTCAAACAACAGTAGCGGTAGTTCAGCTCAAGAGGGCAATTCTAATATGTCCATGGAAACTAGCCTGAGTAATCTACCAGGTTCGTCTTCTCCGTCGCTTCACCGTTCAAACACACCAAGGCAGGAGCATAGCAAAAGTCCAAAAGCAACTACTTCTACCTCTTTGTCTGCTTCTTCGAGAAGCCTTCATACTTTGACAGTCACGAGACCTTCACGGCGTAGAAGATTTCATCCTATATCCCAGTGGTATTTCAATGGTAGCCCTGTGACAGATATGGTATTTTCTCCTGACGGCTCGCAACTGGCGTTAACTTTTAAGGATGGCTTCCTTCGAATTTGCGACTTTGGCAGGGAACAAATTCTTTATTCCTTTCAGTCTTATTTTGGAGCCCTGCTTTGTGTAGCTTGGAGTCCAGACGGTCAGTATGTGGCAACGGGTGGAGAGGATGATCTAGTGTCTTTATGGGAACCAGTTACTCGTCAACTCATCTGCAGAATGCAAGCACATTCTTCGTTTGTTTCAGCTGTAGCGTTCGATGATTGGCTTTGTAAGGAAGGACATTACAGGCTGGGATCAGCAGGTCAGGATACAAAGTTGATCTTATGGGACTACCCAGGATTGGAACCTATTCATGTGAAAACCCAGAGGAGTTCACGGGAAAATTTGGTAGAAACTTCGAACGGAGATTTTTCGTTTCAAGAAGATTCTGCGACACTCCGAGGGAGATTTGCAGATTTGGAGATAGATGGACAAAAGCAAGCACGAAACTTTCTGAGGGCGCCTTTACCGCTCCGTTTGCAGCAAGGACAATTGGGACTTTCTCGTTCAAACTCACCTCTTCTTTCGAACTCTGGTCGTTCACCTCGTGCTCGAACTGGAAGTACCTTTACTAAAAACTCAGTCACGAGTAACGTCTCGGAACCTTTGGCTGTCATTCCCGCGAGGCCAAGAGCGAAAATACCTTTTGTCGATCCTCTGCTCGTTCATGTTGCTCATTCGGAACCGCTAACAGATATTGTATTCTTTAAAGGGGGAATCTTGACCGCAAGTTCGTCAGGGCTTGTAAAATTTTGGTCGAGACCGGCACAGTCATCCATGACACCGATGTCATCGAATGATGCAGCTTCGCGACCGTTTTTTAGAGTTTCTATGGAAATTCCGCATGTTGCGTTGGATACTGAATAGAGAATATAATGAACATGGCTGCTCTCCGGCTGTGAAAATGTATTCAACTTTAGAGCGAATTTTCATATTTACTTTGTACTTTTTTACAGATTGTGATCTGTGGAACAACTAGCCTATAGACCGGCAGGAAAGATGTCAAGAAACGGCATTAGAAAAAGGTGCATGTGATAATCAAATAAAGATTTGCTTATTCTCCAGATATTCGAAGTGGTTTGAAGCACCGTTCTGATTTTCAAATGCCAAGTAACCTTTCCTTGCATATGAGACAAATGGTCAAGGCGGAAATTTTTCAACGCTCCACGTTTCAAAATGATTTCCATCGTCCATTTGGCGCCAAATTGATTTGAACGAGAAGCTTCAGACTGCACAAGAGATGTCTCAAGGGCGTAACTCTCCAGAAAACAGCGAGGGACTCGAAGAAGGCTTCGGAAGTGCTCAAGATGTCAACGACTCGGACCGTTCCTACTCTAGCGAAACCGAAGGGGAGGACCTATTCGGAGAAAACATGATGGATGACTATAAGTCACTGGAGGATTGGGATTATTATGAAGTAGACCCAGAAGCTGAAGAGGAAGCAGCTGAGGCAACACTAGACATTAGCACTCGAAGAAAAGCAGAGAGAGAGATGGAAGAAAGAGAGGGAAGATCAAACTTAGCAGGAGATGGTTTGGGAGGTGCCAAACGGTTAGATAACTTGGAACGCTTTCAAAGTATATTTGATAAGTATTCCAAGCACCAAGAACATTTTGAAGGAGATTCTGTAAGTTCCTCAGAGATACCAGAAGGCATCAAAAATATGAGCGAAAACGAAAAGTTGGTGCGCGAAGAGATATTTAATGAAGACGACACAGATAATGACATGGAAACATTTACATTCGAAGAAGAAATGGGATCTTTGCAAGATTGGCTCAAAATGGATAAGCCTCGCAGAGCCATCAAGAAAAGATTCCTTCATCTTTTGAAGGGCTGTGTTGACGAAAACACTGGAGCTCAACATTATCTACAAAAACTTCGCTCTATGTGTGCCCAAAATGGTCAGAGTCTGGTAGTAAGCTATCGACACTTTTATAGCAATGATCCAATGTTGGCTGTTTGGCTTGCAGAATCTCCTACCGAAATTTTAGCCTTGTTCAACGAGGTGGCAACGGAACTTACCTTTAAGATTTTCCCTCAGTATCGTTTTATTCAGCCTGAAATATTTGTGAGGATATCGGACATGCCAATATGTGATAGCTTGAGAGACATTCGTCAACTTCATCTGAACTGTTTGATAAAGGTATCAGGTGTCGTCACTCGTAGGACAGGAGTGTTTCCCCAGCTAAAATTGATAAAATTGGATTGTTCGAAATGTGGATGCGTAGTAACTCCAATGTTTTCATCATCGAACAAATATCCTGAAAAAATGGTATCTCACTGTCCGAGGTGTGAGTCTAAGGGGCCTTTTACAGTTAATTCTGAACAGACATATTATGGTAACTTTCAGAAGATGACCCTGCAAGTAAGTTTGCAACTGATTATTCCTATTTCATTCAGTAAGAATTCTTTATAGGAAAGTCCAGGTACCGTACCTGCAGGCCGTTTGCCACGATACAAAGAGGTGATTTTACTTGGAGACTTAATCGACGCTGCAAGGCCAGGAGACGAAGTTGAAGTAACAGGCGTCTATAAGCACAGCTTGAATGCATCGCTCAATGTAAAAAACGGCTTTCCCGTTTTTGCTACCGTTATTGAAGCTAATTATGTCCGAAAGACTGAAAACTTTCGTTCCGAAATCGAACTCACAGATGATGACATCTCAGAAATTCACAGATTGGCGGAGGATCCCTTGATTAGTGATCGTATCGTAGCATCGATTGCCCCATCTATTTTTGGCCACGAAAACATTAAACTCGCATTAGCGTTAGCCTTGTTTGGTGGTCAGCCCAAAGAAGTTGGCCAACGACATCGAATTCGTGGAGACATCAATGTCCTTTTACTTGGTGATCCAGGTACTGCCAAGTCGCAATTTTTGAAGTATGTCGAAAAGACAGCACATCGCGCTGTTTATACTACTGGAAAAGGTGCCTCCGCTGTGGGCTTAACTGCTGCAGTTCATAAGGATCCTGTGACGAGAGAATGGACGTTAGAGGGAGGTGCTCTTGTATTGGCAGACAGAGGAGTATGCTTGATTGACGAATTTGATAAAATGAATGACCAAGACCGCACGTCCATCCATGAAGTATGCATTCAAAATGTTTGTATATAAGCAAGCTTACCTATTTTTAGGCAATGGAGCAACAAAGCATCTCGATATCAAAGGCCGGCATTGTCACGACGCTTCAGGCTCGTTGTTCTGTAATAGCAGCTGCAAATCCTTTAAAGGGACGCTACGACCAGTCGATATCATTTTATGAAAATGTTGATCTGAGCGAACCCATACTATCACGCTTTGATATTCTTTGCGTTGTTAAGGATGTCTGTGATCCTGTGCAGGATGAAGTCCTTGCGAAGTTTGTCGTCAATTCGCATTATGCTTCACATCCAGGAGATAAATACAAGAAGACAAGCATTGCAAAGAACGAAACGAACATCTCTGCAAAGTAAGGACTATCCTGAGTTCCTTGGATAATGCAATTTGATCGTCTTTTTAGTTCTGAAGGTATTCAGTCAATACCTCAAGAAACTCTTAAGAAATACATATTATACGCTCGAAAATATGTCAACCCGAAGCTAAATAATATTGACCAGAACAAACTTGAACGGTTATACATCGACCTTCGAAAGGAATCAATGGGCAGTGGTGGTATGCCAATAGCAGTTCGACACCTTGAATCCATTATTCGGTTAGCAGAGGCACATGCACGTCTGCATCTTCGTGAATATGTGAAAGACGAAGACTTGAATAGAGCTATTGGAGTCATCTTGGAGTCATTTTTCTCAGCGCAAAAATATTCTGTGATGCGGAGCCTGAGAAGAACATTTAGCCGGTATCTTAGCTTTCGAAAAGACAAAAACGAACTTTTGCTTCACTTACTCGGCACCATTTTTCATGAATATGCCTTGTCTTTTGAAAGGAAGTCAGACTGGGAAGAACCATCTGGCTACATGGAGATTGATGTACGTGATTTTGAAAGTCGTGCAAGTGAGTTGGGTGTCCAATCCTGCAAGTATTTCTATCAAAGCTCGCTGTTTTCCGAGAACGGATTTTCTATGGATTTAGACCGAAGACGCATTTGCAAGAGATTGTAGAAAAGTTGGCTGTTCTCATTTGGGAATCGCAGGTGTTTCTTCTTCTTGAATAAACGAAAGTGTAGAAGCACTAAAGCATGTCGTTGGAGACTTCAAATAAGCTTCTAAAGAAAAGCATAAATAAACTCGGCTCCAATCCAAACTTGACTGTCATGGATAACGACTACCTGGCGAGTCAGACGGAGCTTGAGCAAGAAGTCACCTTTTGCGTCATTGGAGCTTCTGGAGACCTCTCGCGGAAGAAGACCTTGCCAGCTCTGTTTTCGTTGTATTATCACAATGTCCTGCCGTTTAAGTTCCACATCGTTGGTTTTGGAAGGAAAAGACTTTCTGACGAGACCTTTAGAGAAGCGGCTATGGAGAATCTTTCTTGTCGAGCAGGTGTGGTCGATAAGGACGAGTGTGATCGGAAAATGCAACAGTTTCTCCAACGTGTGCACTATGTTAGTGGACATTATGACTCCGAGGAGGACTTTAAAAAGCTCCACGAGTTTTGCTGTGAACTGGAAGAAGAAGAAGACGCATCAAGAATGTTCTATCTGGCCGTTCCTCCAAGTGTATGTTTACCTTTGCACTTTTATGGCTACTTTTCATGTTTATTTTCTTCAGGTATTTGCTTTCGCTTTGAAAAATATACGCTTGCAGGCTACTTCGGAAAATGGATGGACCAGAGTTATAATTGAGAAGCCTTTCGGTAGAGACAGCGAGTCATACGAGGAACTTCGAGAGACAATTTCCAAATACTTTGATGAAGACCAGGTTTATCGAATAGATCATTACGTTGGGAAGGAAGTTGTACAAAACATTACCACATTACGTTTTGGTAATTATGTTTTCGAGGCACTTTGGAATAGAGAGCATATCCGTCGTATAGACATAGTTTTTAAGGAAGATTTTGGAACTGAGGGTCGTTCTGGGTACTTTGACAGTTTTGGAATAATTCGAGATATCATGCAAAATCATTTGTTACAAGTCTTAGCATATCTAACTATGGAACGACCCAACAGTTTTAAGGCGGATGATATTAGTGCTGAAAAGACGAAACTCATTAAATCGATTCGACAGTTGAAGGCGCAGGATTTCGTTACTGGTCAGTATGAAGGTTACAGGTCTGAAGAAGGAGTTCCTGAAGACTCAACAACCCCGACTTTTGCAGCTTGTGTTCTTCATATTGATAATAATCGGTGGAAAGATGTTCCTGTGCTTATGGTTGCGGGTAAAGGTTTAAATGAACGTTTGGCAGAAATAAGAATATTGTTCAGAAAGGGATTGACGGAAGCGTTTCTGCAGAAAGGAAACAGTATGGGGAATCAGATTGTAATACGTATTCAACCGAATGAAAGTATAAGCTTACATGTACTTTCAAAAGTTCCTGGCTTATCAACTGAGTTGCGGGAAACCTGTCTGGACTTGACATACAAAGAAAAATTTGAACATGAAAGCAAGGATATTGCAGATGCCTATGAGAGACTTATTCTTGATGCTATACATGGAGAGAAGTCCTTGTTTATATATGATGAACAACTTGAAGCCTCGTGGAAGCTCTTCACTCCAGTCTTGAAGGAGTTGGAGTCAGAAAAATCGCACCCTCCCCTAATATATAAATTTGGTGACAGTATACCGTCACAAGTGGAAAGTCTTCTCTGGAAACATGAAGCTGAATGTGGCAATTGCATTGAAGCCGAACCAGCCCTTAAAGATTTTCATTCTAGTGAGTTTCGCAACAATCTGTGATTGCTTTGTGTAGCATAGTTCGTATTCATTAAACACTTTTTTCATTTCTTTGATGAATTATAGTTGCTTCCACTAGAAGAGTGATATCGAAGTCTCCACGGACAATATGTCCATCTGCTTCTCACTTGGTACTTTTGGGAAACTTGTTTCTGGAGTTCAAAGAAAAAAAGCTATCGATGCTGTAATGTTTGGAATCCTCTCGAGTTCTTTTAAAGGAAATCAACTCTTCTCCGTCATTCTTTACGCTATTGACCAGAGGAGAAGCCATTTGCGTTTTGAGTTTTCCTTCAAACGGCTTCAATATAGCAACTGCCTCTTCTGCCGAAAATTTCTTAGTATTCAACCACTCCTCCAATTGCTGGGGCTTTAATATGGCGGGCATCCTGTCGTGCAACCAAGCCAACGAAGGGTTCGCATCCACTGTTACAATCGTGAACTGACCTTCTTTATGAGATTCATCTTCGAAAAGGTCATATACCACCGCCAGATATAACGGGCCTGCCTCGTCTGAAATAAAATAAGGAACCTTTCCTTTCTCACCTGGAAGTTTTTGCCATTCATAGAAGCCATTTGCAATTAGAACCCCTCTTCCACCAGCTTTCAAAGGCACTTTGAACATATTTTTTTCCAGCAATGTTTCGCTTCGCGCGTTGATGCAATGCTTGACTTCGTTCGACTTCTTTCTACTCCAAAAAGGCTCCAAACCCCACTTCATTACGTGCAAAACGCGTCGCATGTCGAACAAACTATTAGTGGACTCAACCTCTTGTTCTTCAGATTCCTCTTTAACCTTTAATTTTTCGTTTTCATCCTTCTGACGTTGCTCGTAAGCACAAGTACGAACCACAGGAACCCAAGCACTAGGAGCCACATTATAGGAGGTATGAAACTTTTCTTCATTTATCCATACGTTTGTTCTGCTCAAGTTCTCCAGTTCATCCTTACTGAATGCAAATACGAAGCGGCCGCACATACTAAGTTGCTAAAGCCCTTATCTCCACGACGTCATTAAAACACCCCAGCAGGAGCATATTTGCAACATCCCTGGACATTTCATTCCACAGCTTTATCGAAGAAAACTTCAGTACCTGGCCTTATCGTTTGGTTTCAAAAGTGCAGCGGGT
This sequence comes from Galdieria yellowstonensis, assembly GCA_026122205.1. Taxonomy (NCBI): domain Eukaryota; phylum Rhodophyta; class Bangiophyceae; order Galdieriales; family Galdieriaceae; genus Galdieria; species Galdieria yellowstonensis. The sequence continues at coordinate 293,538 of JANCYU010000022.1, read as the reverse complement.
GAGTTGCTAAGTTTCATTAATGCATCAAAGTATACTGTTACAGCATCCAATGCGGAAGACTAAAATGGTTTCCTGGCAGGAACGGATAGATTTGTGTTCTGGTACAATGAGTACTCTGTCGAATGGATCGAATAAGAGTGACTGAAAGCCATTCGCTTCGAACTGGCCGCTTCTTCAACAGGCACAAGTTGCCTTCGTCGTTGCCAAAAATTTGAACAAAAAAGTAATGGCTTTATCTCGACAATAAACAACATGAAACTAGTATAGGAGTGAATATAATGTTCTCCCCAAATACAATTCCAGTTCAATATCAAACCACGATGAGTCAGGAAAACTATATCAGAGATGCCGACTTCAAAACCTCTCAAAAAAGATTGTCAGTTATACGATTCGCCTTGCACTTCTATCACACAATGAAATGAACTCGCATACAAGAGACCAACATTTGTCCATCATACATACAACAAATCTCAGCAAATATCAACTGACGCTTCCATCCACTTCATAGAAACTCTCATCTTCTTTTCGATCTCCATCACAAGCTCGGGTATTCTTTGGACTTGTTTTGGATAACGGCAGTAAAAAAGCCACCGATAAGAAAGAAGAAATTATCATCGTTGAAAAATATGAGACCCAACCAAACCTTCGAATTGCTAAAGTCACTGGTAAACCCGCCACTGCAGCACCTAAATAGCTTATGTAACCCAAAAGTCCTGTAGCTGTGGCAACTGTACGTCGGTCACTTTGCTCAGCACCAATAAGTCCAATAAGACACGTTGGACCACTAAGAAAAAATCCAAATAAAACAACAGAAAGAAAATCCAACCAAACATGGTTCACTGCCATTGTTGAAAGTAATGATACTAAAAGAAGGGTAAACACAAGACCTGTCAGAAACAAAATAACTACAGGCACACGACGACCTTCCAGGCGATCCGATAGAATACCACTAATAAAGGTTCCGGCCAAACCACCGATATCCATGCCGCTTACTCTATATGCTGCATCTGTGGCGTGGCATCCTTTCTGTTGCATCAAATAAATATGGAAAAAGGATCGAATGCTGGTTTTCACAAAATATACAAAAAAGTAGGATAATGCCAAAAGCCATAACGTTCTATTTTTCAAGACTCCCTTGATAAATGTTTCCATATAACCAAACGAAGAATTCAAACTCGTTCTACTTGCAGTACCTTCGGTTCGTTTGGAGCTGAATTCCGTTTTCAGAGACACTCCTGCCTCCTTAGGTGTGTCACGGATAAGCCATGAAAAGATGAAACCGATAATCAGTGAGAACATTCCTGGGGCGATCATTCCTATTCTCCAGGTTGTTTTACGTGCGAGTGATCCTGAAACAAGAGGCGCCAAAACGCCACCAACATTAGCAGAGCAAGACCAAAGCGCCCACCAGAAACCTCGTTCAGAGCTTCGAAACCATGCAGTAAGGATCCTGGCACAGGCTCCAGCTCCACAACCCTGTGCCATCCCATTTGCAGCCCACCAAGAAGCATACCAACGATAACCATCAGAGAGTCCCAATCCGACGTTCGTTAGCCCAGCAAGAGCGAGACCCGATCCAAGAATTCTTCTAGGGGAAAAATTATCCACAACCAAACCACCTAAAAGTTTAGAAATGCCGTAGAAGAGGGGAAAGGAAGAGGTGACAAGTCCGACGTGCTCCAACTGCAGAGCTCCTGACTGAAGTAAGAGTGGCGCAACAAACGTAAAAGTTGATCTGCAGACAGTGTAGGACATATAGGAAATAAATATACCCAGGAATACTCGCCATCTCCAAATAACGTTCAATTTGTCTGATGAAGCCGTAGTTTGGTTCGATGGATACGTTGCATCAGCAGAACCTGAGGACTTTCCCTCTTGATGCAACTCAACCGCTGAATTATTCCAAGGTTTCTCTGAACAGGTCGAATCACTTTCTGCATTCAAACATAGATGGAAAACATTGGAGAGAGCTTTCCGACGACTGAGCTTCCTTGTTCCAAGTCTGAGCTGTTTCGGATCGTTGAGGATTCTCGGACCTTGAGGAAATAGAATATAGATGTTTTTGCACTTGGAGCTCTTTTGACAAAACTCAAGCTTGTTTTTAATCGTCAAACACGAGCCACCACTGAACGCCATCCACAACATCTTCTCCTCCTTCAGGCGAGTCGGCTGTGGAATTTTTCAGCGCTACGGACAAGAATTTGTTTTTATCCAAATCTTTGTTCAGTCTTCTGATGAAATAGTGGGCGCACTTGAAAACATCGAGTGCTTCATTCCTTTTCCAGCACTACAAGATACAAGGCAAAAGGAACAAAAAAGAACAAAAGATATATCCATTTGCCAAAGTGTTTAAGGAAGCAACTTGTTTAAAAAAATGTATCTTGCAAGATGATGAAATTCGTATACTACTGAAGGAAGATTCTCAGATATTGCATGAAACAGGGACAAATTCTGTATGTGAATGAATAAATAACAATAAAAGAGCTAAAGTATAACTGCTAGAAAAGTCAGCGTTGGGCAGAATGGAGACACGATTTATTTTCCAAACATACACAGCAAAACAACTAGTGAGGAGAGTTCCGACATACAGTAGAAACCGTGAATTCACGACAAGACTAAAATTCAGGTTGAATTGTAAAGAACAACTCATAAGCAAAGGCAAACTTTGAAGCTGCATTGTAGGGAACTGGAAGAATATTTCGAGGAGGCTACTTTGTGAATTAGTAAGACTTGAGGAAGTACTTTTTGTAGCAGCAAATACTGAGATGAATTTCTAGCTATCGTAACAAAGTGCAAGGAATACATGAAAATAGTGAAAGGATGCTCTTTCAACAAATTGCTCCGCAAAGGCATTATGAGCTGGAGAGCGAGGCTGTCACATGTCTTTGAAGAAATCCGTTTCGTTTATTCTAGTAAAAACCCAAACAGTGTTGGAGTTCGGTAAGTATTTTGTATCAGTTTGTTTACTGAACATGTTTTACTTGCTTTGGAGGAACTTTCTTGCCACAAGCTACGGCGAACTCAAGTTGTTGAACCCCGGCCTCCCGATATATATTCGATGCTGCGATGGCATCAAACCTCATATTTCCACTCGTATGGGTAAGTCAACATTATGATGAGAAACCTCATCGTGACAAGATTTCAGGTAATGGAGTTTACGAAACATCTTCAGTCGCCGGACTTGACATCCAAGGTACCTTGTTTCTCCTAGTAGTGACTCTTATTTATTTTTGTAAAGGCATAGAGAGAACACTGCAACGAATGGTTCAAAAAGGAGAAGAACAGGCAAAGAAACCGTTGTCTGGAAGCAAAGCCTGCCAAACTGTTCGCTTCGCCGATATTATATGAGATCAAAAATTACTTTGGAACAAAACAGAATATCAGATATATATTAAATATTTCCATATTTCTATTTCGAAATGTTGTTTACAGAGTCTGTTTCCTTTCGAAAAAGGTTGCCAACGCATATTCCCATAAATATGATAAGACCATAATTTCGGTTTGATCGAAAAGTCTTGGCACATTCTTCAGGAACATTATAGTTTGTTCCAACTATCTGCCTCCACAAGTGGAAAGATGCTACTATGACGCTGGCATAATATGGAGCAGTCTGGCCTACAAGATAGCCGGTGGCTAACAGTGAAGTGATATGTACGCCAGAAAAAAACAAAAGCCAACTGTTGGTTTTCTCACCAAAGTACAAGGCTGTGGAACGAATGCCGACCTTCTTGTCGTCAAGCTTATCTTGGTGGGCATAAATAGTATCATATATAAGGGTCCAAGCAACTCCTGCACTGTATAAACACAAAGCAGGAGCTCCTAAAGAACCTTTTACAGCGGCCCAACCAAGCAAAGCTCCCCAGTTAAAAGTTAGTCCCAAAACAAGTTGTGGCCAAAAGGTGACACGTTTCGCCAGCGGATATAACGTAACCAAACACAGAGAACTTGCTCCCAATATCTGACTATATGTATTCAAAGATAGTAATATGGGTAAACCTCCAAGTAACTGAGCACCAACAAAAACTAGCGCTTGCCTCCTCGTGAGTTGTCCAGAAGCCAAAGGCCGTGTTTTCGATCGTTCAACCAATTTATCGAGACGACTATCCCACATATCGTTGATGGTGCATCCTGCACCTCTCAATAAAACCGCACCGACTCCAAATAAGCTTAGAAGACCAAGGTCAGGAATGTGCCCAGGTTCTGCTGCAAGAGAAATAGACCAGGTACAAGGTAAATACAATAACCATGTTCCAATAGGTTTGTCCAGTCTAGCTAGTTTAACATAGGGGTTTTCTCGAAAGCTTTGAAACGAGATATTTTTGAAGAATGAAGAAACTTGTTTCCCAAGCGTACTGTTGTGAATAGAACGATGGTTCACGTTAGGACTCGTAAGACTCTCTGCGATGTCTATCCGCTTCCAAGGTCCTTTTTGTATATTTGCAGTATGCAATAAAATTGGCGAGTCTAGTCTTTTTTGTGGTTTGCATGTCTTCCAAAGCGCCTTGTGAAACAGTCGCACTGCGTTCATTCTCGTCTCTTGTTGGTGGATGGCGCAAGACATCAAGGATGCGTCTAGGCTCGCAAAAAAGGTTTTGGACTGTGCTTGTGGAAAGGAGTCCTTAACTCAAGAAGAAGCTGCATATTTGAAAAAGCTGGATGAGAATGATGAAACAATTGTGGACGAACTATTTATTAGAAGCCTGTTGGAGGCCCTGCTGAAACTCGAAAAGTTTAAAGTTTCGAAGAAGAGACACGAAAATGCCAGTAAGGGCCCTCAGAAAGTAAGCCATATATTTGAATATTTTTTCTTTCATCTTACTGTTTGTCAAGTTGACTGTACAGCAACGCGAATTGTTCGAATTATTTATAGCGCACGAAAATTGCGTCAGAGAGTGCGGAGAGCACTTGAAAACTGCAGCTTTATCTACAGAAACTGTTGAATACGAAGCCAATGAATCCAAATCTAACAATGCTGGCGACTTGCAGTCGTCTTGTTCCGACCTTCGAGTCTCCCTGTTGAAAATCGCACGTTATTGTAGCGAACATTATTTGGATTCTTCTCTTGGAGAGTCCTGGTTGGAAAAATGTTTCTTCAAAGTCTTGGAACTTGAAAAGGCGTGGTTGGAAATTTTTCTTTTGCATGCAGACTACTTTTCCCGTTGGATCTCAGAATGCGGCGTACCTATTATCGTTTCAAAGTTATGCCAAAGGAAAAGCCCGCAAGAAGAACTATGCTACGGAGATGGAGGAGACATGAGTGTCTTATTGCTGCTATTAACAAAGTTTGTGAGTCGTCACGGTACTTCTTCGCAAAAGTCGTTTATCTTTTCAGTTGTTGAACGCAGTATTCGACGGCAGCTAAGCCATTTATTAGCAAAATGCGCAGTAGATGATAAGAGTTTTTTCATATCGTTGGTGCGAATCATTTTTGCTGTTCGAACAGTATCCCATTTGATAATGGCTTTGGAAGTTCTGGAGAAAGCAGAGACTGCTTATACTCTCCTTTTTCATTTTTTCGACAGTTTGAGCAGCATCGATAACGGTTTGGTAATTTCGGAAGACTTTATCTCTCTGGAGGTCATGTGGCTTCGTGAGTTGAACGAAATGGCTGCTAAGAAAAGCTCATTAGTGGAACTTTCACATGCGATTGCACCTCTAGGTGAACAAAGGCGATTCTCAGTTATTACGTATAACGTTCTTTCTCAGTACAAGGTGCTACTCGCTTACATTTGTCAAAATACGAATGTTTCGACAAACATCATCAAGGACCTGATTGATGAACTTGTATTATTTATTGGCGTGTGTTATCTGACTGACGAGAACTGTTTAAATCAAATGACGAGACATCCAGGAGGTGTGAAGTATGTTTTTGTTGAAATGTATTCAGCAACATTGCAGGAATGGAAAGATTTGGATGTTAGCTCGCAGTCTTCTTGTGCTTTACTGGACTTGCTTGATTGCCTTTGTATCAGTGTTATCAAGTTCTTGAAGGAAACATTTGTTTCTTCTCGATGGATAGTTAGAGACGTGCACTTTACAGCTACAGCTGCAATTATTTCTGGATATCTTCGCGTTTTGAATGAAACTTCGAGTTTGCGTGATGAACGGATTAATTGGATAGCTTTACGACATAAATGCATGATTTTGCAAGTTTTTGAGTTCATAGGGAGACAGGAGATTTCGAGATTGTTTTCGAAAGAGAACCTACTTGAAGAAATTTTTCTCGGCAATTTTACGAGTGAACTGGATGAGCAACTAAAGTTTCTGGATACTTTCCGTTCCTTCCTTCGCGACTGCATTGCCAGCAGTTCTGATGATTATTGTCATTCAGTGTTGGAGTTGCTTTTACGTACATTAATATCGGCAAAAATCGTTATGGGGGATGACTGCGTAATTTTGGACGAATCTTCCGATCGTCTTATTACCAATGTAGACTTCCTTGATGGAGCGTTGGACATTTATATTTCGGCGTTGACTGTTTGTTCTAGTTCTGTTCATGAAAAGCTTGTACAAGTTGAAAACATCTACGTTGTAAGTAATGGAATTTTGCATTTAGAGGAGGAGAAATCTGTTCTGGTGGACTGCAGTCATCGCGAGAGAATTGCTTCACTTAGTCGAAAACTGTTGGTTGTTCTAAAAATATTCTTTTCAAATGAGATGGCTCCTTTTACAAGTTTATATTCTGATCGCATTTGGAAGATTTTTATTCGTTTTTTAGAAAAGGAGGAGACAGGCGACTTGGGAAAGGATCTTTTGCGCCGAATTTTTTTAGCTGCAGATGAACGAGAAAATTCGTTCGTTCGTTCAAAGGACTTCACGCTCTTGGAAACGAGGAAACACTGTCTTTTACTGTTTCAAGCTTTGCTGGAAAGGCTGGAGCAGCTCTGTTTCCAACAGTCGTTGAATGTGGACGAAAGGAGCCGTGTCCTTCAGAAATATTTATCTCTTTTTTCTATTCTTGTAACGGAGTCAAAGTTACTTTTGCAGAAAATGTTTCGGAAGACAAGAGGGTTTGATGTTGTCAAGTATATTTTTGCAAATGGGGATTCTAGTTTGTTACGTATTATCGGCATTGATCTGCTCAAATTATTATCACAATTGATACGAAATGACTCAAAAGCCGAGCTACAGTTCAGGAGCTTATTTACAGCAGAGTAGGTTCTTTCTTAAATTTCGAGAATAGTTACATGATTGAATGTTGTATAGTTTTCTTGTTCAGACGTTGCATTCTTGTTACCCTGAAGGAATATCTGCCGAGATTGTTGCGGCATTGTTGGAAATGGTTATGGGTAATTCCGTACTGGCTCGTTATGGCTATGAAGATGCGGATGGTGCGATATCTTTCGTTGTAGAGAGCAACATCTTATCATCACGAGAACGACTTGCTTTTGGTCACAGAATTGCTTCAAGCTGCTCACAAGTTCTTTATGTCCTGTTCAAACTTATCGATTCGACATCAGTAGAGATTCAAGTAGCTCTCTGTAACTTTTTATATGCAATAACCCATGAGGACAGCCTAAATGCCTCCGTTGTTGATGCTTCGGGAGTAACGCAAATTATCATTGACTGTCTTTTTGAAACACCTGTAGATTCGGTCTACTGGTCAAATTCGCATCTAAGAAACGCTTATTTGTCCTGTTTATGTGCGATTATTCGTCGTGTGGTAACCCCTCCGACATTAAGTAGACTGTTTGCAGTGACCTATTTGTTGCATTCTTCTGATCTAAGCTTACACTATAAGTTGATGGTGTCTGATGCTCAAGTTACCATTTTTCGTAATCTCTGCGACTCGTTTGAAATATGCAAAAAGTGGCCTCGCTGGTTTTTTGACTTTTCGGGAAATCATTCAGGACTTGTTTCCATACTCTCTGGTGTTGATCTGACTCGTCGTAAAGATAGTCTATGGCTTACCTTTTGGTTTCAAAGAGAACCTCTGTATCGAGAATCATCAGTATTTCAACTATACTCATCGAACGATATTGCTATTGAAATGTTCTTGAATGAACTGGGCATTATTTGCTGGAGAATGCACGAGTCGCAAACAGTTCTCGATACTTTTCACAATACAGATATAGAAGTTCCACCAAATGCTTGGGTCTTTTTTTGTATACGTTTCCAGAGGGTTTCTTCAGGTAAACAGACAATCATAGATATCTATTTGGATGGAAAGCACTCGTCTTCAGGCAATCTATCAAAGAACGTTGATAGAATTGCTGCAATTGGATTTGGTTGTTCCTTCGTTTGGATGGATAATACTAAGGTTATACACCGTACAACTTCATGCCTAAAAGGACAGTTTGGTGCAATTTATTGTTATCAAGGCACTTTGAGTGAACAAACCATTTCAACTCTTCATCAGCTGGGTCCATCGTTCGATAGTGATCTCCTTGAAGCAAGCCTTTCCGATTCAGCAAAGGAGCTTGAGGAATTGTCAAATTTATCAGTTCTGTTCCTATATGCACCTCGTTGTTGTGGGGATTCTCGTATATGCCCGAATAGCTCATCAACAGTTGTTGGTACAAGAAAGCTCTTGACTGCCAGACTGATAGGTTCATCAGGAGATTCGAGAGTTTGCTCAGTAAATAACATCGTTGACAGTTTGCATTGCATTGGAGGTTCAAAAATGGTTTTGGAGTTACTTTTTGCGCTTGACAATGTAAACACATCAATTGTGGAAGAAGGTGAAATGAAAGGCAATATTATTTTTCCAGACTCAAAAAGTTTAAACGAGCTTGCTTGTTATTGCCTAAATATAATTTCGAGCATAATGCATTACGACAAGCTATGTGAAACAGAGTTTATGTTTACAAGTATTTTTGAATATTTAGGTGCTTGGTTTTATGACACAGGACTTGTTTTTTCATCAAAAGAGTTAGTTGCGGCAATCTTTCGTCTTCTTGAAGTCTGTTGTACCGGGAATTCTCTGGTTTCTCTTTTTACAGAGCACTGTCTCTCCAACGAATTTCTGTGGAACAAGATGACTCAAGAAGTTGCTATTTATTTCTGGGAAACAATGTGTTCCTTGATGAACAATTCTCTGTTTGATGTGCACAATTTGTTGGGAATAATTGCAAACTTTGACGTGGATAGTGCTGTATTTGTTTCTCAGGAATCACGAGACATGAAATTATTTAGACCTTTAGTAGACTATATTTTTTACGGTTTTCAGCTACTTGTAACGGAATCGGAGCGGTTGGCTAGTGGTGATGAAGTATTAGTTATCGGTGGAACCTCGAAGAAGTTTGGTGTTTCAGATTTCGATCAAATAGAACGTTCTTATTCGAGAGCTTTGATTGAGAATCTCATGAAATCTGTCTGTTTCCGTCTTATGGCTGAAAATGAACCGGAACAACTCGAGAAATTAGACTATTTAATCCGTTGGCTTTCCAGCTTTAGTGATTCTCTTTCAGCGTCCGATAGAACTCGATGTTTCTCACTGCTGATACAGCAGAATGTGATTGACGTTTTGCTGAAGTCGCTTTCTTCGTTCTCTCAACTTTCCCTAGTTTACCTCAGCATGGGTCAGTTGTTTGACTTGTTTGAATCGAATTGTGAGGACTTTGTTCAGTGGATGACATCGCAATTTGTTCTTTCAGAAGTTTGTGGAAACATGGAGAAGGATGAGTGGAAGCTTTGTATCGTTGGTGGTTTGTGTTTGTTTACTGCAAGAATATTGCATCTTCGTGGAGCCGAAACGGATCTTTTTGTTTTATTGGAGTACCTCACATCCTCTGAATGCTTAAGCGTCACTTGGAGTTTACACTTGACGAATGAAAAGCTTCGTACTGGACTTTTGCCGCTCATTTTTATCATCTTGTTGAAGGAAACCGATTTAATACGTAGAGCTTCGATGGTCCAAGCACTCACTGCCCTTTTGGAAGAGAAAAAGGTTCTCACGAAGGCATTCTTGCGGTTCAACTTATGGTCGTTTTGGATCATTAAACTTTTTCAGGTGGAAGATTCTTCTATGTGTAACAAAGAGGAACCTTTTCGATCTTGCATTGCTTCTTGTAAGAAACTAGTAGCCCTATTCTTTAAGCAAATCATCGAAGATCATGGTATGAGTTTGGCCACTATTTATTACGTAGAAGACTTGGTTTTTGCCGCGTGGAGTTGTCTAGACGTTCATTTTGCAATTCAGGTTCTTATGTGGTTCCTGCAGAGTGTCAAGGATATTGCAGTTCCATTATTGTTGTCTCGAGGGTTATTTGGTATGAACGTAGGATCGAAAAGTTCACAGTCACTCGAGACTTCTGAAGGACTTGCGATGTTGTTTTTGTTTACCGAGCTCATTTGTCACATAGACAAGGAGCAAAATCAAGAAGAAACAGGACGAGAAGATTTCAAGTCACAACTATATGAAAACTGTGTTGAAATTATCTTCTTATTGGGTTTACTAAATACATCACCTGCCTCTTTTAGTGGAGAAACGAAACAAGGTAGTAGCGACTTTGAAATTTCAGGCGGTTATATTTTTCCGAAATCTGTTATGTCGGAACTGTTTAGAAAGTTCGACAATGATAGATCGTTCGTAGGGGAGAGCTCCAGTCCAAAGTCTTTCAAACTTGATGAGCAAACTTTTATTGAACCAATTTGTAAAGCTGGCTTCGTTAGAATTTCTCTGTTATTCATTATGGAGCTTATCGTTGAGAAACGGAAACGAAATGATGATCCGTCTTATTATGAGTCTCTCGTTGCAAGTATAGGTGAATTCCATGGAGGTTTACGTGTCGATAAAATATGGCGTCATTATGTAGAACAGTACTTGACCGGTTTGCTGTATGACAGCATCGCAAGTCAGTCATTGACAACAGAAGGGCGAAAAAATTGGCAAAGTGAAGTAGAGGTGCTATTAGGTAACCTGTCGAAGAAATGGAAGCAAACAACATCAACCGTTGGAAGAAAGTCTTTTGGTTTCCTGCGACCTATGAGAAGCAAGAGCTTCCACAAAGGTGGAGATCAGTCCTCTAGCGCCGGAAATGAAGTTATAACTTCATTGATGAAGAAGGAGCAAGAATGGAAAGAAACTGGTTGTGCTTGTATGTTCTCCGCTTTAATGAATTGGAAGAGCCGAAACAACTATTCGATGCATCTCCTGGAGAGAATTTCCTCGGAGCTTTCTTCAAAAGTTTGTATGAAACCTGAAGAACAAGAAGTTGTTTCTTCAGACGGAGTCAAACGGGAAGCAAAAGTAAGATTAAAGGCCAGTGATTGGCGCAAAATTGTTTTTGGTTTTCGAAAGCAGTTGAATTACCAAAAGATGTTAAAGAATTCGACAAGTATTCACTGGAGTTTGGCTGGAATTATGGATACTCTTCAAAGAAGATGGCTTCTCAAGCCTGCAGGAAACACGGATACACAGCGTATGAAGTTGAACGAGTCAGCTAATCAACTGAGTTCACCTTCGAAGGTTGCTACCAGCGAAATCATGACAGCATCTCACGAGGAAGTTGAATCTTCTGTCGCTCAGGAACAGCTTAAGAAGGAGTCTACGAACATCACAGGGCCACATCTTTCTCTTCCTGTTGAAGATCCTTCAACCTTGCAATCTGAAGAAAAGAATTATGACTGGTCAGTGGAATCACCTGAACCTGCTTCGGCGTCTTCCAGTGCATCCACTCCGTTATTGAGCAATGTCGAATTACTAGCTGCAAGAACTGCAGCTTCAGCTTCTGACGTCCAATGGTCAGGGACTTGTATCTGGGTTCATTACTTGGAAGCTATTCCTGGAAGATTAGAGTTGAGAGAAAGAAGCATTCGTTTTCTTGAGAGTCCATTTAATGAGGAATCGGAGAAAGTATTATCGCCTGGTTATTTCGTAAGGACACCTTCTACTGAGGAAGATGTCATTAGCATACAAGAATTGAACTTTCCTCTGGAAGATGTCCAACATTTGGAGTTTCGTCGTTTTCTCCTTCAACACAAGGCTTTTGAAATCTTTCTGAGAGGCAACAAGTCCTATTTTTTTGCTTTTCAGACTTCTCGAGCATGCAAAACGTGTTTAAAGCTTTTATCAAAACTTTTAGATTTACCCTATAACCGGCCAGCGCCTAGTCATAATACTGGTGGTCCGCGATCAGTTTATGCAGGAGGTGCATTTAGGTTTCCTCGCTGCATACTTGATTGGAAAACGGTTCAGTCGTTGGTAGCAGATGCCTGTGCGCGTTGGAAAAGACGTCAGCTTAGCAATTTCGAATATTTATGCATTTTGAATCGACTTGCAGGGCGTTCCAATAATGATCTTTGCCAGTATCCCATATTTCCATGGATTTTGGCAGATTATTCGACTCCTGAACTTGATTTGACTGACCCTAAAACGTTTCGAGATCTTAGCAAGCCTATTGGTTGTCAACCATCTTCCAATTCTAGTGACAGGGATGAACGGGAAAGGCTATTTCGAGAACGTTTCGAAACTTGGGCAGATCAATCTATTCCTCCGTTTCATTATGGATCTCATTATTCCTCTGCAGCCTCCACACTACATTACCTTGTACGTGTGGAACCGTTCACGACACTTTCTCTTCAGTTACAAGGTGGACTCTTTGATCACCCGGATCGAATGTTTTATTCTGTTCATGGAGCCTGGAACTCGGTGACTCAGTCTATGCAAGATGTAAAAGAACTTATTCCAGAATTTTTTTATTTTCCAGAGATTTTCCGTAATCGGAACGGGATAAACTTTGGACAAACCCAAGATGGTCATTCGATAAATGACGTTATTTTACCAAACTGGGCAAACAATTCTCCAGAGCATTTTGTGCGAGTACATAGAGAAGCACTGGAAAGTGAATATGTTTCGTTAAATTTGCATCGTTGGATCGATTTGATTTTTGGATTTCGTCAGAGAGGACCTGCAGCAGTCGAAGCATGTAATGTTTTCTTCTATCTGACTTATGAAGGAGCAGTAGACTTGGAGTCAATTCAGGATATGGAATTGAGAGAATCCATGGAAACCCAAATTGCACATTTTGGTCAGACGCCACCTCAGCTACTGCAAGACTCTAGTCATCCACAACGCGATCATAGTGGCGTAGCTTTTCAGCCATCTTATTGGACTCCTGAAGGTTTAAGCACAGCTTTGGAGTTTTCAGTTGCAATTGGAACGGATGATTCCATTATTCAGATATGCCAGGCAGGTGAAAGAATTTTGAGCATTACGAAGAAACAACAAGTTTTTCGACACAAGTGGATGCCTCTACCGGACTTGCAAGGCTCACCGTTTACCTTGGAGACTGAAACAAAAAACATTTCAGAGACTGGCGGAGTTTCTACACAAGAAAGTAACGTGGAGGCACGGTCAACCACAACAACGAAAGCATCTTCGAGAGGAGGGGAAGAAATCGTTGGCGGTACTTTTACTGCATCCACGCTATCTCGTTTATATTCACTTTATGCGCTCACTTATGATGGCAAGGTGATCATTAGTGCAGGCCATTGGGATTGGTCCATACGATGTTGTTTCACAGCGGAAGCGCATAAACCTATTCAATATTTGAAGCGACATAGAGACGTAGTAACCTGCTTGGTTATCGGCTCAGATGGTAGAACATTAGTGACTGGATCGAAGGATACAACTATTTTCGTTTGGGAAATAGTTTGGGGAGATCCTGAAAGAGGAAAAGAACAATTTCAAGGAGGGAAAATGGAAAGGAGTTCTTCCAAAGGAGAAAGTAAACTCGGCGCATTATTAAAAGGACAAGGAAATGTGTCAAGAAAACGAAAGACCAGAGTGGTTGAAGAAAGACCAAAACTCGTTCTTTATGAACACGAATATCCGCTGGTATGTGTCGCAGTAAATACGGAAGTTGGTGTTATTGCAAGTAATGATGCTGGAAACTGCCTGATGATTCACAACGCATCGAACGGTCATCTATTGAGAATTCTTGACTTTTCGAAGGATATTATGATCGACAGTGTCACGATAACATGTAGAAACGAAGTAATTATGATATCAAGCAGGGAGGCAAGTTGCACTTTATATACTGGCAATGGAGTCTTTTTAAAGAAACAAAAATTCTGTTCACGAGAGAACCAAGCACAGTCAACTCCTACGATTACTAGCTACACGACGACTGTTGATGGAAGACTTTTGTTTGTTGCGGACGAACTCAGTGGAGTTGGAGTATATTCAACCTGGGATCTCCATCTTCTACATCGTTATCAACCTTGTCCCTCATCACCAGTGAGTGCATTATGTCTCACTGCTGAAGAAAGCATTCTCCTTGCTGGTTTGGCAGACGGTAGGATCTTGGCATATGCTGTGGATAGATATGCACTTTTACAAATGAGCTCTCTTTTTGGCGTTCAAGGTGCCTCTAATCCTTTCTATGGCTGTTAATACTTGTGGGATGCTTTCTCATGCAAAACTCGCCCAACTAGGTAGCGGAGATTGGAACGTCCAATCAGAGCTTCGATATTCCTTTGCATGGAGCCATATAAGATAAGAACGTTCTTTTGAATCCCAAACGGTAACTCGGGGACATATTGGACAGTTAAGTTCTTTTCCCTTTTGAACAATGTCTTCGGATAATACGTCAACAGATGGAAAACATATGTCATCCTCCATCCGATAGCTATTGCAATCAGAACAATATAAAGGATCGTTCACAATTGGATGACCTAAATACTGAAGATGTAATCTTATTTGATGTGTTCTTCCTGTAAGTGGTTTGCATTCGACCAAGGAATGCCCTGTCTCAAAGTTGTAAGATACAAGTTTGAAAATCTTAAAGTTTTTAGTATATAATATGATCATCAAAACTTATAGCTTACTGTGGTTGCTTCCTTTCCTGAGTCGTTGCATGATCCTACACAGTCATGTTCATCAAATTCAAGCTTCTGATTGCAAACAATTGTTTCCGAAGGAAATTTACCAACAACTCTGGCAATGTAGGTTTTTTGGACTTGCCGATCATGAAATTTGTTAGAAAGTAATTTGGCTTGTTCCTTGTTTCTCGCAAAAATGACCAAACCGGACGTTTGACGATCTAAACTGTGAGCCAAAATATGCAAACTTGTTTGGCAAGGAACCTGAAAACCTACCGATGCACCACGTGTAAATTTCTCAGGTCGTGTTCTACGACAAGTCGTGCGAGTAAAGAGTTTTTCCGATAGTTGCCACAAGGATGAACTGGCAATCCTGCAGGTTTGTTTACAACAACTTTCTCAGAGTCCGAACAGATAATTTCTACTGGGTCTGCAGTGGTTGCTGCTTCGTGACGATGAACGAGGTGAGTTATAATATGTCCGTTTTGGAGCAGAAAATTGGGTGACACTTTGTCTCCATTTACTAACAGACGACCTTGCTTTAGTTCGTTCTCCCAATAGTTTGCACTTCCGTGAGGAAACTCCCAAGAGAAAACCTCCAAGATTCGTCGCCCGAACCATCTCTGCTTGGTGTTTACACGATACTCGAAAGTATACGGAACTACATATCGATAATTATTTTTTATAAAGTAGTGATCCTCTCCAATACTTTCCAAGTCACTTAGTCCGTTCTTTCGAAAGCGTTGCTTTCGTCGATCATTTTCGACTCCCGTCAGTTGGCGTTTCATCGATAATATGACGACGACTTGTTTCCGTCAACAGCTTTGGACGGCAGAAGATTTCAAGCCTTATAAAGATATACAAGTACTTGATGAGTGCCTAAGAAAGAGATTAAAGCTACAGAATATTTACAAGCTATTTCGTTTTCAGTGGTCAATTTTCAAGTACCTGAAGTATCTCGATAGGTAATCATTGCACAAGTCGAAGGAAAAGTGTTTATGTTATCTCTGGAGTAGGAATTATTTACCAGGTGATCTTATCATACAAGCTCCGACAGGGACAGGAAAGACTTTATGCTACGTTCTTCCTTTGTTGCAAGGCAAGTATACGTCTAGAGACTTGCAAGTATTGACGCTTTCGCTTTAGCTCTTCGTAAGCGTACGTCGCGTCCTTGCTTGCGAGCTTTGGTAATTGTTCCAACCAGGTACGGAATAATATGTTTTTATGCTGTTTATCTCAATTCTCGTCCCAGAGAACTTGTCCATCAACTGAGTTCTGTTTTTCAGTTTTTGGCAGATGAAACCGATTTGAAGATTGTGGGTTTCAGTGGAGACTCTTCTATTTCTTCAGAAAGATTTAAAGCCCTGGAAACCTTATGTCTTGTAGAAGAAACATGTCATTCTTCTTTGTGGAAGATTGACATTCTCATTTCCACTCCTGGTCGTTTAGTAGATCACATAAACCATCACAGTGGTTTTAAACTGAATACTTTAGAGTTTTTGGTGTTGGACGAGACAGGTTCGTAACAAGTCAATTTTCGAGTATCTATTGAAAATTCTATAGATCGTTTAATGACTGGTCAAAGCTTGGAGTGGGTTGAAAACATTTTAAGACAGTTATGTCCATTGAATGACATTTCAGAAGATTCCAAGCCTTATTCCGTGAAGGAGATTGGTTTGAAGAGGCCGTTGCGGAAACTTTTGTTTTCTGCAACTCAAACAAATAGCGTTTCCAAATTGACCAACTTGTTTCTCGTGAATCCAGCGCTCTTTACCTATGAAGGGAATGAAGTTGCAGTGTCCTCTGCACTGGAAAATTCTTCCAATGCGAATCGAGACGTAAAACGGAAATATTGGCTGCCATTTGCACTTGAAGAGTTTGTGTTGCTGTGCAAATCGCCTGTAGAGAAGCTTATTTCACTGATATGGTACCTTGAGCATCTTGAACGTCCCTTGTTGGATACAGGTATAGGATATTTCAAACAAGTTATTATGTCTTTCTTATTTGCTGGTTAAGGAGTCTTGGTCTTTGCTAGTTCGAAGACTTCAGTTCACCGATTATTTCGCTTCTTGTCTTTGTATTTTTCTGGAAATCATATTTTTCCGAATAACTGTGTTCATATTGCGGAGTTATCGAGTAACCTATCAAAGCATCAGAGGCGTAATGTTGTGAGAGACTTGGCTTCGAAGAAACTTCAAATTGTTGTCAGTAGCGACGTTGCCACGAGAGGTATGGATTTGGAGAACGTGGAACATGTCATCAACTTTGATGTTCCTATTCATATTAAAACATATCTTCACCGGGTCGGTCGAACTGCCAGAGCGGGTCACAAAGGAACTGGATGTACTATTCTATTGCAACATCAAGCTCACCATTTTAGACAGATACTTGGAAAGATTGACAGAACTGTTACCAAAAACAAGGTGGCTTGGAAAGAAATGAATGAGAAAAATATAGTGGAATGGTCCGACTTGAGAGAAAGGCAAGTAGGAATATTTTAACTTGTTCTACACATATTTATAGAAACTTTGCAGTGTTATGGAAACAGTGACTTGTCTACAATGTTGTATTGAAGCGGAATCTCGTCGAATTATTCCAAGTCGAAAACCTTTAGATGAAGAGCTGAAAACTTTCCTTAGGGAGTTGGGAAAGAAATACTATGGAATGTCCCATGGACAAAGCAAGATCCAACGCAAGAGAACGAAACTTATGTTGGACGAGTTGAGCGAGCGATTGGCGTAGGGATTTCTAGAAAATAGTTTTTCATTACCTCGTTGCAAGCTGGTAACCTTAGTACTTGTGTGGAAGCCACTTATAGGGACTTTCCGAAAACTTTTAATACATGAGCTTGCAACTATTGAGACAGCGGTTTTCGGATCTTAAAAAAGAAATACGTTCTCTTACGTGGGGGGACGTACCACGCTTCTTTGTTTGGCTTGCAAAGATACTCGTTTCTCGAAACTCTCTTGTGGCTATAAGAATAACTTTAACCAGCTTAGCTATTAATATCTGTGTGTTTTTTGCAGTGATGAGAGACAGAACAGTTTGTTATATTGCTATTATGGAGTATTTAACTCATACTATTGCAGCGAGCCACTCACACGTAGGCTCAGTATTTAGAGCAGGTCTTATTATAGCTGTTGCAGGACTAATTGGAAGTGTTCTTGCTCTTGTTTCTCTTGCAATGGCGGACGGTTCTGGCATTGCTCTTTACTTTATCATGTTGGTTTGTTGTTTTATTATAGCCATTATACGTTTAAATCCCCATCTCACACCTATGGGTATACTTGCAAACTTTATGTATGGTGTGACTCTTATTTTTACTGTGAAAACATCTCCCGCGAGAGCGTGGTTCGTGGTATACCCTACCCTCATAAGTGCAGTCTGGGCGGGAGCTGCGGCAGCTTTGGCTGGTCTATGCCTTTTTCCAACGTTGGCAAGGACACAGTTACGCTTGAACGTTTCTAGAAATCTTACTAGAAGTGCAGATACTTTGCAACGAATTGCTTCCTTTGTTCTTAGTGAAGATTCAAACAAGGAAATTGGTAGTTTTACTGCAGTGGAAGATTGTCATGCCATTCATACTTCCCTGCTCTACACTCGAACTTTTGTGCCTTTGCTACCTTTTGAACCAGATATTCTGCATCCTTTTAGAGAAGAGTCGTCGAAACTTTGGGAAGGACTCATTAAGGACGTGGATCAACTTGTAATATATATTGAAGCCGTTGCTGGAATTCTGAGGAGAGAGCGGCTTATTAGTAAAGGCTCTTTGTATATATTGACGAACGGTTCGATGAATACCCTCAAAGATTATTTTGATCATTTGTGCAAAATGCTACGAAGTCTTGCAGACTCGGTATCACGTGGAACGGATCCAAGTCAACTGGAGAGGCTGCCGGAGGATCTGCGGCACAATATGAACAGGGAAATAGCGAAGATTTTTGAGCAGTTTTGGACGAGTCGTCATTCAAGCAGTACACATCAACTTCCATCTTCTTTGGAATCAGTCTCTGTAATATTCTTTTCCTTTAGTTTGAGAAACTTTGATGATGCGGTAGCAAAGATATTTCAGGATGTAGATGGAATATATCGAAAGCGTCAAGAAAGAGGCAATATTTGGAAAAATTTGTTCTCGTGGCTTGAAATAGTTTGGGAGCCCATTGATGTATATAGGAGATCACCTAAGTTGTTACGTGACACAGATAACCTCAAATTCCTCTTTCGACAAGTTCTTAGTGTCGCAATCGTCATTGTGCCTTCCATTTTAGTAGCCGGAGTTTCAAAAGCAGACTACAATTTTACGCAGCACTACAATGCAGTCACAGCTTATATTATGGTTATTATCATATATATGCGCGGCGTGGAACTGATTTGGTACAGACTGTTACTTTATTGTCTCACAACAGTAATTTCGAGTGCCTTGGCATATGCAGCCACCATGTTTGCTGGAAAGGATCCGTATATTCTTACTCTTTGGATGGGTCTTTGGATTTATGCAGCTCTAGTTCCAACTTTATATTTTCCATCTTATATCATTGCAGATCTTGGTTTTGTTTTTGCTCAGTTCTTTACCATTTCATGTCAATATAGCACCCATTTTACGTTTCTTTATCCAGCATCAAGAACTGTCAGTGTATGGGCAGGCAGCTTTGTTGTAGGAATGGTCTCTGCTATTTTTTGGCCTTACAAAGCTTCAAAAGATTGCCAACAAACTCTTATCAGTATTATGGAGAATGAAAAGCATCTTTTCAGATCTTTTATTGATCATTTCATCTTGTGCAATCAGCAAGTATCTACGGAGGGATGGACTGTACCTGAAGAAATAACGAACAAGTTGAATACGGTTGAAGGCCAACTGACAAAGTTGAGAACTATGACAAACTTGGACCCTTCAATAGGTTTAGCTCATCCCTCTATGTTGAAAATGTTACAAGCTGTTTCTTCTATTTTTAGAAGAATGATATGCCTCAAGGTGGTGTTGAGTTCGAAACCAGAGTTGACTGGAAAATATCTTACGACTGTTTGGGATGCGTACTTGTCACGTATGACAGAACAGTACGAGTTGCTGAAAAGTTGCACAGAAGATGTTTTTGATAGTGTTGCTAGAAGATTTGCTTTGAAATCAACGAAGCGAGGGAATACTTCCGAAGTTGAGGAGTCACATGAGCGGTTATTTTACGCATACGAGAATTTATTCGGCGAGTTTAAAAAACTTCGCATGCATCTGATCGAAGATATGTCGAACTCTGGTATTACGAATGGTTCAGGCAACAAACTTAGTGATACGTCTTGGCAAAGCAAAGAATTTCCGTTACATCCTGATGATGCGGTTCGACATTTAACTTTCTTGTATAGTTTATTTCAAGTGTTAGATACTATGGACAATATTGTATTGGTGGGAATATCTCTAAAACCTGGTACGGATCATCCACGACTCGAAAAGAGGATCTCTCAAAGTATACGCAACTCCAAAGAGATTTCCGACGGAGCTGTTAGCAACTCTCGTTTCGGAAGTGAAATTCAGGAGGATAGCTCTTTGGACGGGGAAGAACGTGAACTTTCCCTTCGACCAGAGTCAAGTGTATATGAAGATGCTGGAGAAGAAAGAAGACTTACATTAGAGATGGGGTATTACAAGGTGTAACAGAATAAAGATTTTCTCATGTAGTAGAGCACTTTCCTAAATTTACGTTGCAAGATGTATCTTCTTATCATATAGGTTTTATTTTAAAGTGTAGCGAGATCAATGAAAATACGAAGCATTTCAAATCTTGTACCAAGTAGTAGAAGTTTCTCAAGCCGTTGGGATCTTCACTGTTTTGTACGTCGAGCAAAGAACCAATTTTCGTGGTCTAATAATAGTATAAGAACTGTTTCCCACAAAACTTGGCAAGCTGTACATACCGCAAATGATATATGCTCATTTCCTAAAACAATTTCGAGTTCCTGTCTACCGGTCTTGTCTGGCTCTGGCCACTTTGAATCGTCCTCCCTTTCCGATAATAGTAAAACATTATGAATACATATAGAAAATAGATTCCTTACTTCATAATCTCGCTCTGCTCTATAATTCGTCGAAGCTCCTTAAGAACTGCTTCGGTAACATAAACTTGGAGAAAGCTCAGTCGCTGTGAACCAACTCAAACTCTCGTACCTTCTTTACGAATTATCGTTTCCTTTTTGTAGTGAGAGTTGTTTGCATATCGCAGTTTACCATCAGGTCTGAATTCGAACTCTAGAAACTCGTGACCAAACTTTCCCTTGTGACCAACGTAGTAGCGGACGTAAAACTCTTCACTGTTGTTGGCCATCTTATGCTCCCTTTTCACCAATCCTCGTGAGCATTGTTTTGTGCTCGTTCGTTTTCAATGGCCTTTTGTATTTTTGTTTTACAAAGCTCAAAACTTGTGTCGTCGAGAGCTCAAACCAGTGTTCGAACATATCAGTTATCTAGTAAGAACACAGTTCGGGTGTTTACCGGGAAGGTACTTGTGGGGAGGACTTGTCGAAGGCTTTCAAAATGGTTGTTAGCCAGTGCTGACAGTGAAAGCACTGTAAACCAATGCGTTTCTGAAGAAAAAATAGTGAAAGAAGTGACTGAAGTAATTTCTGGAGTTGATATCAACGTTAGATTGACTTCGCTAGGCGGTCGAAGACGCAGAATCTCGGTGAGTTGATTCAACCAGGCTTGTACTGGAACACTGATTATTCCAGGGTGGTCTTGATATCGAAGCTCCAGTGAAACGCGTCTGGGAAGTTATGACCGACTATGAGAAGCTTCCCGAAATTCTGCCCAACATTGTGGAAAGTAGAATCATATCGGACACAGGCGGAGATAAGCAGGTAGAGCAGGTTATTCTTCTTTCCAGGACTTTCAACATACGAAGTAGAATTGTGGTCCAAGTAATTGAGGATTACCTGAAAGCCTTGCGTTTTCTAAAGATGCAAAGTCGGGATTTTGAAGAATTCGACGGGACTTATCGATTCAGCGAAATAGAAAGCGGTCATTGTCGAATGGAATATAGTTTGGTCGCCTTACCTAACGTTTTTTTTCCAGTATCGTTGGTAGAAAGAAAAATCTTGAAAGAAGTGCCCAAACTGTTGTCAAATATTAGAGAAGTCGCCATTAATGGCAAGAAGAAGGAGGAGGAAGAGCATAGCTTCTCTTGAAAGCCTCAGCACATAAAACGTTATACAATTGTTATAGTAAATGCGCGATATTTGTAGAATATCTCAAAGGGGCTGAAGCAACGTAACATGTTGTTTGTTGTGGTATGTTGAAAACGGGTTGGTTCTATTGGATAGCGTAGTCCAATTTTGTATTTTTTTCATTGCAAATAATTATCCTTTTTGTTGCAGCAGTTTTCGTTATTCAATACTTCTCTTGTTGAATTTGCTCAGGTGCATTTGTTTCTGAATGCATGTTTATTTTGTCTACTAGTTTGAAACTCACTACTTCCTTTCGTCAGAGAACTCTAAACGTACAGAGACTCAGCAACGGAACAAGCTGAGAGCTGCTAGAAAAAGGGAACGATAAGAATTGGAAAACTTCGAATCGAGGCAGCTTCTTAATGAAGTCTCGATCGTTGTCCAGGTTGAAAACACAGGCTCTGACAACAATGAGGGATACCTGATGACTGCTGAAAAGTTCACAAAGCTTTCCATTCTAAAAACACACCTTGTACGGTGTATTCACTTTGGCGGGTCTGTTACAGCTCTGTACAGTCTTCAGAAAAACGGTACAATAGTTTCGGTCTTGCAACTTGAATAAGGTTCAAGAGACGAGCAATCTAAGTAGTGAAAAGCGTTTATAGCAGCTCAAACATACAAAGTAGAACCAAGTCATTTTCTACACTCGCTCAAACTTCTCCAATTTTAAGACCTTTGAAATTCGGACAACAAACGCGCGATTTGTTAACTATCTACTTCTCTCCCGTCTCCAACTTGCTCCACGAACAACACTGTTCATACTGTCTTGTCCGACCTGCTGCTTCGAGGACTTCCCTGAGCTCTTTCGGGACTCAAGATTCTGTAGCAACTTTCGAAGCTTTTTCTCTCTATCTAACCTCCATCGAAGTTCTGCATATTTACGACTAAGCGCTGTTTCAGTCTTCTTTAAACTGCCCTTGGTCCAAGAAGAAAAGTTAGATAAAGGAGAAGTTACGATATGCTCGTTTATAGACTGGTCACCCTCTTCTGGCTCAGTATCGTCAACATATAAGATGTGCTTATTATTTCGAGGTACTTCTGTAAAGTGTAGCTCCGACTGCAAGGCTTCGATTCTGGAACGTTCGTGGTTGATTTGGGTAAAAATGTAAGAACATATCCGATTCAACTGCACACGAGACTCTTCTTCCGAAATACCGCCATGCGCTGGTGCCAATTCTACGTGAATTCCGTTCTCTGTTCTACTGTTGATCATCTTGAAGTAAAATTCGTCAGGATTACGTTGCAAAGCTTTCTCAACGAGAGCCTTGTAACGCCTTTCTTTCTTGTGATAATTCCTTGCTCTTTGTACATAGTCCTTATGCTTCTCAAGAAGACCAAAACGAGCTCTCCTTTTCGGTTGAGCTCTCTCCTTGTAAGTTTTTTGCGGTAGGTACTTCTTCAACGAAGACATAGTTCACACAATCAGATTAGGGTTTCCGCCGCAATTCAATTTCGCGTAAAATTCTTTGAGCCATTTCTGCGCAATAAGTCATTCTGAGATTATCATCGGATAATGCATCTATTGAGGTTTTCATGATAGACATCGCAGCCTATTCAACTCTCCATGTTGGAAAATGATTACAATTAGAACTGTATTTTACCTTGACAACTCGGTTAGATTTTTCCTCGACGGTTGTATTATCAAACTTTCTTAAGCTGTACAAAAACTTTTGGAAATCAATCGGGTCACTTGGAGCAACATAGGAAACATCCTCCCACATAATTTCGTCGTTTAAAGGCAAAATATACTGTGCTGCATGGGTATCAAACAAGAAGACTGGAATACAGCCTGCAAGCATCACTTCTAACAACCGAAATGTACTCGGAGAACGTCCTTGTGGGACTAAGCAAAACTTGCTTTGCTTTACCAATTCCTCATATGACCAGTAATTGTACTCCGAAGTCGGTTCTGAAAACTGCTGCTTTGTCACAAATATGATATCTTTGCCGTTGTGAAAATTACTCAACATCGATCGTATGCCCCCAGCAGTATGGGAAGGATCTAAATCAAAGAGAGATAAGAATTTAGGGATATCTGGTTAGATTCTTACACGTCGTTCCTTTGAATGTTATTAGGAATTTCTTTGAAGGTTCAGAATTTCGAAATAGCCGTCGAGGAGGAAGAGGTAGCGACTTATCGAAGCTATTTCGAAATATGTCACTTGAAAGATGTGTCTTCGCAAGTGCTGCAAATCCTATGTCGTGTTGACCTTCGCACTAGTTTAAATAGTCGTTATAATCGATGTAGAAATGATTGCTGCCTTACCTTTCCATCAAGGAAGTCTAAAACTATGTGATTTATGCCAAAATTCCAATATGGAAGATCTTGCAGTTTGTATACATGTCGTCCTTTGTTCTCTGCAATAAAATAACATGCTTCTGTAGCATTTTGAGTAATTCTCTGTGACCGACGGAGTTCATTTATTATCTGAGAAGTTCCAGCACCTCCAAATCTCAGCATCTCTTCCGATAAATTCTTTTTTGCAGCTACCCTCATGTCATCATGAGAATAAATATAAATAGTGTAGTTGGAGGAACGGCATTTTGCTGTGCAGGTTGCTTTCCTACAAGGTAGTAGGAACCAGTTGCAAAGTGGTCTGCGTTGCCTAGACCAAAAAGTTCTTGCTTCTCTCGCTTTAGCTACGACATCAGTATTCAGTTCGACATCTTGGACATCCTGCAATCTTTGTCGTGCTAATTCGAGGAGACTAGTTAGTCTCTTACAATTTTGATCTTGAAGTCCATAATGCCCAAACTTTGGTTCTATTAACGACAATTGAGTAGAGAACTTCATGGAAACATTGGTGTTAACATACTTCGTATCTCATCACAGTTGTATAACAAGCCGGTTGGACTACTGAACGGAGTGTTTGGAGTTGTCGTGAACTTAAAACTCCATGAAAATATAGAAACAACGGAGAAAAGATATAGTAGAAGGAAACGGGACTGGCGTAGCTGGAATCTAACCAACATGTCAATGACAAAAGAAAAAAATTCTTCAAAAGCGCCAAAATGGTCGCCATACAGGAATGAGGGTCCGTTCAAAAGTGGCCCCATGAAAGAGAAATCCAGGCATTCATGGGAGACACATTTACGAACCTTCATTTCCATCGTAATAGGTGTCAAAATAGCATTTGTTCTAGATAACAGTCTCATAAAATACGGGAGCAAAACTGACTACATCTGTCAAAAGACGCCTCGTCCAAGTTTCTTTCAAAGTAGAAGAAAGACTGGGCTTCTAAATGCTATCGGAAAGAGCAATAGAAGGATTGACGCGATCCTGTGCTTCACAGGTTTCTTCAAATACAAAGAGGACATTTCAAAAGATTCGAAGAAAGTGATGAAATGCAAATTTTTTAGAATATTAGTTTAGTTAACGCAACTCTGCTTTGTGTTTGTTTGGCGGTTGCAATTTCATGGCTTTCAGTCATGGAATACAACCAGATGAACTCAGCAATACTGGTAAACCGCTGTCTTCTTCTATGGAAAAGCGTTGTCCTTATACCAACAATGAGCCGAAGACAGAATGAAACTACAAATGCGTTTACTATTTCAAGTTACGTCTCGAAAGGTGGCAAATAGATCTAGCAAAGGGCAATTCTCGCATTTAACAAATACAGCCAACTCCAGCACTAATTGATAATATACAAATTTTCGAGGGGAGCCGGCTATTCTTGCTGCAACCAAACTATTCAAACTTAAAATGAAGATAAATAAATCGTTTCCAGTATCCATGTAACTAGTAACTAGGACACTTCTTCTTGTCTTTTTTTCTGTTTCAGTTGTGAAGTGTGGCCAGAGAATTTGTTGTTACTTTGTGCTAGTTTCTTTCTTGCTTCGTCTTTGCCTGTAACTGACCAACAGTGCTACATTGTTTTCGGAAGTGTTGAGATTCGAACAGCAGAATAAACAGATTTCATATCTATGGTCCCTGTATCGACAACTTTCAGAACCAAACGAAGCATATATGACTTTGGACAAACGGAAAAAGTTCCTTGGCTTACTTCCCTCAGTAGGTGGCGGGAAAGAAAGACAAATTTTACATGTTAAAATTCCTACAAACTCAAATATCTTTATACTAAAAACGGCAATACTTCTTCTAGCTACTAGCTGCTTCACATGAGCAACGCGTGCAACCACAAGTCTTCCCTTGACAACGGTCACAACACTTGGAGGTTTCAGCACTCAAACCACTACATTTTGTACCACAACGACAATTCTGGTCACCACAATTACAATGCTTCGTAGCGCACGGACACTTTTCTCCACAAGCACAACTAGAAACCCGACCACAAGAACCGCAAGGCATCCTTCAGCCTACGCCCACAAATGAGCGAGAAGAATTCGAAGGGGTATAGCTCAGGTAGAAATGTGGCGTCATTCTTTGAATAGTTGTGGTGTCAAAAACAAAGCATGCCTCGAGTGTGAGCTTTCTTGAATGCAAACTACAAAGCAGTCATGGTTTCTAGGTTGTTTGAAGCTTTGAAAAATGTCTAAAAGTTGAAGTTTCAATGCCTTCCTATTTCTCATTTCCGTGGTTTTTTAAGCCACATTCTCCTTGGAAACAAACCTTTTCAACGACGCAAAATATTTTGCTGTACATTTTCAGTTAGAAGCAAGTCACTGATCATTTCTAGTTGCTGAACCTTTTTTTGAAAAGTGCTGCAAGAAAGTCTTTCATTCGATGCATAGTAAAAACAGCCTTCATGGTTCTGTTGGAGTTATGATGCGTTTGGTCTGGAGAAGTTTCTATATAGTTTCCGTAGCAACATACAGTCTTTCAGGTTCCTTGAAACGAAGCACTCGGGACATCCAGACGCCAAAATTTAAAAATTTTAAGCAGCGCTCTTTCTTCTTAGAATTATAATTTCGTATGAACTTTGAGAGCAGTCACCTTTCCGTGTCTGTCGTGAAACATGATCAATCTTTCCATTGGAGCAGAATCTATCTGTTGTCCGGGGGCTTCGGATCCTATATAGAACCCAAAATATTTGAAGGAACGTGAAAATATGGTAATTTATATATGCATATAGTTTTCTTACTATTGCTGCTGCGTGAAAGTGACCTCGTTTAGTTGGTGAAGCATGACAGAGCGTTGGGATGTGTCCAAAGCGCTCAGTACGAATTTGAAATTATTGGACATGGAAAAGGACAAGAGAGCACGAAGACGAGGCTTCTTTAATAATCCTTTCCTCTTGATAAGTTTTTTGTTTCTAGTTTTTTTACTTGCAACTGTAATTATACAAGCTATTTATTCCAGCTTAGAATTGAAAGGAAAAAAGGAATTTATACCAAGAATCATCCATAAAAGTTCGCTCGTGGAACGTGGCAGCAACAATTCTCCCAAGCTTTACAAGCCTTCCAACTCACATTGGCAGTATATCTGGTGGACCAAGAAAGATACCAAGAAGCTTGTGCTGAGGAATTTTGCTTGGCTTCTGGATTTATATGACAATATGCCTTCTGACGGTCTTCGAAAAGACCTTGCCAAGTTCTTGTTTCTGTATAAGTATGGTGGAGTCTATTTGGAAAGCGACACTGTATCAACTGAATTGTTAGATAATATTCTTCAGAAGAAATGTATCATGATAATCCCTGAAAATTTCAGCCATCGTGACTTGAAGGCGGGTGACTTACTCGCTGGTGTTCCTTTTCATCCCTTTTTCCTGTCATGCATACGTAAAATTATTGAAAAATATCATCGCGGAATACAAGCAACTGAGACCAAGTTACTTGATTCAAAGGCGTTGAATGAACTATATGAAGAATGGCAGTCGGTGAAAAATCAGTTATATCTTGAAAACGTGGAAGAGCCTGGCGTTGAACCGACAAACACAACGTTGGTGGTTTGGGAAATTGATAGATTCCCAACTTCCAAAACAGTGCCTTGTTATGAAGTTTCTCTTGAGTCAAAAACGTCGCTGTTTCCTTGAACGGAACATAAGGAAGTGACTCTTTCATATCAAGAAAAGAAATAAAAGGCGGCTGAAAGCTCTTTTTGCCTTTCTTCACAGCTCACTCTTATCAACTTTGAACGTTATTGGCAGCTAGGGGAGTCTGTTTAAAGGCGAAATACGCCTAGATATGCATCTTGAACGCAACAACGAGAAAGAGCAGTTGCTTTAGGTGCCCGGTTGTATCTACCTCCTCTACGAAAAGGAGACTCTACGGAACCCCAAGCCAACCGGCCCCCTAAAAACAAGGCTTTTATTCGACAAAACGGCAAGGCTTGCATTCAACGCAGTAGATACCAAGAAGGGAACTTGTACCGAGTGACAAAAGTTCAGTAACACTTTTACAACTAACTAGTTGGCACTTTGTATTGGCTATTCGTACTCTAAAGTACGTGGGACAATGTTGACAATATTGTTAATTGAGAACTATCTCGAACTCTCTTTTTGAATATAATAAATATATTTCTGGTCTAGTTCCCTGCTTGAGCGCTCAGTTGTGGGTGGCTAGTCTATTTTTTGACAGTCGTGGAAATGTGTGAGTGCTTCGATGCTCATTTAACAACGAATTCACTTGTTTCGGAAGAAGCTACTTTCGGATGACTTTGACAGAGCACTTGAGGTTGTTCAAGTGTAACAAGGAAGCTAGACCATTCACTTAAGTCGGAGTTTGGGAAGTGTGTAGCAAGGAGGATAGTCCTTCGATTTTTCGCGGAAACAGCCACAACGAAACAGTATGTTATGTTACTGAAAACAGCCACAAAAATTTTACTACACAGACTTGGCCTTCAACAAACCAGGAAGCCACTCCTTTGGTTTCTCAAAGCCAAGAAGGTTAATACAAGTCGCTGTAACATTAACTATACCGGCTTTTTTCCTGTTCTCATCACCCCAAGTCACTGTTTCATCAATCTCATACTTGTCGATCCCATAACCTGTTATCATAACTGGAACGGGAGTCGTTGTATGACTTGTCAATGCTTTCCAGCCTTGTGGCGAATTCCCCTTCACAGGCTTTCCTGTCTTTTTATCGATTTCTGCCATGGTTTCACAGTTTCCGTGATCTGCACTGACAATGGCAATACCTTCTCGCTCAACAATACCGTTCACCAAACGAGACAGACTGACGTCCACTGCTTCCATGGCGATAACAGCTGCATTATAATCACCAGTATGTCCTACCATATCTCCATTTGCATAGTTTAGAACTACAAAATCAGGTTTAAACTCATCTATGGCTGCCAAAGCAGAGTCGGTAATTTCTGCTGCTTTCATCCAAGGACGAGTATTTTCTCTTTCTCTGCTGCTTGGAACTTCCACATAAAGTTCGAGTTCCTCATCAAATTTGTTTGCTCTATTTCCGTTGAAGAAATAGGTAACATGACCAAATTTCTGAGTCTCACTTATGGAGAGACGTCGACATCCATTATGCACCAAATATTCTCCAAGGGTCCTTTCGATATGAGGAGGTGAGACAATATAGTGTTTCGGGATTTTACTTTCACCATCATACTGCATCATTCCTGCAAAACGAACTTTCGGCATACAACCTCTATCAAAATGACGAAATGTTCCCTCCGGAGCGTCAAAACATGTCGAAATTTCAATTGCCCTGTCACCTCGAAAGTTAAACAGTATCACTGAGTCGCCATCTTTCATTTTCCCTACAGGATTTCTCTTATCGTCGACGATAATAAACGGAGGAAGGAACTGATCTATAACTCCATTCTCTTCCTTACGGAAGGTTTGAATAGCATCAGAAGCACTTGAAAATGTCCTGATACTTTCTGTGTCAGCTAGTACATGGGCAAGCCAGCCTCTTTGTACGATTCTCCAATCTGCTTCATATCGATCCATCGTCGTTACCATTCTGCCTCCACCTGAAGCAATCTGGGCATCTATGCCTTTGTCCCTCAAGGAAGCTAAATGTTTTTCTAGTGGCTCTACATATAGGAGAGCTGAAGTTTCAGACACATCGCGGCCATCTAAGAGTATATGGAAACGAATGTGCTTGCAACCTTCTTCGATTGCTGCATCCAACAAGGCATAAGCATGCTTGATGTGGGAGTGAACGTTCCCATCTGACCAGAGACCAAGCAAATGAAGAGTTCCATCTTTTCCATCTTTACAGTTTTCCAGTAACCACTTCCAAGTTTCACCTGTCTTGAAGGCCTTTGAATCCATGGACTCGTTAACCAGTTTAGCTCCTTGTGAATATATACGTCCAGCCCCGAAAGCATTGTGTCCAACTTCAGAGTTTCCCATATCTGAATCCTCAGGAAGTCCCACGGATCTGCCACTAGCGTCGACCACTGCGTTGAGAACGACACTACCCTTTGGAGTCTTTCCACTGCGAAGAGCATCCAAAAAGGGTGTTCTAGCACAATACCAAGCGTTATACTGCTCCTCATTTCCAATACCGACTCCATCCATAACTATAAGACAGACAGGGCCAGGAGGCTTCTTAAAGTCTTTACTAGGCTCCAACCGGAATGACATTCTTCTGGACAACGGACGACTCTTCCAATCGAGAAGGGACTGAGCGTTGAAATCAGGTTTCTAT
This sequence comes from Galdieria yellowstonensis, assembly GCA_026122205.1. NCBI lineage: Eukaryota > Rhodophyta > Bangiophyceae > Galdieriales > Galdieriaceae > Galdieria > Galdieria yellowstonensis. The sequence continues at coordinate 263,049 of JANCYU010000022.1, read as the reverse complement.
TTTTAACTCCTATCAATGACCTTTCCTTTCCAACAAAAACTCGTCAGGAAAATAACGTGGTTGTATAGTACGAGGACTGGTTTAGTCTGTCTATTTGTGTTAAGCTGCCTCATGTGTCGAACCAATATCCTTCCTGTAAATGCCGGAACTCTTGAAGACACAAGTTGGAAAGAGGCTGTTCCGTTGAACGTTTTCAACTATTCAGCTTTCGGCGTACCAGTGTATGTAAGTTTATGTTTTCGTTTCTTTGCCAAAACGGCTCCTGAAAAACTCAAGGTAATGATGCCTTTAAACTCTGTCTCGGTTTCTGGTGATTTAGTGGAGAATTATGACGGCTATGACTTGCAGTGGATTTTGAAACAATGGAAAAAGAATGGTGTATATGGTCTTATGGTAGATGTCTGGTTTGGAATTGTAGAGAAAAAACCAAAGGAATATCACTGGGAACCTTATATTAAACTTTGCCAACATCTTAGAGAAGCTGGCTTGAAGCTTCAAACAGTAATGAGTTTTCATCGGTAAGTTATATCTGGCTAGTATTCATATCTAGCGTATGATTATGTTTAGTTGTGGAGGAAATGTCGGTGATCGTTGTTATATTCCTCTTCCTCAGTGGGTTTTAGATGCAGCTGCAAATAATTCAGATATTTTTTTCAAGGACCAGTTGGTTACAGTTTTTATACAAACTTTCATAGCTGCTAACACATGTTCGTATCTAGAGAGGGGAACGTGGATCCAGAATACATAAGTTGGGGAGTGGACTTGGAGCCAGCAATTGCAGGACGTTCTGCCGTGCAGATATATTCCGACTTTTTGTCTTCTTTTAGAGACAACCTTCGCGAGTTCTTAGGAGATGTTATTGTTCAAGTTCAGATTGGTTTAGGTCCTGCTGGTGAGTTGAGATATCCTAGTTACCAGTTAAATCGTTGGACTTTTTGCGGTGTCGGAGAATTCCAATGTTATGATCGATATCTTCTTTCAAGACTAGAGCAGGCAGCCAAAGAAGTTGGGCATTCTGATTGGGCACATCCTCCTTATCCGTATGACGTCGGTAACTACAACAGTCGACCAGAAGAGACTCTCTTTTTCAAGGAAGACGGGGGTATATGGAATACACAATACGGTAAGTGTCGAAAGTAATTTGTGTACAACTAGTAATATACTGTCACAATGATGAAAGGAGATTTCTTTCTTCGATGGTATTCAGAAGAAATGATTGCGCACGCTGATAGAATACTTCAAGTCGCAAATGATATATTCTTTGGAGATAAGAATTCGGACTTGATTGGAAAAATTCGTTTGGCAATCAAAATAGCTGGCGTTCATTGGAATTTTCGTTCGAAATCGCACGCTTCAGAACTTACGGCTGGTTATTATAACACTCGGTTTAGGGATGGATATACGCCTATATTTAAAATCTTGAAAAAGAACAATGCAACTGCAGTATTCACTTGTACAGAAATGCGTGATAAAAACCAACCGCAAGACTGTAACTGTTCGCCCGAAGATCTTGTGGTAAATGCTGCAATCTGCGCTTTGTATCTTTGGAAAACAATTTTTAGGGATTAATTGTACGAGCTTCCATTGCAACAAACGTTTCATTTGCTGGAGAAAACGCTGTCAGTTTTTATGATGCAGACTCTTACCGACAGATTTCATTGGTCGCACGTTCTTATTCAGTAGTTAGAGGTAAAGTAATCCATTTTTGAAGGGGCCACCTAGTAAAATGTGTAGGTATTCCTATGGAGGCAATGACTTATCTAAGATGGCCTGAGCCAATAACTATATTCATGGGAAATAACTTTATAACTCCGTTGGGTCAAAAGTTTTTTGAATTTGTTCGAGTAATGGGAACGGACGATGCGATTAGTCATGTGATTCCAGTCTTTTAAACGTTGCGATTATCTTATTATAGCCGTAGAAAGTATTCGCAACTTCGAATCAAGATGTTACTAGGATAGAAGTAATACATTTTCTAAATAGTTTGAAAGAAATAAAGCGGCTTTTTTGACAGAGTTGCAGAGAAACGTTATCGAAGGACTTGAATTGCTTGCTTTAGTGTATTGTCTCAAATTGAATGTTCTAAAGGGAGTTGATTGCGCTTTAGTTGGTTTGGTTGACAATGTGTTGGAAACGAACCGAGCTAGTTAACGTCAGATAGAGTTACATTTCGAAACAAACGCATCCGAAATCTTCTCAATGAACTATTCTAGAAAGCTTATTGTATGAAAGCTCTTGTACAAGTGTCGGTATTTGTCACGAAATGCATTTTGTGAAATACATTTGCCGAATGTTGGCGCGCAAATGGCTAAGATGTCTTCTGATTGGAATAATACTTTGTTTACCTTCTTTTTCAAGTGCAACTGTGTCGGATTTATTTCTATTGTCTTCGAAGCTGCCTCCTTTTTCCATGGAAGATGCTGCCCTTGAGATGGAAGACACTTGTTGGCAGTCGCTTTTTCAGGGTGTTGCTAACTCGGATCCAAGGTTGAGCGAACGAAGACTCGTATTTACCTTGAACCAAAACTTGGCAGATATTTCCTCGGCAAAAGTGTTGCCAGGTCTCAAGAGGCTCGGCATAACAGCCCTGTTCTTGGTTGATTCTTCTTCAATAATATCCAACGAATATGTTCTGAGAAATATTGTTGAACAGGGACACTACGTTGCTTTGAAGAACTTGTCAAAGGATACCTCAAGGGAGGATATTATGGAAGATGTGATGCTGTATTATCGCGTACTTGAACGTGAACCGCTCTTCATAGCTCAAAGAGTTGCCTCGACAGCCCCTTTGGAAGTTCCGATCAGAATGATTCCGATATATGTTGGTGAAAATGATGGCAGAAATGTCTTTCTGGAGAGAGAAGGTGACCTTGATGATGCAATTTCGCAAGAGAAGTCATCTTTCACAAAACTTGAAAAGATAATGAAACTCGACCAACTTCGCTGTACCTATCAAAGGCTGGGCTGTCACAGTCGCCTAGTTCGTGAAAGTATTTTTAGCAAGTGGTGTACGAACCTGGAAGAAGAGCTTATTTCGAGATATGTCAACTTTGCTCAATATGTGTCATCTCATGGAAATATAACTTCCCATAAAGTACGAGACTGGCTCAGCGACGTACATTTCTTTATTGATAGAAACTCTGACAAATTGGAAAGTTTGTATGAAGGATGGAGATATGCAGATATTGCTGCTGAGCCAACCTCTATTATCCACTTATGGCCAAAAAGAAGAATTCCTCCTATACCTTGTGTGAATTCTACTTGCTTTAGAAACTTCTTGAAAAGCTCACAACACAACGCTAAATGGAACCAAATTTCTAGTGATGTTCATCTGTTAACTGATATTGCAATCCTCTTGTTTAGCCTCATCTTATTTTACTTTTTGAGAAGGAAATACCGCTTGGTGAAAAAGCAAGAATGAGTTTCATTTACCATCAAAAGCTGCAAGGGTGAAAGTCAATTATCTTCGCCCCTGCGCTACATATATAGCCTTGAGGTGGAATAACGAGGACATCCTTGGAGAAAGACTCGAGTGAAACAAGATTACAAGAAAGAGCCTTGAATGACGCGATTCATCGATAGTGGACGACTCAAGACTTTTCTTATCAGGCCAGCAATCAAGTTGTGACACCAGAGCTGAATGGTGGCACGTCGCAGTGCAACGGAATGGTCTACCAGGATATATATTGGTAGATCGGTTTTTGGAGGAAGCTACGGGAATTTGCATATCCATCAGCGATAACTTCCTTCGTCGCTGTATTGCTCCACCACCACGAACCGACGCCCAGAAGGGTATGGCGAAGCCATCTGAGTAGCGAGGGGATTGGTAGTGTAGCAGTTTGTCATTTTAGTTATTTTGGCGCCCAGACTCGAAGCTTAATCTAGATGGCCTCATACACGTCAGCGTATATCCTGGGGAAGAGGGGCTTTAGTGATTACGAAGTCCCACGTCGCCTTTCTCATATGTCGTTTATTAATTAAAAACTGCAGCAAGATTACCTACCTATCTGGGTTCATAGCTAACTCCTTGGTTTCAGTTCTGTCCAAGGAACACTATAATGTGTCAGCAGGTTTCCCTTCTGCATCTTCAGGCTACCTGCAAAGAACCCCAGCTCTGCAAAGTTGAAATGAAGCATTTCGATTTACTGTGGTGGAAAAGCAGGAGGAACGAATTGTTTTGTACAGCAGTAGTAATGTCGCACTGCAAACCTTCCTGGAACGCAGTGACAAAGGAGATACCCAAACTTTTGTGTCTGCGTACAAAAAATGAAGGGCTCTTCGAGTGGCTCGATTAAAGTTTGAGTAACTCATGATTGTCGGTAACCAAAAAGTTTGTTCCGACAAAAAATTTTTAGATGAGTTTCTCGCGATCTTCGCCAGTTTTGTTGCCGAGCACTATGGACATTGAAGACTTTTAGCAGGATTGCGACTCCTTCAAATTTTTCTCTTGAGTATTTTATACAATTTCAAAGAATATCGTAAAATTATACACTAGAAAAGATATAAAGCTTGAACTGTCCTTGTATCACACCCTTTGGTTACCAAGTGAGAAGAAATCACACGAAGAATCAAAGCACAAGGATATTTCATGTATAGTCTAACAATGCAACGAAACTGCCAACTGTAAAAGTTCCATAGATAGCTTCATTTTCAAAGAGACAATCTACCATTGAAACGCCTCCTAATAGAGACTGTAAAACAATTTTCGAAAGCATGTTTGAGCGAGACGCATATGCGGAAAAGCAATATTAAGTTATTGGTCCCTCTCACTTCCTAAGTGGACGTGGCCCAAAGCGCTGCAGCAGTTCTAATTTATTATTTACCAATTTTCAATAAGAAAACGCCTGTAGAGAGTTTGTTTTTCCAATGTAGGTGCACACTATACAATATATTCTATGAAATTGTGGACTGAATCCAGAAACGAGAAATGAACTCTAAAGACTATTGGCCCCCATCGGGCCAAATTGTCATTTGCGCCACGACGAACGAGCGGCGGGAAACTGTTGTCCAATGGGCCCAAGGCCCGGAAAGCTCTTCTTCAGGTTTTTGATACAATCGAAGTCACGTAAATCATCGATTCTTGGTGTGGTGGACTTGGTTTGGTTCGGCTAAGAGAAACTTGTAAATATGAAGTTTCAAATTGGTACCTGGCAACCAAACCGTCTTCCTACAAAAGAGGAATGGAAGAATCTTTTGTTCTTTTTGTTACACCTACTAGTCTCCAGGAAGTCGCAGAACGCTCTTCGAGCGGCGGTAGCAGCAGCAGGAGTCACAGTTACTATCTTTTTTGCGGTATTGAGAAGCCATATTTTATGCTTTGCAAATATACTTGCTTATGTAGTACTGGTAATTACTGCTCGACATCCCCACATTGGCGCAGTTGTCCAAGGAAGTATCATTATGTCATATGCAAGTCTGATAGCTTCGGTATTTGGTCTTGTCGGCTTAGCAATGGCGGATAAGAGCGCGGCTGCCCTTTATTTCATTGCTATTGTAGAGGCGGCTATAGCAACAATACTTCGTACGGACCCTGACCTTTCGGTGGCGGGAGTGGGTATCAACATCAATTTTATATTTGGCGCCATCGAAATATTTTATGTGAAGACACCACCTTCAAATGCGTGGCACAGAACTTATCCTACCTTGTTGGCCGGACAGTTAGCTGCAGTTGCTTCTTTTGTTTCTTCTTTAGTTATATTCCCAGTCTCAGCCAAAGTTGCTTTGAAAAAAGGACTCGCCAAGTCTGTTAGAGAGACTAGCGAACTTATATCCGAGATTGGGAAACAGCTAACAAACTATGAGGATTACAATGACGCTACTGGTCCGGGTGTTGTAGAAAAGTGTTACGCCATTCGCTCCTCTTTTACTGAAACTCGAGCCATGTTATCTTATCTTCCGTTTGAACCAAATATTTTCCCCCCTTGGCAATGTGAGCCTGATGAGGCTTGGAAGAAATTGGTAGATGAGGCCGAAGACTTACTCCTTAAGGTGGAATCTATCGCAGGGGTTTTAAGGAAAGGAAAGCATTTTGCTGTTTCTAGTTTTAGCTCGGAATTTGGAGAGTCGCTTACTGTACTTTGCGATTTTTTGGACAAAGCTCGCTTACAAGGGCTTGAAATAGCTAAAAAGATTGAAAGCTATCCCAAGATCGAGCATGAGGAGAATTTAGTTTCGACTAATTATCGAAAGGAAGAATTAAATCACGAGATACTGCGTGCAAGGCATATGCAGTGGAGATCGGCAGAGTTTTATAGGAACAATGAACGGGAAACTCCATCTTTTATTTTTGCGTCACTAATCTTTGTAATATTTAATTCACGTTCCATAGAACGTTCATTATTTCGCCTCAATGATGGTTTAGGTCATCTGATGGAAGAAAGACGAAAGTTACGTTTTGCACCTCTTCGTAACTTCTTTCGTTGGTATCCTCTCTTGCTGAAGCCGTTCAAAACATGGTTAAATACTCATAAGCTTCTTGCTATTCCTGACAATGCGAAGTTTCTTTTCAAGTACGAGCTATGTGTGGCAATTATTCTGTTTCCTACTCTTTTCGTTGCTCAATTTTCTGAGAGTGACTATTTTTTTACCCAACGTCACAATGCAATATCGGCCTATATTGTAGTAACAATTCTCGTTATGCGAGGAATCGAAATGACGCTGTTTCGTGTATTTTTGTACTTTACAGTTACTTTCGCATCGTGTGGCTTGGCTTATGCATTGACAGTAATGGCACCTACAGATCAGTACATAATTGACTTTTGGATATTTATTTGGACATACGGAGCACTTTTAGTTGCTTCTATCAATCCTGACTATATCATTGTTACATTTCCTTTTTTACTGGCGCAATATTTTATAATAGCGTGTCAGTATGGTCATGGATTTACTTTCATATATGCAGCATCTAGAGCTGTGACTGTTTCCATTGGTTGTTTTGTCGTTGCTGTAGTTTGTATGTTTGTTTGGCCGTACAGAACCACAGACGAAGTGAGAAATAATCTAAAAGAGGTTGTACTCGCCGAGACAGATCTTGTTGAAGGCCTCACAAAGCTGTTTCTGGATATGAACAAGCGAGGATTATCTGAAACTAGTTGGAAGGAGTTGGGAGGTGAAGAAATAGATGAGAAGATTCATAGAGCAGAACAGCGTCTTATGGTTGCTAGAATACGTTTCATCGTTGATTTGACTCCTAATTATAGAGAGAGCTCCATTCCTTTCGGACTGAATGTGTGCTTTAGTATTCTTCGAAGGCTTATTGTATTCCGACAAATTATAAGGACTCCGCCTGAAATTAATGGCAAGTATACAACTGCAGCTTATGACGTATTTATAAAGCATTTGGAGTCGGAATTGTTCGATCTGTTAAGATCTGTGAAAGATATCGGTGAGTGTATTTCAGTGAGACTTGGAAAGTCACGTATTCATCGTCCACCACCGGACGAAATGACTGTAAAACTGGAATATTTTGAAACAGCGTTGGATGTTTTTCTGGATAAATATCGTGACGTGCGACAACAAGTGCTAGACAACTGGAAAGAATACTTTTTAGCCGTAGACCTTGGAGAAGAAGATTCAACTGGAAGTCTATCAAGTCCACCTGGATTGCCTCCAGATGACTCTGTTCGTTTTCTCGCGTGGATTTACTCACTCATTCTTCTGTTGGATACTTTACTTAAAGTCGGCGAAGAAGTTACACAGTTGAGAGTGGAGTCTCATCGCAAGAGAGTTAGATTAGTAGACTTTTTGTTTAGAAGGTCGCGAAGCAAACAGGAAGTTTTGAAGGAACCGTCGTCTGTTGAAGTTGTAACAAATGAAGGTGTACAGAGGCAGTGTAGTGATAGTGATGCCAGTGTAAATAATGAAGGGAACTAGTTGGGAAAAGACCGAAGCGAAAGACAACTGTAAGTTTTAAAAGCAATCGCCTTTTGGCATAATAAAATTTCCTTTCCCCAAAAGAGAATGAAATGCTCGTCTCCTATGAAGACGACCAGAACAGTAGCAAGCAAGGAATTTGCCTTTGTTACAACTTTTGCACCAACAACAAAACGTTTGTCGTTTCAACCGAGGACATATGTTCTTAGAAAAGCGCGTGTTTACACTTGTTCTAGACGAGTAACTCCTGTCTCGCAGTTACAGAGTCGGGAGTGTACCTACCTGAAAGTCGGTGACTTGGAGACTGTAACAGTTCCAGAAATAAAGAACTTGACAGGAACCTTGGTTCTCCCTGGTTCCAAATCTCTTTCTAATAGGGTTTTATTGTTGAGTGCGCTAGCAAAAGGAACAACTCTTGTAGAAAACTTGCTTGAAAGCGAAGATGTTTCCCATATGCTTGAAGCACTTGGACTTTTAGGAGTTAAAATAGAATATCAGCCAAGCGTACGCTTCTTGATTTATTTTTCAATACCATTTTTACTTAGATAAGCTTATTAGGAGAAGAAAGCACGCGTAGAAGGCTGTGGAGGACCTTTTCCAGCTTCTAAAGGAGAGCTGTTTCTTGGAAATGCTGGAACTGCTATGAGGCCTTTAACAGCAGCGCTTTGTATCGGTAATGGTGATTTTACTCTTGACGGAGTGAAACGTATGAGAGAAAGACCTATAGCGGATTTGGTCCAAGGTTTGCAGCAACTTGGAGCACAAGTAACTTGCAGTGAAACTGGTTGTCCTCCAGTTCATATAAAAGCAAAAGGTCTGCATGGAGGAAAAGCACTAGTCAGTGGAAAGATGAGTTCACAGTTTTTGTCTTCGCTCTTAATGGCTGCACCTTATGCAAAAAATGACGTTGTTATTGAAGTCCAAGATGAACTTATTTCGGTTCCATATGTTTTGTTGACGATAGAACTTATGAGACGTTTTGGTGTGACTGTGGAGAATGAAAACAATCGAATTTTTCGTATTGCTGGCAATCAGTGTTATACTTCTCCTGGTTCGTATTTCGTTGAAGGAGACGCATCTTCAGCTTCCTATTTCCTTGCGGGAGGCGCCATTTCTGGTGGTCCTGTAACTGTAGAAGGTTGCGGAAGTGATTCCATTCAAGGAGATATTCGCTTTGTTCATGTTTTGGAGAAGATGGGAGCAACAGTTAGTTGGACGCCACATTCGATTACCGTTTCTCGTGCAAAAGGCAAGGTCTTGGAAGGAATTGATGAAGACTGTGTAGACATACCTGATGCCGCGATGACTTTAGCAGTTGTAGCCTTATTCGCTGAGGGACATACTTGCTTGAGAAATATTTACTCTTGGAGGGTGAAGGAAACGGACCGACTTGCTGCAATGTCCAAAGAGCTTATGAAGTTGGGAGCAGCAGTTATGGAAGGTCAGGATTATATTGTTATTTATCCTCCTGGAAGAGTTCGAAAGAATATAACTGTTTCTACTTATAACGATCATCGCATGGCCATGTCTTTATCTTTAGCGGCTTGTGGAGGTTGTCCTATTACCATAGAAGATCCAAAATGTACTTGGAAAACCTTTCCAAACTACTTTGAGGAGTTGGCACGTTTGATACGCTAAATAATGAAAACATAAATAAAATGGCGGCAACGTTTCTTTTCCTGAAAGACTTTGGACGTAAACAACGAAATGTTTTATTCTTGCGAAAATGTATGGCGGTGGTGGCGGTGGTTGCTGGTCTGTTCATTTCTTACGGTATTGGATAGTAATATGCAAGAAACAGCTAAAGCGAAAGAAAAATCTTTATGAAATATACGTCAAGCACAAAGAAACAACTGGTTCAAGGTGTCAGAACAACCCGTTGTATTTTGGTGCTTTATCTTATTCTCCGGCCTCGTTCCTAGCTCAGCAACAGAGACTACTCTGTAGTTTTGCTGGAAAAAAGTCTCATAATGAGAACCATCCGAGTTACCAAACGGAAGAGAGTGAAGTAACTACGCACTGGGATGCTTTGAAGAAGGAACTTGTTCGCAATAAAATGAACTCCTTCTCGGACTGTGGCTCGTATGTTGAACTCAACGTAAGTTGTCGATGTGTGTTGCGTTACAATATAATGAGAAAACTTGTTTGTTGTAGAGTTGTCCTCTTTGTACAAATAACTCGAGAAGGAGAAGTTTACCTCGTATCCAAAAAGTAGATGGCAGCTTCCATTGTGTGTCGTGCGATGAGAATTATTCAGGACCTCAGTTTGTAGAGAGACTCAAACTGCTGAATGGAACGTTCTTTTCGAGTGTTGAAAAGGATTTGTTATTTAACAGAACTGTGGATGACCCCACGTGGCTCAGTGAGTTTGCGACCGACTCTATCAGGAATTTGGAAGAGAACAAGGATTTGATTGCGTCCTTGGAGAGATCAGGTTTATCTTTTGGAATATTGAAGGATTTTGAAGTTGGTCTTGCTCGTTTTCTTAGAAGCAACAGCAAGGAATATGATGACTGCTTAGTGTTTCCTTTAAGAAATGAAAGACTTGAACTCGTTGGCATCAAATGTAGGCGACTTGAACAATATGAAGATGTTGGTTACTATCGACTGGGTTCTTGTTTTGGTTTATTTGGTTTACGTTTTAGAACTCGTCGTCAGGACACTGTGATAGTAACGGACGATGAATTTGAAGCAATGAAACTAGCGGAATCTTGTGGTATGGCTGCAGTTTCCTTACCTTGTGGAATCAACTACTTGGGGGAAGATGTCATACAGTCTTTATCGCAGTTTTCAAAGATCAATATATGGTTTGGAAATGACCCTTTATGTAAGGAACGTGCTTGTATATTAGCGAAGAAACTAGGGTCGTTGCGTTGTTATATTATAACACCTCCCGAGAAGCTTTCGGTTGGAGCGGAACGTCCTAGTGATTTGATTCGAATGCAGATACCTTTAAGTCCTTTTATTTCCATGGCAGAACCCGCCATTCAACCCAAATACATTTCAAGCTTTACAAAGTATCGCAATGATATCTATGATTCTTTGACTGATCCCAGAAGAAGCTTATTTCTAACAGCAGATTGTCATTCTCTCGGAAGCTTTTCCCGTTTTACCAAGGGACTTCGAAGAAATGAAGTTTCTTTGTTTGTTGGAGAAAGCGGAGTTGGAAAGTCAACTTTTCTCTCCCAATTAGTTCTCGACTATTGTCAACAGGTACGTATGTGTGTATTTGTATGTGACAAAAAGGAAAACTTCTTTGTTCAGGGTATCTCGACAATATGGTGCTCTTTTGCTTCTGATCAGTCTTTTGTGATGAAGACAATGTTACAACAACTTGCAGCAGTAGACAGCAAGCGACTTGCTTCTCATTATTCGCATTTTTGTTCAGTCTTTGAAAGTCTTCCACTTCATTTTATCGACTTGAGTAGTCGGGACGATATTGAATATTTGGAAGAAGCTATTGCATATGCTCAACAAAGGTGGAAGGTTTCTCATGTTGTCGTGGATAATATCAATATCCCTAAACACTTTAGAGGGGAAAAGTTTTATAGTCCAAAGGAAATGTTGGAGAAGACGCTCCATTTATTGAAACATATCGCGACAACCAGGAATATTCATATCTCTGTTGTAACCTTGCCTTGGATAGAGTCGTATTGTCGCCGAGGAACAAATATTCAAGTAACTGAATTTTTTGGCTCCTCTTCGATCGTTTTGGAAGCAGATAACATATTTTTTATGAAACGTGCAACTCCAGCAGAAAACTTGGATAACTGTAGGACCGTTTATATTCTAAAGCATCGTTGGGACGGAAACGTGGGCGTCATCAACTATCGACAGAATCTAGAAACGAAAGTATTACAAGACATCAATGACGAAAGCTCCAACTCTCAAAAGGAACAAGCTTTTGCAAATGCCCGAGTCAGTGACAATTCCATATATTCTCAGGATAGTTGGTTGGAGAACACTGGAGACGACTCCAAGACGGAGAAAGAACTTGTTGAAGTAAATATGGCTAATGTGGACTTGACTGAATGGGAGAGACTTTTGGATATTCGAGAGTAGAAGAGCACTTGTTTTGTAAAAATTGTTCAAGATTGTTAGTGTCTCTTTTGTTGTACCTCGACATGAAGCAGCCTTGGAAAGCAACCAAACTCTTCTCGTTTGTTAGAACTGTTGCTATTGTACTGTCTTGTAGGGAGAATAAACCATTGATGGTTTGCAAACTAGGAATCCTTGTTGTTTTGTTATGAAACGAAGAAACCTTCTTAGTATACAAGTATGACTCCACTTTTCAAGCAAACCTCAAAGTATCAACTTACTATTCCAATACTTTCCAGTGACAGGCAAGTCCATGTAAGGCTTCAAGAGCCGCAACATTCTTTTCCGTCCCAATTCCACTTGCAGTTGTCGGTTGTGTCTGCTTTGTGGTGGCGCGGGAATAGGCAACCACTTTCCCTTCCAGCCTTGTTGTGTTACTATCCAAACAACCTTTGTAAGATTTCTCCATAGATAACACTAGCGTAAAGGAGGGTCATGTTACGTGTTGGTGGATCGCTTTCGTGGAAGGCCATCAGGACGGCCGGACAAGTAAGCAGTGGTTTAGAGAGTCTTTACCCAGCTTGCCAAACTTACTCAACTTTATTAGCGCAATGTGCTTCCTGAAACCCTTGCGGTCGTGGGAGATAAACCCCTTCGCAAGTTTCACAAGTCGGTCGGTTCCTCAAGCGTGCTACCAGGCCCCGCGGAAGTTAGCTCGGTCCTAGAGGATCGCATCAGCAACTACTATGCCAAAGTAAATATTGATGAAGTCGGAAAAGTGCTTACTATTGGAGACGGTATTGCACGTGTTTATGGGTTAAATAACGTAAGAGCAGGTGAAATGGTGGAATTTGCTTCCGGTGTCAAAGGAATGGCGCTCAATTTGGAAGCTGATAACGTTGGAATTGTCGTGTTTGGAAATGACAGGGACATTGCTGAAGGTGATGTTGTGAAAAGAACGGGAGCCATTGTGGACGTTCCGGTAGGTATGGGAATGTTGGGCCGAGTGGTAGATGCTCTAGGAAACCCGATCGATGGAAAGGGCCCCCTCAAAGATGTGAAAAGAACACGTGTGGAAGTGAAAGCTCCAGGAATTATGCCGCGACAAGGTATTTTTTGGCTTGTATTTATGATAAACTTAGCAATCTGAATCATTCCCTCGTAAAGGTGTCAAAGAACCCATGCAAACAGGGCTAAAGGCAGTTGACGCTCTTGTGCCTATTGGAAGAGGTCAGCGAGAACTTATTATTGGAGATCGTCAAACAGGCAAAACAGCTGTAGCTATTGATGCCATCCTCAATCAAAGACAAGCCTACGAATCCGGAGATGATAAGAAAAAGCTGTATTGTATTTATGTTGCCATTGGACAAAAGCGTTCCACTGTAGCGCAGATTGTCAAGGCTTTGGAAGAAGCAGGTGCACTCAAGTTTTCCATAGTTGTTGCCGCTACGGCTTCCGATGCAGCTCCTTTGCAGTTCTTAGCACCTTATTCAGGTTGTGCCATTGGAGAATATTTCCGTGACAATGGAATGCATGCGCTTATTGTCTATGATGACTTGTCAAAACAAGCAGTTGCCTACCGTCAAATGTCTTTGTTGCTTAGACGACCACCAGGACGTGAAGCCTATCCTGGAGATGTCTTTTACTTGCACTCTCGTCTGTTGGAAAGAGCTGCCAAAATGTCAGATGCTCACGGTGCTGGTTCTTTGACTGCTTTGCCTATTATTGAAACCCAAGCTGGAGATGTGTCTGCCTATATTCCAACGAATGTGATTAGTATAACCGATGGACAAATCTTTTTGGAGTCAGAACTGTTTTATAAAGGCCAGAGACCTGCAATCAATGTTGGACTTTCTGTTTCCAGAGTTGGTTCTGCAGCTCAACCGAAATGTATGAAGCAAGTCGCAGGTTCCATGAAACTGGATCTTGCACAGCACAGAGAAGTTGCTGCCTTTGCTCAGTTTGGTTCAGATTTGGATGCCTCAACTCAGCAATTGTTGAATCGTGGAGACCGGTTGAATGAACTGTTGAAACAAGCACAATATAGTCCCATGCCAGTTGAAGAACAAGTTGTTTGTTTGTATGCTGGAGTTCGTGGATACTTTGATAAAATTCCAGTTTCTGCTGTTCGTAGAGCCGAAGAAGAATTTCTGCAGTTGGTTCGAACGAGTCGTAAAGATATTTTGGACAGCATTCGAAAGGAATTGGCATTGACGGAGTGGGCGGATAATGAGCTGAAGAAGACAATAACGAGCTTTATGGAAACCTTTAAGCCATAATTTGCAATTCCGTGACTACTTTATCGTTTGTTCTTTACTTGTTGCAACAGTCCTTTCGTTGTGATGGTTTTTTGTGGTTCCATTCAATAAAAAGGTTTTTTAAAATCTCGTGTTGTTGTTGTTGTCGTTGTCCTTTTAGTGTCCATCCATCGTCTCTGTGGGACGGTCTTTCAGGCTTCTCACCTGATGTTCGAGGACAAGCTGTTGAGTTGTTGAAGAGTCTTGTTTCGTTAACTCTCGCAGGAACATAGTCGCATATTCTGAAGAAGCCAAGGTGAACTTTAAAATCAAAGCTGTCTTTTTGGGTGTGGACGTGATGGAGTCTTGTGCCTGTTGTTGTTTCCTACCTGCATAAGTACTGGTAAACAACTTTTCTTCTATATCAGTAAGAGGTTGATTGGGATCCTCATAATCGATGAAACTATGCTCGACTTGTTGGGGAATAGAAATAAGTTTTCGATAGCCTCCTCGAAACTGAAATTCTTGAGACTGGATTGCAATGTCATTCATTCGTACTGTGACTATCTATAAATAATACTTACGATAGTTGGCAAGGATTCAAAGTCAATGGAATATTCTTCCAAGATACGCAATGCAACTTGTCGACATTCATTTTGAGGCCATTTCATATGCGTTCCCACCAATGGAAGATATACCTGAGTTATAGAATACTTTTTATCCAAGGCTTCCTGCTCGGATACTACCTTTAAATGATTCTCTATATCAACAGCAACAATATCTGAAGTATCCAACATATCAAGCTGGTCATCGTTGGAATACAACTCTTCTTCTTGAGACCCAACGGAAGGAGGAGGATCACTAGCAGTTGTCCAACTAGTATCCTGCAAGTCAAGTACCAAATCACCAGCTACAGCATAACGAAGATCATATCGCTCACTATCCATTCGAACACTTGCCATAGCATTCCAAATATAACTTTGAACTGCATGAACGTACATTTTCTTTAAACCCTTTGGCAGAGACGAAAACGCTCCCTTGTGATCATTAGGACCATTTTTCATATATGTCTTGAGCAGTTGTCTTTCAATAGTCATAAAACGAGGCAAATGAGGATAAACTTGTTCTGCACGCAGTTGACCTTGACAGAATTGATGTAAATATTCCATGATTTCTGGTCGGTCTTTCTTCCCACAAGTCTTTCCGGTAATATCTTGTCCCAGTCTTTCAGAAGCCTCTATAGCTCTCCACTGAGGACTATACGGTGTTAATATCAACCGATTTACTTTTTCAAAATTTCCTCGCAATATTTCAAAGCCTACATGATGACTAGGAATTGCTCCACTTCCAAAACGTTGCAAACCAAAGTAATTGATAAATCCATTTGTTTTTACATTTTCAATAGCTTCAAATATTTCTTCAGGTCGATGCGAGTCAGCAGCACATGTGACATTTCTTAAAACCACTGTGAATCGGTTTCCTTTCAATTCTCCCAAATGTAAAGGTTCTTTGCAATACTTGAAACGTCCAATGCGCATATTGGATAACTTGCGACTAACTTGCCACATTCTTTCCATTGTTATTCCTCGTACACGCATTTCTTGTGTGGTTATTCCTCGCTTATCTTTTGTTCCAGCAAAGGAGAAACGACCCGTGCGAATATGCAACCAACTGGCAAGTTTCGAAACAACATAACTCGTTTCCGTGTTCTTCTTACACAGCAGAAAGGAGAGATACTTGTTCTGTTGCATATCTGGATCGCTCATTCTTCTACGACGTTTATTGCAAGGTGAAGAACGCTCCAGACGAATCTTTGGTGCCTCGTCTGTGGATATCGTTTCCGTAGTTATGCCGTTAAAGCTGCGAAATAGCATATGAATTTGCCTTCTTTCTTCTTTATCGAGAATTGGGTTTGGAAGCAGCAGTGTCGGTTTCGTTGCTTCCTCCTGTAAATGGTTTGTCTCTTCCATTGCAACAAACTCACGTACTTGGTCCAACGTGCTTGAATCAAACCACTTCAAGTACTCTCATGAAATAAATAAAATAATTCAAATGTTACATACCTTTTCCAGTTGTTTTAACGCATCTTGTGTCGACGCAACACTTTCTATAGGAGCCGTTCTTTCCAATTCGGCAGGTTTCTCCAAGTCTTCCTTCTCTAGCTGAAGTACATTTCCTTCCATGTTGACCTAGTCTGTATGGATAACCATCATCACTCCATAACAAAAAGGACACTTACTTCGTTGACGATAAAGTCTGAATACAAATGTCTTACGATTGCTGAAAAGCCGTTGTGGGAAGACACGAAGCGTCTAATGAATACGCTTTCTTCAGTAACTAGTGTGTTTGCTGCTGCTGATGTTGTACTCATCAAGACTGCAGCAACTTCAACAGCACAACAAATATTCTAACCACCAAAAGAAAGCAACGAATATTTCGATCATTTTCGATTATTATTATTATTTGTGTAGGGTCGTCGTTGGTTGTTGGTTGGGCGACCAAACCACAACAACTGAAAAGATGAACTCGTCCAAACCACAATGGGAACAAGTTGGTGAAGCGTTTGTTCAACACTACTACAATACTTTTGATAGTTCGAGATCCAACTTGGGTCCTCTTTATGTAAGAGAAGTTGTGTGTATTCTTGGGTCAAGTTGATCGAGCGCCTTGTTTATAGAGAGAAAACTCGATGCTCACTTTTGAAGGAGAAAAGTATTTGGGAGTACAGCAAATTGTTGGAAAACTTACAGTAAGTTGGCAGTTTTCAATATTTATCGACCTTTCTATTGATGGACGAGGGATCGTTTCTCCCGATTATAGGCACTGCCATTTCAAAAAGTACAACATCAGATAGTGACATGTGACTGCCAGCCTACGCAGACACAGCCAAGCGGAATTTTAGTGTTCGTGAATGGCAACTTGTTGGTTGATGATAGCCAAAATCCTCTCAAGTTCTCCCAGTGTTTCTATTTACTTCCCGACTCTAACAACCCAGCAAGTTATTGGGTGCACAACGATATGTTTCGGTGTGTATATTATATATCCATATATAGCCGCCAATTGCTTTTACTGACAAACTATCTCTAGTCTCAACTATGGTTAAGCACACAACAATATTTTTGTGTGTGTGTGTTGTGTCGACATAAAGAAAAACACCGCCTTTTTTTGGTTATTATGGATAGAGTCAACCACCGCGCAACTTGATTTCAATTTCTTCCAAAGTTAGGCCTTTGGTTTCTATCACCTTTTCATAGATAAACCAAACAGAAACAATTCCAATCAGTGCAAACTGCAAAAACAATCCACTCGTTCCAAACCACTCTCGTTCTAGTTCAAAGGTAAAAGTTACTATTAAATTCATACCAAAGTTCACCAATGTGCCAATAGCAAGAGAAGCAGAACGGACTCTTAAAGGAAATATTTCACTCAAAATTAGCCAAGTTATGGGACCAAAACCAATTTGATAAGCACCGACATAAATGAATATAAAGGCAACGATAGGAACCTGAAAAGAAACTTCATTTGTTCCAGAAAACAGCCATGAAAGCACAAATAATGCCATAGTAATACCCGTTGCGCCAATCAGAAGCAAAGGTCGACGACCAACTCTATAACAATTATTATTCTTTCGAGATGACAACAACAACAACTACAATTCCTTACTTATCTACAAAAATGGAAGATCCTATAGTCATCACAAGTTTCCAAACTCCAAGACCAACTGCAGCAATAAAACCAAGCCCAGCATCTTCAAATATACGATTGGCAAAATAAAGTACAGAAGGTTGACCAGTAATTTGTTGAAAAGTAACCAAACTTAGAGCAATAAACAAAGGCTTCAGTGACTGAGGTTTCAAAAGTTCTGAGTAAGAAAATACTCCATGAAACTCTGTGGGTTCAAGAGAGCCTTCTCGTAAAGCCTGCATAAGAGATGCCAATTGTTGTTCAGCCACTTGTTTATTGTTTCTTGCTAATCGAATGAGGGAAGACCTTGCTAATTCAATATAGGAACGAGATAAGAAAGACTCCGATGTTTGAGAGGATTTCAATACAAGCCATCGTGGACTTTCTGGAATAAATAAAACACCAAGAAAAAATAGCAAACAAGCAATGATGCCGGAGCCAAACATAAGTCTCCAAGATAACAAATAGTCTAAATGTGAAAATGAAGGTTCCCAAAGAGCTCCTACAAGATAGCCAAACACCATTCCTGAAACAATAAATGCTTCCTTCAGAGAAATCAAAAGTCCACGTTTCTCACTAGGGACACATTCTGCTATGTATATTGGAGCTGCGTGCATAGAAAATCCAATTCCGGCACCAAATAAAAGTCTGGCAAAAAAGAGAAAAGGAACATTAGGTGACAGAGCTTCCATAAGAGTTCCTACGCTATATAAAATGGAAGATAATACGAGTTCTTTTTTACGGCCCAATGAATCTCCAAAGCGAAAGGCTACTACACTACTGACTAGAGCTCCAAACAGGGAAGAAGATGCTATCAAACCCAGCGTCAAAGAAGATAGATCACCAAAGTTTGAAGACAGAGACGCCTGGATGTTGCCTAAAACTCTCAAAACAGAAGAAGTGCATCCAATGTCGTAACCAAATAACAGACAACCCACAGCAGGAAAAAAGAAAGAAGGAAACCAAGGAGCAAAAAACCTTGAACGCAAGGTCTCTGCTGCAAAACTTTCAGAGCTAACAGTATCTTGTAACGTTCTGGGTTCTTCAACGGATTCCTCAGAAATTGAAAAAACTCCCAATGAGTTTTTATTCATGGAAACCTGCAATAGCGTCACTACAAGTCTTTGTGCAGTGACAAACGTTCTCAAACCTCTAACAGAGAGGCACTTGAAACGGTAAGTTCTGTGCGAATAAAAATATCTTCTGTAGGTTCTACCAGCCGAACCAAAATGAACAAAAGTAGTTGTAGCTTGATGACAACATAAAAGCAACCCGCTTTGTGGTGAACGGAGCGATCTCTCTTTCATGGGCAAGAAAGAAATCTCATTGGTCAAAAAAGAACGCTTCGGGGAGATCTGCGATTGCCTTAGTCCTTTGCCGCTTTCCCATGGACAACTAAAAAATTATAAACAATATGACATCGGTATATCAGAATTTATCACCTCATTCCATGAACAACAAAAGGAGGTCCCAACAAAATATATTATACCTTGCTATGGAAACATCTGACTTTGCAAATGCATAGCTTAGCGCAGTTCAACATGTGCTTGGAATGAGAGAATCGTCGAGTATCTCGATGGACAACCACAAAGAATTTTCGTCTGATTCTTTCCAGGATCATTCAAAACACGATAAATCATCTACTTCGAAGGAAAATTCAATATCGTCACTAACTGATCGTTATATCCGTCTAAACCACAATCTCAACTTGAAACAAAAATGCTAACTGAGAATATCACTTCTTCCCAACATTTGCGATGAAAGCTCGAACAAATGAACAACACGTACGTAGCAATGCAAAGATGCTAAAAATGGAATCGCTACAACGTAAAAGCAAATATGTTGCAATGTCTTTATCTCAACCAACAACACTACTACTCCAATGAAGAGAATGACAAAGTGCACCAAACAACCGACTCTATTCCGGTCGAAAATTCAACAAAACATGACTTACTTATGCATTCATGTAGGAAGCAACATCAATCTTGTCAGGAAGGGGCTCGATGGAAACTTCAAAGCGACTCTGTACTTCGTTTAACACGTCATTATCGTCTTTGGAACTAATAAATGATATTGCCAATCCTTTCGTTCCAAAGCGACCAGCACGACCAACTCGATGAAGATAAGCATCCGCTCCTGTCTTTGCTGTAGCTTCTGGACCTATTCATATAATTTAACCAACACCTTAGCAGATTCGAAGCAACAAAACCACCTTTCAAATCCGGCATATCATAGTTTATCACGATATTTACTCTCTCGATATCAATTCCTCGTGCAAAAATATCCGTAGCAACTAGTAAACGCTTCTGAAAATCTTTAAACATTTGATATCTTGAGATACGTTCCGACTGTGGCATGCTACTATGAATTGCAATGGACGGAAAGTTATATTCCACCAAAAGCTTATTCAACGCATTGGCTCGTTGCACAGACTTGACAAAAATCACAACTTGGTTAAACTCTAGTGTGTCTAGCAGATCCATCAATTTTCTATTCTTCTCATGCTCTTCCAATTTCAAGTAATATTGCAACAAACCGTGAAGAGTGAGCTTAGCTTCATCATCCACATAAACTTCCATAGGATTGGATAGAAACTTTTTACAGACACTTCGAATTTCCTTCGATAGAGTTGCCGAGAACATCATGACCTGCTTATTATGCGGAGTCATACGAAAAATCTCTTGAACATCACGTCGCATATCTAGCTGTTCGAGCATCTTGTCACACTCATCAAGAACAAAGAACTGAACCGAAGATATATCCAAGGCCTTCCTGCGTGCAAGATCTAATACTCTTCCTGGCGTTCCAACAACAATGTGAGGTGGCGACTGTTTCAGTCTGTCCATATGTTGTTTGATTGGAACACCGCCATAAAGAACCGCAGTTCTCACATTGGGTAAGTACTTTGAGAATCGTTCAAATTCATGAGCTATTTGATATGCAAGTTCTCTGGTATGACCTAGAACAACACAACTAACTTTTCCGTCTTCGGGTACCAACTGGTGAAGTACAGCAAGGGCAAACACTGCTGTCTTCCCCATACCACTTTTTGCCTGACATACAATATCACCGCCTAGTATTGCTTGTGGAATGCACTGTTCTTGGACTTCCGAAGGGTGCTCAAAACCACAGTCCTGTCCAACGTGTCCAAGTCAAGCAAGTTACCTTTCTATACGTGGGTTGACGCACCTGAATGGCTCGCAGAAGCTCTGGCTTTAACAAGAAGTCCTTAAAACCCGTACTATGAATCCCGACATAACTTCCCCTAAAGGCGCCAAAGAAAGAAAAGTGTTATTACGAGTTCCAAGAGACGCCAAATAGAAAAAGGGCCACATAGGGACAGATACTACGGCAGTGAAGAGGTGACTTGGTTGTTGAAGCTAACCTGAATGGCGCTACAAAAGGGTTTCTACCCTCTGACGTAAAAAGTCCTCCGTAGTAGCCAAGGTGAGCAACGCGACAACCAAGACCCCTTCACCTGTAGTGTCCAAGCCTGTCAACGTGTACACAAGTGCCTCTGCACTTTCAGCTGCATACCAGAAGGTCTTCGAACCTTCCATGCCACCATTCTAGTAGTTTTCTCCCAGTTGACCCAAGCGCCCACGAGAACAAACATATAAAACCGCTAGCTTACTTTTTGGATTCCTTTGTAGAAGCAGTCTTCACAGCCCCACTTGGAACGGACGTCTCATCCTCTTCTTCATAGTCAACTAGGTCTTCATCACCCACGAGGTTTTCGTTTCTTTTTCCGTTTTCCATAACGACACTATTACTGTAACGTTTCACTGGCGTATTATTTCCCTCGGCAAGCACCAAGAATTCGTTTCTCAATCGCCGCCAACAACTGTTTTCTTCGATGGGAGGACATGGAAGGAAGGCGCAGTATCCTAAGCAAGTGTGGCACCCCTTTGGAGGCAAGTTTCCTCATCCGAGGGATTGGAAGAAGCACACGAATATAGCTACCCTTATTATGGCACTCACTGTGATCCCTATTATTTACTATGCCGAGAAGCATACTGTAAGTGAGTCTGTTTCAAGCAAGGAAGCAAGTAATTATTGCCCTGTGTTTAGGTCTATTACCAGTATCCTTATCATAAGATTCCTTGGAGGCCCAATTTGAAAACTTTTGATGAAGATTTGGAGGAACGAAGAAAGGCCAAGATGGAGAGGAAAAGTGTTGCAAGCGATGGTGATGAACAGCTCGATTCGTAGAACTTGGGAAAAAAGGCATTCCTTGTTTGTTGAAGTGTTTTCGATAAATGCACTTGTCAACTAGTTCAAGTAAATCCTAGTTTTAGTAACCTAATTGTAGAACCTTTATTGTGGATGAAGTTATTGTAGAAATATTCGCGAAATGTCACGAGTTGCAGGACAAAATGACTTGGTTGATTTTCTCTTTGTCCGAAAAGAAAAAAATGCCAATTTGATTTGGTGGGGACAACATTTGCGGGTGACGTTGGTTGGAATGGCAGAGGCACAAAAGGATAGACAAGAAACAGAATTGGATAAAGCCTCGGAGACTTGTCCTTGTGTTAAGGGTTGTGGCTACTATGGAACATCGTCGACCTTGAATATGTGCTCTAAATGCTACAGAGAACACCAACGTCAAGAGCAACAAGGACAAATGGAATCGGTTGGTCCACAACACCAGCTTCAAGAAGAGTCGTTAGACAAAGCAGAAGACCGTTTGCAAAATACTACGGACCTTAAACATGTAGATCTCCAACAAGATACGTGTGTCTCAGAAGCTATAACGGGGCAGTCGGAGTTGCAATTGGAAGATACCGCTGGGGCTTCCCTTGAAGCAAATAGCAGGACTTCGTTTTCACCTTGTCAAGCTCCGGAAAGAAAGAGTAACCGCTGTCATTACTGTCAAAAGAAAGTTGGTCTTACGGGGTTTACTTGTCGTTGCGGAAGACTTTTTTGTAGTGATCACCGTTACTCGGACAAACACGACTGCACTTTTGACTACAAGGCGGAAAACAAAGAAATGCTTGCCAGGTCAAATCCTCAAGTCATCTCAGCGAAACTGAACAAAATATGATCCCTTGCTTAACTAACGCAATTAATTTGAGTAAAGCTAACCAGATAGTAAACATTTGCACAAGTTGTCACGGTACAAGTGTACGTTTTTCCAAGACAGAATGAAACCAGCAAATAGTTGTGTGTCGTGAGACGTAACTTCCATGGCTAAAAAATCTTGTTGTTGCTTTGCATATTAAATTCAACTTTATCCAAAGTTTTTTTCTATTCATTATGCAACCTGCTCACTTCTTACGGTCTTTCGCTGTGCTTCCAGGAGTTTCCTGTTGTTTCAATTTTGCCCGTTTCTCTTGGAGCATATCGGCAGCTTTCCTTTCTCCTTCTCGTAAAGAAAGCTTATTGTTGGTCAGGTCATTCAATGCTATTACGGAACGTATGAGAGAAGCTAAATATAAAACAAGCATAATATCATTTGTCTCTACCAAAAATGCATTCATAACTTGAGGTGTAAACAAGGTTGGTAGAATATTGAATATTTCTTGGATAGTATTTAAAATCTCGTGATTCAACGGCAACTCTCCATCGACTACCGATTTAAGATATGTCTCGATATCCTTTAGTCTGCTTTCCAAACTTTTCAAAGATAAAATCTTCGACTTGAGATCATCAGAAAGGGTTGCAATAGTTGCGTCCTTCACATCACGTAGAAGATGACCTATACCCACTTGTTCGGCATCTGCGGCACCCAACTCACTCGGCAAATGACGAAAGGTACGCACTCTTGAACCTCTACCGTCTTTCAATTTGTTATCTTCTATGGGGTCTTCCACAGAGATATATGCTTGAGTAGGGATGCTATCTTCCTTTGGTTCCACATCCACGATGACCAACACGGGGTTTGAACAATACCTTCGAAAAAGTTCGTTTACGTCGAGATCTGCCGGACGAATTTTAGGCCCTGTTGAATACCAACCAACGATATGTTCTCGAGCGTTCACCTATATTGACACAAACTGAGAAATATACCGCCAAGAAAGAAGCTATTCTTACTTTGCGAAACATTGCCCACATAGACTCTAAAAAGTTGTGGTCTAGGAACCAAACCGACGAGTCTTGTTCCTCTTCTTCAAAAGGCACTGCAAACGAGTTGGTACAACTAACTCGACCTTGGCTCACGGAACCAAGGAGAACGCCAACTGCTCTCCTTTGCAAAGTTTAACAACAGTAAAGCACCAAGGCACATTTCTTACTTGTTTGTATCTTTACAAACACGATTGTAATGGTCAACAACACCCAAAAGCACTAAAGGGTGTACAACAACACTATTTGGAGTCCTTGAAACGACTACCATTCCTCCTGTCCACCACAGAGAGAATGTCTTCCCCAATGACTAAATAAAGAAAGCACTTGTGTCGTATTTGTCAGAAATGGTTGCAAATTATTTACTCTTGTATAATAAAAGAATTCAAGTATTCGAACTGAAAGCCTCTGTTCCCATTTCTTCCATCAAACTATCACTCGATGGATAAAATAGACGTGGCATAGGAACTGTATCCACTGAAATACCATGCTGCCTCATGCAAGTCTTCAAACTGTCAACATATTGGAGTAGTTGAAGATGATCTTGTTTCAAACAAAGATTTTGTTGTCGAAGACACTTTACTTGGAATATTAATTCTTCCAATCGTTGTTGTTGTCGCCTTCGTGACCGTTCCGCGCTCGCTCTATTTTTGATGAGTCGCATTCTCTTTCGTTCTTCCTCGTCTAGCGCTATTTGTCCCTGCCGTTTCGTCTGTCGACTAGTTGCTTGAGAAACTTGTTCGTTAGAAAGTGAGTCAGGAGTTATTCTGGTTGTGACTTGTCTTGTCGCCTCTTCTAGACTTGTGGTGGAGACTGGAACATTTGTACTTGCTGGGTCCTGCTGAGATGGCAGAAAACTGCTCGAATCACTCGTGTTGGTCGTAGAACTTTGGAAGATTTGTTTTGTGGGTAATATCGAAGACTGTTGTGGTTCATCTCCCAGTGGCCTTTCGGACGTTATGCTTCTCTCCTTCGTTTGCTGATACTGACGTTGGGACCTCTCCAGATAGTTGCTAGGGTCAATGCTCTTCCACTGCACTAGTTTCTCTTCCATTGCAAAGCTTTCTTCTGGGCTTGGTACATCGCTCCGTTGTGGTGAAAACGACCTCCAAAGTTCCTTCTCTATAAACAACGATACGTTCAATACAGCGATTTGCTGTTTGGATATATTCAACCTAACCTGATCTCTCTTGTCGAACAGCGAAATTCCTATCTGTAACAGCAGCTGAAAACGAACTTGCATCATTTGGTTGTTCACGATCAGAGAGTGGTGGCGTTGTTATTTCCTTATTTCTATCTGATAGAGCAGTTTTATGGCAAGTGTTGTATTTGGAGTAGTAACTAGTTACCTTGTAAGAGATATGGAATCGAGGTTCTGCTTGGACGCTGCTTCATAAGAAAACTTTAGTTGTACAGCATGAATAGCTTCCAAAGAGCTCAAGTTGTCTGTCGTGTGGCTATTGCTCCTTACGACATTTTTGGAATGTCTGTTTGACAGGTGGATCGAACACATTCATTCGTTGCGTCTCCATCATGCGGAGAAGCGCAATGTCGGCCAAAGAGATTGAAAGAAGAGGATTGGTAAAAGGAAAACGTAGACGATTGAATAATCACGACAAGCTGCGCACCCATGTGCAAGAGGGTGCGGATGTCGAATGGCCAATGAATGTGGATCAAAGCCAAAGCCACCGACCACAAAGTTATTTTGATATGCGCTGTTTTATAATACAAAAAAATATTCAAGGGCTTCCAAACAACTGTGGATAGATTCTTCAGTATGCCGCCGCTCGGCCCAACTTTCTTGGATCACTTGCACCCAACAATCGCTTCGTCTCACCATTTATATCATTTAAAGCTACTACTTGAACTACACCAGCATCCGAAGGAGCCTTTTTCTCACACTGTTACAACTTGAAAAGAAATAGAGTACAAAGCTCACCGTTATATTATGACCAGCACTTTTCAGATCTTGACAAACTTGAGACCAATACGACCAATCAGGCTACAAGTACAAGTTAGAAACTATATTCCATTTTCCATCTAAATATTCCAACAAATACCTTGCTTAGAGAAGTCGAAAATGTTTCCATCAAGTTACAAGAAGAAGCGTTTAAAGACTCCATGAAAACAGTATTTGGAAAAAGCTGATGATGTAAGCGAGGTGCCGCAATGGCCTAGTATAATGTGCACATAAATAATAAACATGTAGATAGTCAACTTTTGCTTACTTTGGCAGGATCATCTCCAAATGTCGCAATATTCAAAAATACTTGGGCTACGGAGGTGATAATTCTCGGACCGCCACTTCCGCCTAACACCATATAAAGTTTGCCATTCTTCAAAACAATCAAAGGAGTCATGGAAGACAGAGGTCGCTTTCCGGGTTCCTAAGATGCATACGCATGAACCAAATATGAAATTGGACATAATAAAAACCTACAACTTCATTTGCTTCCGCTGGAGCCAAACCAAAAGCATTTTCTCGATTTCCAGTAGAAAAGTCATCCATTTCATTGTTTAAAAGTATTCCAGTAGATGACGAAACAAAGCGTGCACCAAATGGAAGATTCACAGTAGAAGTGATCCCAACAGCATTTCCTTCCTCGTCAATTACTGATAAATGAGTAGTGCCGTGATCCTAATATAAACTATGACTACTACACTATCTCGTCAAATAGGCAAAAAGTTACCTCATTTAGCGTCCTTTGCGACGAGACATAGTAGGAAGGTTCAAAAGTTTGTTCTTCAACGATTCGAGAGAACAATTCATTGGCCAAACTCTTACTCAACATCTTGTCGACTTGTTCTGTCGTTCCATTCACAAAGGCAGGGTCGCCAAGTAACATTCTTTCACCAAATGCAAACTTCAAAGCTTCCGTCAAACTACATAAACGTAACAACACAAATTCCCGAATAAACAAAAATACAACTCACATATGATAAGAGCGACCATTTCGGCCAATCGTATTCAGTTTCGCCAACTGTAAAATGTTTAGAATTAACCCCAAAGTAGGTCCACCAGAAGACGGAGGAGGAACACTTATCAAATCCAAACCGCTATACTCAAAGTGAATCGGAGTACGTCGAATCACTTGATAATCACTATGCAACAATGAAATATTATTTTAATCAAATACTTTAACCAGCGTACCTCAAGTCGGCTGCGGTTATAATCCCACCAGCTCTCATGATATCTTCTGACAGATTTTGAGCCAAATCCTGATACAAAGCATCGGCACCTCTTTCTGCAATCAGTTCAAGCGTTCGTCTTAATGCAACTTGTGACCAATCGTCATTTTCTTCTAACAACACGAATTTTTCATCTCGACCGTCATAATTCGAAGAGTTGAAATTCTCTTCCATCGTTCCTTCCGATCTTCGATGGACAACATTCTTCCAAGTAAACTCCTCGCCACTGGACAAGTGATTTCGGGAGGCTGATTCAGAAGTCTTTACGAAGATTGCTTTTGTAAACAATTCCCTTAATGAAGGTGACTCGAAAATAATATCCTTGTATTCTTTCAGTCGTTTCGCAAGAAGTGGTCCAACTTTAGAAGAACTCGCAAGTTCTATGCTTGGTTCGACAAGAGACTTCCATGGAACTTTTCCATATAACTTATGAGCCAATTCTAACGCTTTCAACTCTCCAGGGACTGCAACTGCTTTCCCTCCAACTACTGAAGAATTACTATCAAAGAACATTTCCTTCGTAGCTGCAGAAGGAGCAACTTCTCTTCCATCTAAGAAATCTTCCGTTCCATTCGCCAGACGAATAAGTATAAAGCATCCTCCACCCAAGGTGCTGGCAAAAGGATTCAAAACTCCTTGACATAAGGTTGTAGCGATAGCTGCGTCAACAGCATTCCCTCTCAAATCACGAAGTATCTTTACGCCTATTTTTGAACACTCCGGATTGTCCGCAGCAACAGAACCTTTGGTTCCGACAACTAAAACAGTTGTTGTAGCAGTTTCTTGTGCAACGCCTAAAGCAAAAGAACAGTAAGGATAAATTTCACTCCTATGACATTCTTACCTGGAAGCTCAGGAGCTTCTGGACTTAATTTATGTAACACCACCGGCAAACCTAACACCACAAACGCCAGCAACAATAAAAGTGAAATCATCCCGCAATAACGAGAAGTTTCTCTATTCTCAAACAACAAGTCAACGTTATCAGCTCCACATAAACTTCTAGCAAAACTCGATAAACGGTACATTAAACGTTTCCCAGTAGATAAACCTTCTGGTTGCCACTGACGAGGGCCCCATTCACTTGCCACAGGCTCCAAGTTTACTTCAACTTGATCCAAGTTACTACGACGTTGAAGATGATTACTTGTACTCTTGTAAGCGTACTTTTCTAACCCTGCTGGTTGAACCTCGTTAAAATCGTCAGCGTGCCAGTTGTTCACATGGATGTCTTCCAGTCGGATGTTCTGTCTTTCTTCGTCTTCACGTTGGGCTCCAGAGGCTTCCTGGTTTATTTCAAAACCCCAATCGTCTTCATTTGCTTCAAAGTTCCTTTCTGAAGGCAAGTCTTCGTCTCCACCGTTGGATATTTTTGCATAAGAACTCATCTTCGAGAGCAACTCAATACAATCCCATCGCAAAACGTGGGTGGACAACGAGACCACGATGGAGTCTCGTGACACAGCATTCAACCTGCTCCCGGCTATACGTGCAGTGCTTCGAAAATGACAAGATAACGACCTGTATATGTGTGCAATGAGTAGGAAATACTCGAAATAAAACTTTTATAATTTCAAGTCTACAGGCAGAAATATAGATGATAACCCAAACCATGGTCATCGCATACAAAAAGAATGGTTACAAAAAGGTCTATCGTACTTTTATTGTCACACTATGCCCACAACATAAGCTTCTTAGTAGAATTGTAAAACACTATACATCATAGTCATTGTTATGGAATTCCATCTTTCTATCATTCGCAAGGATGGCTTCTCGACGAAAAAGAGAATGTCCGTGGGGTGTGTGGGAATTTGAATTTTCCCTCCAACACGTTGCAACCATCACAGACAGCACATCTCTCTCATAAAGGAATTTGAGTGCGGGTGTGTGTACTTTAAATTGTTTTGGTTTTTGGTTGTGTTTTCATTGAATAGCCACTTTACAACAAGTGTACAATGTCTTGGCAAAGTGTGAGTTTGTACCCCTACTTAGAATATATTCTCACAACAGTCTATTTAGTATATTGATGACAACCTCTTAGCTTCTGGCTTTTGTTATGCAGCTATTTGTGGGTTTGATGGCTCGCCTTGGGCCAACTCACCGGGTTTCCAGGTATGTAAGGAAGCAAGGCTAGTTGGGTCATTAACTGCTTGATAGTTGTTACCTGAGGAAGCAACTCTTCTGAGCAAAGTATTATCGGAAGGAAACATTGATACTATAGCCTCAAGTGGTTTTACTGTGGCTGGACAAAAGTACGCCTTTACCCGTGCAGACTTGGATGATGAAGAGGCAGCTCCAAGTATCCAAGGAAGATGCAAAGAAGTAATAATATATTTTGTGAAGAAAGTTCATGTACTCATTATGTTTTTCATGTTTAGGAGGGTTTATCTGGAAGAGGTTTGATTGTCATGAAGAGTAACCAGGCACTTATCGTAGGTGTTCATGATCCAGAATATACAAGCGCCACTTTTCGACAGGTGCTGCATATTCTTTCATCCTGTTGAAGTATTCTCAACTTGGTTTAGGTGAATTTGGATATGACAAACTTGGCCAACTATTTGATGGAGAACGGTTTCTAAGTTGGTCATTCATACCGACCTTCTTCTTATGCATGACGTTTTCCATATTTCGTCGTTGATAGCCTGGTTAGACATTTTAATGACATGTTACTTGTGTGTTGTGTTGAAATAAAGATATATGATTCGTTTGGATTCAAAGTTCCTCCAACAGAACAGGCAGAGAGAAGTTGGCCCATGAAAAGGAATGCCAACAGGACATAAGATTTAAACGGCAGCATGGAGGAAGAAACTGGTACGGAACAACCTGAAACACAAACAGCAGGGGAAACTGCACAAGAACAAACAGACAGTCCGGCAGTAGAAACAGAGACCTTTTCGAATCAATATCTAGAGCAGCTTATCTTGTCGTACTTGAAACACCAATGTTTTTCAAAAACTGCCGAGTCTTTTGCGAGAGAGATTGCTGTTGAAGATAGAGTGGAAGAAGGTTCAGCGGAAACCAGTGAAAAGGAGACTTCCATTGAGTGCCTTCCAAAGCAAATACAATTGCTGGACAAACAGGAACTGGAACTGTTAGATTTGAGGAAGAGTATGTTGCTCGTTTTCTTCAGCTCTTGGTTTTTATCCGCTCGTTTTGTTCTTAGGGGTATGGCAACTCATAAAGAAAGGAGAGTGTTTGCCAGGTTTGGACTGGGCAAACGTGGTACTGCGTCGTAGTATTCAAACAAGTAAAACGACACACTTCAAGCCTGGTGACGACTGTTTGGAGACGTATTTTCCAAAGGTTGCCTTTCGAGTGTTTTGTCATCACTTTGTGGAGTTGATTCGTCAGAATAAGCCTTTGGAGGCCTTATCGTTCGCCAAAAACAAACTTGGTCCTCTTTGCGATAATGATCCAAGTTTTATCGAAAGATTTCAGGTACGCACGTTTTATGTATGTGAGTGTATAGATATGAAGTGGACAACATTTTGAAAGGATTATCTAGCGCTTCTAGCATATGAAGATCCAGAAAAGTCACCCGAGTTTCACCTCATGTCGTTGGAGGAACGCGATAGAACTGCGGAAGAAGTCAATGGTTGTTTGGTTAACTTTCAAGGTAACTTTGCGAAAATTCGTCATGTATTATAGTTGCCCTAACGAGAGAGATTATTGTAGTGTATTACTCTTTAGGTCTTCTTGGAAGGTTTTCGTTATTGGAACGACTGATTCGTCAGCTGGGAGTGACTATGGACACATTATCTGAACTTTCCGATTCCAACAAGGAAAAGAAATGGAGCTTACATGATTATGTTATTTGAGAAGATATATGTTTTGTAAACGAACAAGAAGCTCTTTCTACTTGTAAATATCGAGTTATTCGATGAATATTTTTGAAACTTGTAGTATGGACTTGAGTTGTTCTCTACAGTGTATTTCTATTTTATATTGTTTCCAACACAACGTTTGTTCCTTCGTAGTACATCTTTACAGGGCCATGCGTAATAACCGATATATTTTCAGGCAAATTTTTGATCAACACGACTTGACTTGACCTGTTCTCCAGTTGCAAGCGCTCTGCCATATAGTCTGGCAAGGCTATTATTGTGGGAAGACCAAACACATGAACCTCCTCTATTCTTGTATTCCAATCTGTCTCCTTATTCTCAAAAGCACGCGTTGATTCTACTTGTGGACCAAGAAACAATACTGTGCCTTCCTTCATCATCAAAGGATATTGTTTCCATGAATATTTTCTAGTGACAACTTGTCCTCCTCTCCATCTTTCTCCCGTCCACCAATCATACCAAAAGACAGAATCATCAGGAATATAAAAAGTTACTTCATCTTCGGGATTGGTTACAGGCGATACCAATATGCAAGGACCGAATAAAAACTCCAAATCAAACTGACGACAAATCACGTCTCGATGATATATCAATGGCAACGCTCGCATGAAAGGTAACCCAAAACGACGTGCTTGTTCTAAGCAAAATTCCAAATACACTAATAAGCGATATCGCCACTTCATGGATTCCAATATATAAACTTCTACTTGTTCAAATATCCAGGGCTCACAAGGCCCAAGACCATGAAAACGCATATGACTAGAATAAATTGCGGCTTGTGTCCATCGAACGAATAACTGACTGGAAAGATAATGTTCGCGACTATAGAAACCTCCAATATCTGTAGCATAACAAGTTCCACCGCTCATTCCCCAGGACAACCCTCCTCGAATAGAAGCTTCTAAACCTCCCCAGTCTGCTTGAGGATCTCCACCCCATTGAGTCGGATAACACTGACTAGAAATCCAACCTGACCGACCAAATACCATCGGAGCACCATTCTTAGGATTACCGTAAAGTTGAGTTGCCTCATATACACATTTATTATACAGCAGAGGATACACATTGTGCAACCTTTCACCACCATCTCCATTGAACGCCAAAGCTCTGTCCTCTATCTGTTCACCAAAGTCAGTCTTCATTACATCCACTCCAATATGAAATAGTTTCTTATGGCTCTCACGCCATACTTTGTAAGCTTCCGGATTGGTAAAGTCTAAAATGCCACTGTTTGGTAAAGGAGGCAGTTTAGAAGAGAAGGGACCTCTTGGCCAAACATATATTAGGGTTTCTCCACTAGCCTTATCCTTTAGCAAGTAGCCTTTTCGAGCAAGTTCAACAAACCAAGGATGATAAATAGAAATCAGTGGATATTCCCAACAAGCAACTCGAAAATTCAAATGATGCAATCGTTCCACCAACAAAGAAGGATTCGGATATCGAGTGGAATCCCAATCAAAAGCAAACCTTGTAAAAGTATCCAACCAAGTCCGACCATCCAGTAGAAATACATCGGCAGGAAAATGCTCATTGCGTATCCGATGAACACTCTCCATTATTTCTTCTTCATCTTTGTACCAAGCACGAGAAATCCAGATTCCAAAACCCCAAAGCGGGAGTCGAGGAGTTTCTCCAGTAAGCCAACTATACTTTTGGAGTATGTTCACGCAGCTTTCTTCAAGAAATATAAAAATATCCAATGCAGTATCTTCTTCAACAAATCCAATATAGGAGCGATGAGAATATTGTGGGTAGCCTACCGCATGATGTACTCTATTAGGCGTATGAAATAAGACGCCCCAACCCTTTGTACTCCATAAAAACGGACAGTTCTTATAAGACCATTCTGCATTGACTCCAACGGCGTCCCTATTATCGGAAGATATCCACTGTCCACGCTTATCCAATGTGGACCATTTCTCACCAAGCCCATAAATGGGTTCTCCACTTTCTAAACCCACAGAGAAAGTCCAGTATCTTCGATGTTGCCAATAACCTAGACCCAAAGGAGCTATCCTATGTGGCGAGGTAAAAGAAGCGTCTTGTGGAGAGGATATTCTGAGTTTTGAATCCTTGATAAACGATAATGTATTGCTGCTTTGATCCACCCAAACTGCAAGACTCCCTGACTGTGCGATCCACTGCGATTGGTTTGAATGCCACTGGGGATAGACTGAATGTGCATCGATGTCTTCTCTTATCAATCCATAGTTCACTGAACTGGAAGCTCCCAGAGATAACCTTACCAGTGAAGAATCTACGAATTGAACGGATAAATCTCCAAGGTTTGTCTTCAACCGATTTCCCTTATTCTCTAACACTGGTGCTAGGCACCGTACTCTTTCTATCTTGGATAAGTCAGGATGCCAAGCAGTTTCCGGTGAAGAGTGAAACATGTCGCCAGGGGATAACAAAGGCAGCCTCGTTCTCCTTTCCCCAAAATCTTCCTGACTTGCATTTTTCTACTCGCCATGTCTGTGTTGGCGCCAATTGCATTAACTCCGCTTCTATCGTATATAATACAAATTCTTCGAATTTCTACTAGAGGGAGGAAAAACAACCAAGAAAACTGCTATACTTTATGGAAAAAAGAAACTAGCTCTAAAGTTGCTCCCATTCAAAAAGACATCTCCTCGGTTGATTCTTCTCAAAAACCCCACAGGAAACAATCCTCACAAACTACAGTTATCGTGGTCTACGCAAACAATTTCTCCAAAATGCCAATTCCATAGCGGAAGCCAATGTAGGAAAGGGGGAATGATGCTTTCCAGCATCTTTCCAAGTATATACAGTCATACTCCGGTGATGCATCGGATCCTCCTTACCCCGAGACAAATGCATACAAAGTCGTGTAAATTCGTATCCATAGACAAATTTATATGCCATCCATGGAGGGACACACTTATCTCCTTTTTTTACCTGAAACAATATGTCTGGCAAACGAAGAAACCAACGATAATCTTCTTGTATTTGAACGAGTGCTCGATCGGTAATTGGAACTTTCCAGGGAAACAAAGAACGGCGTATTTGAAGGAAACGGGCGTTGAATCTTCGCCAAGGACAGATGGCAGACCACGAGTCACCAAACTCTACGCGATCCAAATAGGAATCCTGTACACTTCCTTGCGGACCGACTGAATCCTGCAAACAACAAAATGGAGAATACAAAGATACTCCACCAAATATTTCAGGATGCTCGTAAATTGCATGAAGCAAAGGAATAGATCCTGCAGAAAACGTCCTTGCAAATATTTTTCCAGGTTTCGACAACTGATGATCTATAAGGGAGCGAACTACGGCAAGAATATCATCTTTTGATAAGTGTTTCCCATTTTGGGTTCCTGCCAGATGCCATTTGGACCCCAACTCTCCTCCTCCACGAATATGTGCAAAACTATAATTATTCGTTGAATGCTAGTCTTGAAAACAACAGCAACAACGGACCTACCATAATATCCAGCCTCTTTCTAAAAGAAGCATCAAATTAGGAGAAAGCTGTGTATCCAGAATGTCTCCATAACAGCCATAAGATTCAAATAGTACAGGATTTCTTCCATTCCTACGAAGACCCTTCTTATGGACAATCGTATACGGAACGGAATTTGTGTCGGTTTGTCTCTCGTTGTTATCAACAATGCCAAACTCTTGACTCGCCCATAAACGATGCCATTCCAAAGAAGATATTGAACAGGCATTCAACGATGGACGCTGTTGGTTTTGTCTAAATGATACGGTATGCATATTTCCTGTCACAAGATCAACACAATACAGCTGGACTGGAACGGTAGGTGACGCACAATGCACCAATAATTTGTTATAAGCATATGACCAAGAGTCACTTTGTCGGCAAAAACTGGCACTATCTGCTTTAAATGGAAGAGTAATCGATTCCCACCGCGGATGATAAACCAAGTCACGTCTCGTTCCACTATCCATTAGTTTATGGAATGGTATTTCGGAACATTTTGTCTTGAATAAATACAAATATGTCTGCTGGCGACATAAAACAACAACATAATCATTCGTAACATACAAATCTACAAGAAACGAATCTTGCAAAGGAAGACCTAACTGAATACAATTCGAAAGATTTCCCAATTCTTTCAAGATATATA
Source organism: Galdieria yellowstonensis (assembly GCA_026122205.1). Taxonomy (NCBI): domain Eukaryota; phylum Rhodophyta; class Bangiophyceae; order Galdieriales; family Galdieriaceae; genus Galdieria; species Galdieria yellowstonensis. The sequence continues at coordinate 228,006 of JANCYU010000022.1, read as the reverse complement.
CAAACTGAGGCTTGTCATACGACGAGCGATGTATCCAATAGAAAAAGTTACCGCCATGAGTAACGTGATTGACGCCTTCGATTCGAATAGGCTTCAATTTGTCTGCGAGGTGCTTCCTTTCAAGTTTGTCATGTAACAGCAGAATTTCGCTTCCATGCAAAGTCTGAATATGGACAATAACATATTTGGAATCGTGACTGGTGTGCAAGTCCATGCAGCCATATTCTTGTTTCACTTCCGCGACAATATATTGTTTCCAAGTCAAAGAGGCATCAACCCTGTAGGTCATTATTAGACTTTGGACACCTTCCTCATCTTCTACCACAAGCGCAAAAGCATTTCCACTATTCAACCACGCCATACTTCTTATGGCGGCATATGTTTGCACAGGACTCAGTAACCTATCCCCCCAATCAGGCGCATTCTCCTTCATTACATCAAAAAGAGTACAGGTTTGACTATCATTCTTCTCATTTCGCCATATTATCCCTAGAATATCGTTGCGTGGACTTGGACAAAGAACTTCAGGGAGGAGTTCTGGATTCTGCTGTGCAAACGAAGAAAGGCTCTCTGATAATATTTTCCTAGTTGCTCTTTGGCAATCATTCGAATGGTCAACTGGTTCAATAACGACGTTTGGAGAGGACTGGCCAGTATCATATCTGTATTCATACAAAGAATTGCGATAAAAAAGGCATTCTTCCTGAAACCAAAACAGCTGTAGTCTTAAATTCACTTTTGACGCGATTCTGTTGATGTTTTTTCCGCAAGTATTGAGCATAAGCATTGTCCTCTCGTTTTGTTTCTTTTGAAAGGTGGCAGTTTTCGACAGGGTATCGTTTTGTAACCACTGTAACGAGACAGTATTTTTCTTGGTTCTTTGAGCAGGTTCTCCCAAATGAGGGTCCGCGGTTGTAGTGAAACACGTCATGAACTTTACTTGCTCTATCTTCGGCTGTCGAAATAAACCGGCGGAAGGAGTCCAAAACTTTTGAAGCACCCTAGTATGATTTCGAATCATTTTTTACCAGTGAGGTATCCACGACAGCATATATCAGTTTCTAGTCAATAGTATGTGGCAACGATATTTTCATCGTGGGTACCCACGGCCATGGAAATGACAGTCGGCTGTGTTGTGGTGGAAGAAGGGATGGAATTGGCTTGAGGGTTCTCTCGTCTTTGGAAAACATTTCCATATTATGACATGATTGCATTCCTGTTTGGGAACAACTGTTGGACTCAATCCACAAATTGTCCTAGAATACTCATGGATGCCTTTAAAAGGTAGTGCCTTTGGGAATCCTTCGCTTTCTACAAAGCGCTCCGTGAAAAGAAAAAATGTCATGAGATATCAGCAGTCATCTCGTGGGTTCCTTTGAAACACGATATATGGAATGACTCTCAAGGTTGTCTTTCCATCCATCGCATCGCATCCTCTGGTGGACATTGGAGAATCTCCCCAACCTCCTTGTGCTGCAAGATTATTCCGAGTCATTGGTAACGACGCTAGAGCCTTACAAGGCCTCCGAAATATTCTTCCTTACTTCAATGTATTTATTTTCATGTCCTTTTCCCGTGGCGTGTTGCAACAGGGTGAACACTCTTTTCCCTCGTCGCGGAAAAGCCAAGTTCCCAACGGAGTTTGTTGGACGTAACTGGTTTCTGTTCCATAGTAGAAAGCTGAAGGTTTCAGTTGATATACCTTCAAACACAAGTTACCAACTAGACAAAGTGAACCCTTCGCAAAGACGCGTTATCACTAGTATATATACAGATGATATTGCAGAAACAAATGTTCGTAGTTGGAAAGAGGCAACTGTGACAACGGGTCAAGAAAAAAAGACACCCGAGGCTGAAACAAAAAAGCGCAAGCTACCTGAAGAAGTAAGAAGGAAAATTTCAATGGCAATGATAGGAAGAAAAAAATCAAAGGCAGCTAGAGCAGCAATGTCTTTGGCGAAAAAGGGAACAGCCTCACCCAATAAGGGCCATAAACTGACTATAGAAGCACGAGCAAGACTTTCGTTGTCGATGTTGGGAAGAAGAGCGTGGAATAAAGGTAGAAAGCTGTCGATGAAGCATAAGGTTGCTATTGCAAACTCGCTTGCTAATAGAAAATTGTCGCAAGAACATCGACAAAAACTGAGATTGGCTCGTTGGAGACCAACCGATACTATCCTGAGATCTCATGTGGTATGTTCAAAAGTTCATAGGAAGTTAGAATCGACCCAAGTTGTGGAAGAAGATCTTCATGAAAAGAAAGAAAATGCAAAAGCAGATCAGACCGAGTGGCCATTACTGACTACCCAGGAGATCAACGAATATGTTTCTCTAAGAAGAGAACTTCGAGTTTGGAGTGAAAAGTTTACTTTGGATGGCAGCGGCCCGCCTTCTCTGTCTACTTTAAGAAGAAAGGCTCCCAAAGCTATTTTGAAGAAATATGAAAAGTATTTAGAATATCGAGAACGCTTTCGAGGATTGGCATTTGATGTCTATGGAAAGATTGCTCCCGGATCTGTTTCAGTTTCTCCTCGAGGAGGAAGATGGAAAAAGCCTCCGATGAATAAGTATTCCGAAGAATCTTCCTCCGTTATAGAAAGTCCACCTCCAGAACTTCTCGGTAAGACAATTATCTGTTTACACTTATTTCCGTGGCTCAGCGTTTTAGATTCTTCACTATGTCAATGCGAAGAAATACAGAAATGTGTTGTATCTGACTCTGCTAATCAGTCTTCGGTGTGCTTATCTCCAAGTGCATATCGCATACTTGGTCGCTATAGATTGCTAGAAACACATGATATTCATGAGTTTGTTGCCCTTCGTAAGGAACTTAGAAGTTGGTCGAATTCATATTTTGAAGAGCATGGTAGAAGACCAACGTTGCAAGATGCCGAGAAAAACCTTAGCAGCGAGTCTTTGAAGAAGTTTAAGAGATATATTCAGATAAGAGAACAAATCCAGGGTTTGGTGCGAGAGACATTTGGTCTCGAACAATTTGATATGAACTCTATCGAAGCAATGACGGAAACAAGTTTGCAGATCCTACAGAGTCTGAAGTTTTCTCCAAGTGCAAATGTTAAAGATATTTTGCAAATGGATATAGCCCATTAGGCCTTTCTAGTTATAAAGTAAAATGAAATTAAATTGCCGCACGGCTGCAAACGTACCAATAGCGTTGAAAGAAACCATACAAAAGTTTGTGCATCACTACATAGTAGTAACAGTTTTGAAACGAAGAATGGATAATTGGCACTCAGTTGTTTAGCTTACTGGTATTAGCTATTCTCAGAAACTTTCCAAAACTAAGAGACAATATGGTTGTCACAAGGTCTGTGACAAGAAGTTTATTTCAATCATTTATAATAGTTTAAGTTGACGAATATTACCTCGAACAATCTGATAGTGAAGAATATCTCTTTTCTTCATTGTTAGATAAATTACCGCTGTCATCTACAGTACAATCAAGTAATGATAAAGGAACCATGCAAGTAGAACACATTTTTAGGACAATAGCAACTTTTTTCTCATCTTGTTCTCTTTTGAAAGGATCTTCAAATGGTTGCCGCTCGGCCGCTCGATCGGTGCAAGATAAAATGTCACGACGTCCACCTTCAACGATTTGTTTTGTATTTCCTGACGGTGATTTGCTTGCTTTGGGACGACGGAAAGCCGCTTCTATTTTTCATATTTTTCTTGTTACTAAACTATGGCAGACGGGTAAGTATTTTTTACTTGTGGGTTGTCCTCCATGCAGTCAGTAGCAAAATAGTTGGTACAGTTACATACCGCTTGCTACCTTCCGCTCGGAACAGGACAGAAGACCCCAAGCCGCCCGTTTGTCACATAAAACTAACTCTTTTGTTTTTGTTATAGAACAACTGCAGTTGAAACAGTAGATAGAAATGACAAAACGACTCCGGACTCGGAAACACCCAAGAGTAACAAATGGGAATCCTCAGAGGTTCAAGTGTACGAAAGTTTTGACGAAATGAACCTTAGAGACGAACTGTTGAGGTAACGCTAGTTGTTTTGTTTTTCCTCTTATGTGACTCATTTTTTCAAGGGGTATATTTGCACATGGTTTTGAGAAACCTTCCGAAATCCAAAAGAGAGGAATCCTTCCCATTGTAAAGGGGAGAGATACTATTGCTCAGGCACAGTCCGGTATGGGGAAAACAGCAACTTTTGTTGTTGGAATTCTTCAAAACGTGGACACTTCCTTTCACAAAGTTCAAGCTTTGATATTGGCTCCAACTCGCGAGCTGGCACAGCAAATTCAAAGGGTGAGAAATCATTGTTGTTTGCGAAGTTGACGCTAAGAAGTCGGTTAGGTTGTAAACGAACTTGGTGACTTCATGTCTGTCAGATGTCACGCTTGCATTGGTGGAACGCGAGTGATGGATGATATCAGAACGTTCCAGGAAAATGTGCCCCATGTTGTTGTGGGTACTCCAGGAAGAGTGTTTGATATGATGAACAGAAAAGTGTTTGAGACAAAATATATCAAAAGTTTTATATTGGATGAAGCTGATGAAATGTTATCGAGAGGCTTTAAAGAACAAATTTATGATGTTTTCCAGTATATGCCGGCAAACTGTCAAGTTGGTCTTTTCTCCGCCACTATGCCGCAAGATGTACTAGAAATGACGGAGAAGTTTATGAGAGATCCAGTTGTTATTTTGGTGAAGAAAGAAGAACTTACTCTGGAAGGTATCAAACAATACTATATAGCAGTGGAAAAAGAGGAGTACAAGTTTGATACTTTATGTGACCTCTACGAAACTTTGACTGTTACGCAGGCTATAATTTACGTGAATACACGGAGGAAGGTTGACTGGCTCACACAAAAGTTGCGAGAACGCGACTTTACGGTTTCGTGCCTCCATGGCGATATCGACCAAAAGGAACGAGACTTGATTATGAGAGAGTTTAGGACCGGTTCCTCCAGAGTATTGGTCACTACAGACTTATTGGCCAGAGGCATTGACGTCCAACAAGTTTCTCTCGTGATAAACTATGATCTTCCAACTAATCGAGAGAATTACATCCATAGGATTGGTCGGTCTGGGCGTTTTGGGAGAAAAGGAGTGGCTATCAACTTTATCACGAACGAAGACTTCCAAACTATGAAGGAAATAGAAGAGTTTTACAATACAAAGATAGTGGATATGCCTGTAGATGTGGCTGGTTCTTTGTAAAAGATAATCTTTCTTTCCAATAGAACTGAATAAGCAATTATGCGAGCTAGAGGAGGATATATCTTGTTTTGCAACGAGGTTCCTCCGATAGAAAACTGGTGAGTATCAATAAAGGTTTCTGCTTGTTATTTCTTTCGTGTTTTTCCTTTCTACTGTTGACGAACTTCCGGAAGCTTCACCAAGCCATAAGAGAGTTCAGTAATGATCTTCTTCAGCATGGAGAAGACTGACTTGTTGCCATCTTCCCACAGCAGTATCCGCCATTCATCATATTCCCTTCCACATAACTTGGTAGAGGCTTCCACGTCAACATAAGAACCAAGCGCTATTCCTTCAAAGACACGTCCAAAGAGGTCTTCAAACGGAAATTACCTTGTTCTTCAGACAAACCTCTTTTATCACTGACGGTGTCGGCTTTTTTCCAAGCCAAACCGTCTCAAATCAGATCAAGTGTGAAATCGAATATCTTAACGTTGTTGTTGTGTGCGGTTGGGTGCATTTTTTTTGGCGCAATTTTTGGGGCGCCTTGAATGAACGCGGAGTGTTCCGTTTCGAAAGATGAACCTTTGTTGCTGCTGGCTTCATCACCAAAGATTGCGCCAACACTCTTACTACTGCAAAGGTTCATCTTGAGCGTTTACCTCTGCTGTGTTTCTGTTTGGTTATTTATGTCTCACAGGCTGCCGTTGATTACCTTTACGTAAGTATCTATTTGTCTTTTTCGAATCGAGTTGAAAATTTTCAAAGAACACAGACATTCTGCTTATTGTCTTTGAGCTTTATAGCTATGACATTGTGCAGCTTTTATTTTGTGATATCCCGTAAATGGCATAGGCTACGTTTCCTCGATTCCGTTTTCCACAACCTTGCGCCGGGCATTCAAACCTTGTTTTTTATTGTAGTTATTCACACTGCATTTCTTGATGGAGTTTGGTGGTTTGTTCTGAGACCAAAAACCAAGGAAACGGTAGATTTCTGCAACCTAAACGAACACGGTCCCATCAACCTTGTCATCTCTCTTACCGAGCTCTACTTGAGAGATTTTTATGTACCTTCTTACGTGTTGTTGGTTGGTTTCCTATATCTCTTATGTTATGGAATGTTTCTTTATCTTACTGCTGCAAGCACCGGAGAGTTTGTATATTTCTTTCTGGATATCACCAAACCTGATAATTTTATTTGTCTCCTACTTTTGATTTTGTGGTATTTCGTTTGTTATATGTTCGCTAGATATTTTATGTGGAAAACAACTTTCCATCCATCGACAGAAACGTTTCCATCATCTCCATTTTTTCCCCAGCAACGTAGCAACATTTGTTGGAAAACCGGAGTGTTTCCAGTCTTACATAGATCGACTGTACGAAATAATTACTTCACATTTTCCTAATTGTACCTTAAAATGTTCCAAGCCCTGAAGAATTCACTCTTCGATATTGTTCTCGTTTATCTTGTCGTCGTTCTTGCCACAACAAGACGAGTACCCAGATGCCCAAACCCACCGACAAGGAAGCCAACACAATAACAACTCCCAACATTTGTCCTGCTCGTTTCGGAGTAAATATTTCCATCCACCAGGCATCGTCTGCAACTGTCCATACAACTGCGACTGTATTCGGCATGAGGTTTTCCCATCTTTGGGTGTGTCGTCCTGTTCCCATACTAACTTCCGCGATATAATTGGCCATATCTTTGAGACCAAAGAAACACTCGCAACACTGCAGTGGCAAGTTTGCAGATTGGGGACACTGACTGCATATCTGATGTATACGGCCACGTACTCCGTCATAAGATATTTTAAAAGTATTCCCAGCAAGTGGTGTATAGGAATGAGGAAATGAAAAGTAAGATAATCCGCTTAAACCTACAACTTTCAAAAATTCTGCTGGATAGCGACTGGAAACGGATAATAGCCTTGTGCCACGTTGTTGGGACAGAAGAATATCTATTCCACCTCTTATATCGACCACTGCGGCAGCCACTGTACCTGCACTAAGCTGCTCAATCTTTTCTCCTTGTTTCACCCTTTCAAAGTGACTAGAATTGAGAATGTCCCAGTTTCCAATATTTTCAAGCAAAACAACGGCATTCGTGGACTCATCGACGTATAGCAAATCGGGAAATCCATCCAAGTTAATATCGCCCCAAAAGATTCTTCGAGGAACACGCAGTGCCTTATCAATACTACTCTCCTTTACTGGTGCTATTGTATCACTTTCATGTCGTTGCATAATCCTAATCGAAATGTTGAGTGCATCTCCTTTTCATCGCATTTACCAACCAACCATTCATCGTCTGGCGAACAAAGATCACCAAATTTACGAGATTTCTGTATATTCAGCCACATATTCAAATGATTCGTTTTTGGATCGCTAGCAACTATATCGATGGTCCCATCCTTGTTTACATCGAGAAAACTCAAAACACTCTTCGCCTCAAATATATTCTTGAGGACATCATCTTGTATGATGATGCGCCGCTCTTGGAAGCTCTGTTCGTAAAAGAATTTTCCATTGGCCGCCCTATTGAGCCAAACTTCCAAGCCACAACTGGATAGAAAACACAAATCTGCCAAACAATCTCCATTCAAGTCAACAAACGCAGCAGAACTCGTTTCCGACACTTGGCAAGAGACATTTTCCACCGACCTGCGTTCTTATCAACTATGCAATCAACCATTTGGCTCGGTAACAACTTACCACTCGGTCCACGTAAAGTTACCGGGTGGCGAATTGATATAAAACGCTCTTTTCTGTGGAATAAACAAATCAGGAATCAAGTCTGCGTTGGCGTCCATTACCAGTACGTCGGCAGTCAAGTTGGCTAGTTGGGGACCGTTTTCAAATTGGTTACTACCCTTGCCGTAAAGTATTCGACCTATATTGTCGGTTCCTATCCATATAATGTCCAATATCCCGTCATTATTCCAATCTGCTACATCTACCGCGGCAAGTTGGACGTTGCCAAGTTGAATACCTTTGTCGTTTTCTACTACGAACATTTGATCGTCGCCTGACCAAAGGGCAACGAACAGCGTTGCAGCATTAGCGTCATATAATAATATGTCCAACTGTCTATCTGCGTTAAAGTCTGCAATGGAGACTGCAGAACCGTACAAACCAGAAAGTCCGGTATAACTGGATTGGTCGACAATCTCTCTCGTTTCAGTGGAGAGACACTGTGCCAATGGACAAACAAACAACAACATACAAGTCCATAGAAGCAACATGGAATACCAAGTTTTGTGCTTGTATATCTATTTACCCGCAAACTGCAAGAAAGAGAGCGCACTACGGCACAAGTGGCCACTCTTCACTGGAATCCAACATCGCTTCGATCCAGCCGTTGCCATTCAGCACTGCCGTCGAAACCATCAAAATGCGCTTTCCACTGGCATTTGCCAACGCTTTCATCGTTGCAGCTTCTGCTCTCGTTATTCCTCCAATGACTACAACTACAGCATCAAAAACGGAGTTGACTTGATAACTTTCATGGAATACGTCTTCTTCAAACGCAGTATGCACATTTTTAAACACACTAGAAAGAGTGGATAACAACTTTTTCCATGCCATGTCATCCAAAGCTCCTTGAACAATGCGTGCAGAAAGAGGAATATATCCAGAGAAAGCCTCCGCTTCATCTGCTTCCGCTGTGGAATCTACAATTACACGATAGAATAAGGAGATAATACTTAAAGGAAAGTCGCTACCTTTTGGTTGATAATCAACCAACAACCGAAAAGCAGTCCGACAAACTGCCCAAGTAGGAACTTTAGGTGGTGAGAAACGCTTTCCCAAAGCACTAAAAATGGCAGGATCTTTAGCTCTTACGAGAAGACCTGCCAACTCCAAATTTTGTATCCATACAGCAGCGCCCACTCCATAAGTAGACAATATTTCTCGCATCAAAAGGTCACAAGTATCTCCTTCAATGCCATCGTCTAAAACACAAAGATAAGTATGTCGCTTTCATGTGCTTTTCTCACACACGTACTCGTCAAACTCCACAAACATATCAATCGAAGCACATGGGTCAAAGGTTCTTGTCGAGCTATGCAGCCAAGTAAATAATGCAAATGACTAGAAAGACTTTATCGAATCAAAGGGAATACAACAGCATTCCATACTTTTTTTCCACGTTTGCTTCCAACAATTGTCGTTCCATTTGATACCTAACAAACATGAGTTATACACATACATACAGAGACCGAGCAACCAGATATACTTTTGTTTAAATAAATAGCTTTCAAATGTTCTCTTTGAAATTTCACAAGCCAATTCCGTATGAAAAGATACAGCTTCCTGTTCTGCTTTGATATTCGTGAGATTTCTTACAAAATCTTTGACCTAAAATATGCATAGATATGATTTCTTCTTTGTGGACCAAACAGAGGACTAACTTGGGACATTTCTGAACGCTCCGGACTAGGCTTTGAACGATAAAATTCTCGCATACTGGAAGCCATCATTCCTAGTCGTTCCTTTCTCTCTCCTTTCAAAACATGTATCCAACCACAAAAGACAACGTTCTTACAGTTGCTACCGAAAAATTGCGATCTTTCAACTGATCAAATACAGAGTCCTTTGGAGTAATATGGGCAATACAACTCGAATGTGCATCGCGACTAGTCTCCTTCTTTGACTCATCGATACTGGAATCTTTCGAAGAACCAATACTCGATACTTCATATATAAAACTCGTATTTGTCAAATGAAAGGTTTCGTCCAATAACCCCGCAAAACTGGACTGAGTTACAAAAGGAGTAGTGAGGTCCACACTTCTATCGAATAAAATCATCAACAAATGACTATCACTCGATTGTTCCTGTTCACATAATGAAAAGAATACAGTTGTTCATAACCAAAAAGATATTCAACCAACGACATAATACCTGCAAGCGATTGGAGATGGAAGCTCCTCTACCTCGAGGCCTAGCCAACGATGAAAATCCTTGTATTACAAAACTACTCAGTTCTCTTCATCTCACCTCGGAGTCTTCGTTCTCTTTTCATTGTAATAGCGCGATAAATATTTCGAAAGCAAACAACTATTTTGTCCTATTCCACGTATATGTTTGAACGATCCCAACACTTGCTCCAATTCTATCAGAGCTTGTGCCAAATGAAGTAAGCTACTATAGTCGCCATCGATGGTCATATCTCTAAAGCTATAAGGCTGATCTAAAGTTAACAGATCCCTTTCGACAGCTGCAAAACCCTATTTTGAAAGATAAGAAAACCAACGCGAAGCAGTAGCAATGAGAAAACTCACCAGCGGCAACTCTACAAACTCTACTTGGGAAGCAGCTTGTTCAAAACAATATTCAAATACGGAGCTCTTTCGAGGAATCAAAGCACACAAGAAACGAAAACCATTACTTTCGTCCCTTGCAGTCCCAACTGTGTTGGCACCATTCCTTTTCAAAGAAAGTCTATTGATAACTAAAGTCCAGTGGAAATAAGCATAGGAATATTCTCTTCACGTCTTCTTACTGTCTATAATCTGTTTGGCAGCATCCACTCTTCCAGTTCGAATAATAAACACCAGCTGTTTAACCGACATTTGCTGAAGTGCCTCATACCAGGAATCTTCCGGTATCTGTTTCCATCTTTTCAAAAAGACTGGCAAACTTTCAAAACTCTGAACACCGTGCTCCTTTAAGAAAGTATTGTCTGCCCACAAGTCTAACATTCGTGCAAGTCCTAACCTATTCGTGGATACTTCAATGACGCTGAGAACCTTGGTACGTTGGAGCATATACCGCTGATCATATAAAGCCTGTTCAAAAAGCAATATTTTTGGTCCAGGTAATATAGATAATATTTCCGCAAGTTTTCTTTGCCCAATATTCTTTAGATAAATATAAAGATCCAAACTTTCTTTCAACGTATTCATTGTTTCTTTTGTGTTGCGCGTATGCCGATTTTGTGCATCAACCCAACCACGACGTATTGTGTGTCAAGGATGAATTGGTAAGGTTGTATCCATAGATAGCTCCGTGTATATATAGATATACAAGAGACAAGACTTGACACATGGACTCTTCTCAAATTTTTCGACGTTTTATTATCTTTTCTATTTTCTTGCTGACTCTTCCTTTATTTACCTTTTTCTATATTCAACGAGGTGGAGGAAGCTATCTATGGAGACGCATGGGTTGGAATAGTGTGCATACGAGTACTTTTTGTGCACTAGGTGTAGTTCATCTCATCATCTTCTTCTTTGTATTCCTTGCAATGAGAGAAGAAAGAAATAGCAACCATCACTACCAATATCCCAGGGAGAACCAGCAGAAGAAAGGCGAGTAGAAGAAACTGGCGACGTGGGATTTTTCTATCGGGACATGGGCGACTGCATTCTCCTCTCGTCCCAAGCAAAAGTAACTTGTTCGAGTAGCATGATGGCTTTTTCACAAAGCCAGTTTTCAGGAATACTTTTCACAAGGAAACTATTGGTTAGCCAAAATATGCTGTTGAGAAAGCAGAATATTGCTACTACAGGGCTCACAAGACAGCGTTTATTCTCCACTTGTCCGAAAAGAAAGAGAAAAGACTCTCTAGTCACAACTGCCTCCGTTGCCTCTCCTGCAACAACAAGTCGTCCTTTTTCCTCCGCAGTCCACGTAGTGCAACAGCCCATGACACTAACAGAAAAAATATTAGCAAAGGCGGCAAATAGACCTTTTGTGAAGCCTGGGGAGAATATTTGGGTAAACGTGGACGTCCTTATGACACATGACGTTTGTGGTCCAGGAACAATAGGAATATTTAAAAGAGAGTTTGGAGAAAACGCAAAAGTATGGGACCCTGAAAAAGTAGTCATCATTCCAGACCACTACATCTTCACTGCAGACGAAAGAGCAAACAGAAACGTGGATATACTTCGACAGTTTGCAAGAGAACAAAACATCAAATATTTTTACGATATTACTGACAGACAAAACTTTTTAAAAAATCCAGACTACAAAGGTGTATGTCACATCGCTTTGGCCCAAGAAGGACATACCAGACCAGGAGAAGTATTGTTTGGAACCGACTCCCATACTTGCAACGCTGGAGCCTTTGGAATGTTTGCCACAGGAATTGGAAACACGGACGCTGGGTTTATTCTGGGTACAGGAAAACTTCTCATAAAGGTACCAGCCACTATGAAGTTTGTGTTTCATGGGGATATGCCAGATTATCTTCTAGCAAAAGATTTGATACTTCAAGTGATTGGAGATATTTCTGTTTCTGGTGCCACTTATCGTACGTTGGAATTTTCTGGAGATGTGATATCTCAACTGTCCATGGAGGAACGTCAGACACTGTGCAATATGGCTATCGAGGCTGGAGGAAAGAATGCTGTCATTCCTTGCGACGCAACAACACGTCAATATCTCGAAAATAAGACGCAACGTCCCTATGAAGTGTTCCAAACAGATTCCAACGCCAGCTTCTATTCCAATAGAGAATATATCACGCATCAATTGGAGCCAGTAGTAGCAAAACCTCATTCCCCAGACAATCGAGACCTTGCAAAGAACTGCAGCAACGTCAAAGTAGATCGAGTATATATTGGTTCGTGTACTGGAGGAAAGACGGAAGACTTTATAGCTGCTGCAAGGATATTAAAGGACAGAACAGTGAAGATTCCCACATTTCTAGTTCCTGCAACCAGACAAGTATATGATGACATCCATCGTCTTTCCATCGGAGGACGGACATTGGTGCAAATATTTCAAGACGCCGGATGTATTGGACCTGCACCTCCTTCATGTGCTGCATGTTTAGGTGGTCCGAAAGATACATTTGCACGTATTAACGAGCCTTTGGTATGTGTATCGACTACGAATAGAAACTTTCCTGGTCGTATGGGTTCGAAAGATGGCCAAGTATATCTCGCATCTCCATATACTGCAGCTGCAACGGCATTAACAGGATATGTCACTGATCCCCGCCAAGTTTATGATTTTAGTAAAGAACATCGTAGTGCATATTCACTTGTGGACAGTGCATCTTGAATAAAGGAATAGAGAGAATTGGGCATTGCTTAGAGGTGGACCAACGATCTCCTCTTCTTCTTCTTCTTGTCATTCTAGGATGAGTCACCATTCCTTGTCTTTTATTCAAGTTACTAGTTATCCAACATCCAAGCAACGACTCTTGTTTGGTACAACTTGTTTCCATCAGAGACCAAAGGCAAGTATATCTTGTCGTTTTTGTACCCTTGTTCCATACAATATATGACAGTTGTCCAAGTTGACTACTACTATTAGGCGTCCCCAAGTTGCTGTTGTTGTACGTTATTTTACACTATGTAGTTCGCAAGGTAATTTCTGTCCTTTTATCGCGAGTCTTTCCATTCTTGCTTACTCCAAGCATCAGGTACCAACTCTTACGATGACAATGGAAGCAGTGATAATGACCTCCGTAACCATGTATCGGCTATGGTTCTCAAGCCACTCACCATTCCCTTACAAGACGACACCCAGTTAACGTTTATGTTTTCGTATGCCGACATGTTGCAGTTGGTGGAAAAACTGAATCAGTTGGTGTTATCGTTTCGTCAAGCTGCTGAAGCCATAGCGCAGAGAAAGAAGCACGAGGTGCAACCAGTATTCGAATACTATTGTCAACGCGATGGCTTATTCATCCACATGGAGTGCAATCCCAACCTATTTACTAGTGCGTTTCAAGCGCAAGTATATATTCGTGTGTATGATGACAAGTTGAGAGTGCATTCGCAAGCTAGTTTGACTAGTTTGATGGATGTGTTGAGAAAATGGAAAGCGGAATATGCATCTTTTCATGTTGCCTCATAAAACCTTCCGATGGGAAAGGTGAAGAAATGCGTCTTGCGGAAAAGGATCGTCCATCACCACCAACGACGTCGTCTTCACGAGTGTCGTTTATCTCCCAAACCACAACAACAACGCCTGCAGCACAACAAGACTCTCCTCACGCTTGTCCTCCGTGGGTACAACTAGAAACCAACTTGGGTACATTGCTACTTGAACTCTATTGGAAACAGTAGGTAATAATACCAGTCCATACACCACCTACTTACCCTATTCTTGTATTAGCGCACCCAAAACTTGCTACAACTTTGCACAACTTGCACAAAGACAATATTATGACGACGTTGTATTCCACCGCATAGTTCACGACTTTATTGTACAAGGAGGGGATCCGACTGGTACCGGTCGAGGAGGAACGGTAAGGACAACTTTCTCTTTCTTGAATGTGTTGACTAGGCTGGTAGTCTATATACGGGGACGTATTTGAAGATGAGATTACGGACGAGTTGCGACACACCGGTGCAGGTATCTTATCCATGGCAAACGCTGGTCCCAACACCAACGCGAGTCAGTTTTTTCTAACGTTGGCACCTACACCCAACTTGGATGGTAAGTAGAAAGAAACACATCCACCACATCTACTTATTGGATGCCAAGGAAAACACACCATATTTGGTCGAGTGAAACGAGGTATACATGTATTGAAAAGAATAGGCAACGTGGAAACCGATAGTTATGACCGCCCACTACAAACCGTCAAAATACTCAAAGCTTATCCCGTCGAGCACTAACTAGGATACTTTATTTTTGTAACGAGCAGCAGCAGCTACCCGTGAATAAAGTAGTTGGTGGCGAGCTTCCCACTTGAGTTTTTCAAGAATATTGCTTTTCTTCCTTCTTCCTAGCAAACTATTATTATGCATACCACTTTTTTTCCGACGAAGCGTGTTGTTGTTGTTGTTATTCGTTGCATAGTTGCAAGGTCCACCGTGGTTTCTACTAGTGCGACTCATCCGCATCGTTGCCACCCGATGTTGTTGCTTCTCCAAAGTTGCCAACTCATATCGTTCTTCCAACTTTGCTCTTGCCAAATATAAACACCGCTTGCGTTTCTCATCTTCTTCTTGATACCTCTCACGACTACTACTTGCCACATGGTGGTGGTGGTGATGGCTTTCATTCCCTTCTTCCCTACTAAAATCTCGCTTCAACAACGCTGCCCACAGTGCTTCAAACACTGCTTCTCTTCCAGGGTTGTTGTCTTCCAGTCTTGCCAAGTCTTTTGCTCCACATAAACAACCAACTTTGTACATCAACTCATCCGGTACATCCCCCAGTTCACCTACGCGTGCAGTATTTCGAGCAATCCAGTGGAGACATATCGTTTTCAACGATGGACAACAGGGTGGTTTCTCCACATTGAGATGGTTCGGTAGGAGAATACTTTTTTTCCCACTAATTGACATACTCTGGTTTTGGTGTCCCACCAAGCGTTACCAAAAGGCACACCAGCCGATATAACATTGACATAAATTTTCCACTTTCATCGCTTCCCGAATTAATCGATCCACTTGACTGGCTACTCCTCCTCCTCCATTGTTATTATTGTTGTTGTGATAGTTACTTGCATCAAAGTCTCTTCCCGTCAATTTATTGTGAACTCGACGAATAACCGCCAATGCTCGTCGGTTCACTGCTTGATTCATATGTTCAATAGCTTCCGAACCTTGGCAACGTTCCATATCTCTGTGACGAATTTCTACCGGAGTTTCTCCTGGACGAAGAGACACACTACGTCGCCAACTCGTCGCTATACTGTTGTGATTCGTATTCCACGTGTCCGTGTCGTTGGTATCTTGTCGTCTATTTTCTCCTCCTCCTTGTAACCGCGCAATATCCGATAAACTCAACCCTTGAGGACCTTGTAACAAGTGTTTGCTAGTAGAAAGGAAATGAGCATCGTTGTGGTTGTGGTGAATGGGATGATCGACGTGGATGGAAAATGCAAGTGTTTTCGTCTTGGGTCGACTCCTCGTCGTTGCTGCCACATTGGCTTTTCCTCCTCCTCCTCCACCATCATGAGGAGCAAGAGGAGCCTCCTGTTGTTGTTGTTCTTCTTCATTCTCACCTACATGACGTCCCACAATAATATCTTCCGCAGTCCCCAACAACCGCCAATTGATCAAAGGATCATGTACAAACGCCTCCAACATCGCCATCAAAGAATCCTTATTATCTCGAAGAACGCTCATCACGCTTTCACAAGTATGACGAAAGTAACCTTCAATCCCACAAACTTCCATCGCATTGACCAACATACGGGTCAATCGAAACGGAATCTTCTCCGGAAACTTTTCTCTCAACATGGCAACCTCGAAACAATCTCCAAAATCGATGTGGATAATGCGCCCCGTATTTCTTTCCAACATGAGATTGCTAGGGTGGCGATCTCCTAAACCCAAAACATAACCAACCATCGACATGGTTGCCAAGGAACGAGTATACGTGGTTCGCTTGTCCAACCACATTTCGGAGTTTCTACTCTTCAACCAAAGCACGCGGCTGAGGTCGGCTCCCGTCGTATTGGATAAAGCGTATTCAAATACTTCCACTTTTTGTATCAGCGTCAAATTGTCATAATCAGGTGCCATTTGTAACATCAATCGATGCTCCACATTCAATAGAATCTTCCTTTGTTCTCGAAACTCTCTTATCAAACTATGCAAGGTATCACAACCAGGAACCCAACCAATCAAACCAGTATTCGGACTCAAAGGAACTACAGAAAATCGCTTAATCATCAGCGCTTTCGAGTTGGTCGAAGCATTGTGAGAAAGCAATTCATTGACCAAACCAAACAACTGCATCACTCGCTCATCTTGTCTCAAGTCTTCGTGTCCTTTTAATAAAAAGGTATGTTCTCTTCCATCACTTCCATAAATAATCAATCTTCTTGGTCGCTGTTTGGAGTTGATAACTTGTACGGTAGGACAAAAGCCAGCTATTCGTACAATAGAAACTTGATTGTTCTCAAAGCTGGGAGAATAGGTGCCAGGAATAGCCAACTCCAAGTTGTTTGCACGCAACAACTTGGGAGAGACGTGGGCAAGATCCAACGTCGTCATGGAAGGAAGTTGCTTATTGATTCTTCGAAACACGTGATAATACAAATCCCAAGCTTGGTTCATATCGGATTCTCTACCACTTGCTTTAAAACGTCGGCACCATTCTGCAGCTTCTGCCAAGTCTCTTCCAAATTCCTTCATAAAAGCTGCTTCTCTTGCAGTTTCTGGTCCTGTTTCTAGCATGGCATGTAAAGGTTCCAATACTTCCAACATGCCTTCGACATTATGTTCTCCAAAATACAAACGACTGGCTTCTTCTAAACCTTCGTGCCACATTTCATGCCAAAGAATAGCAACTCGCACCAATTCTCGAGATACAGTTTCTGCTTGTTCCACCAAAGTAGATGAATGCAGTCTTAGTGCGTTGAGAACTTCTTCCGCTGCTTCTCGACGAACTTTATTCGTAGATTTTGCTGCAACGTGCAATGGATATACCAATGCTTGTGGATGAGCACGACCGATACGAACCAAAAGAGAACGAACCGTAGACCGAACAGATTGATTAGGAGAGTGGAGTCTTGCAAACAGTTGAGGAATGACATCCAACCACAAATCTACTTCTGCTGCTGCAATACCTGCATTGATGGAAGCATTGACTTGAGTCACTCCTCCATAACGGAACCACAGCGTTAACAAACGAAGAATGTCTTGTAAACGAATTGCTGTTTCGGAACAAAGCGCCAAAGTTCGAAAGAATCCATCGATTGCTTGAATAACCAGCTGTTGGGGTTCTTCCCGAAAAGATGAAAAACGAAGATGAGAAGATATTCCTCTTCTTCCCAATTCCATCATACTCTTATTCTTTCGCTTTCCTTGTGCATCTTCCGAAGAAGAAACCAACTCGGCATTGAGAGACGCCCACACATGCCATGTTTTATACCAATGAGGACTTAGTTCGGTTGCTTTCTTGGCATAAGAAAGAATAGACTCTGCAGATATCATACTTGGAATCGATTGTTTGCCACTAGATGTTGTTTCCGCTTCTTCCAAGCCACTCACACTATTATTACTACTACTCGACTCGTCGGAATCAAAAAACTCGGTGACGGACGAGGATGATGGACCACTACGACTCGTAGTATGATGTGTTACTAGAGGTGTCATTTCATCTTGCAAGTTTCTGCCCCATTTTGCAAGTTTGAGATAAAGACGAGCTGCCAGATGATGATCTTCTTCTTCTGCTTCTTCTGAGGATTGCGGTTGCGATTGTTCCTCTTGTCTCGATCCCGGTGAATAACGAGTTGCCAATTGCTTGAGATAAGAAAAGGCTTTCATCTTTCTACCTGCCACATACACATGTTTCAATAATGCAAACGCAACTTGAGGGTGCGCATTTTCCAGTGCTGCCGGAATATCCCAAGAATCGACATCGTCAGAATGCAAAGCTTCACTTGGTGTCAATAGCCATCTCAAAGACTCGGCAGACATAGGAAGACGTCCCGACTTGCGACAAAGACTTGCAAACTTGATCCACTCTTCCATCGAGTCAAATGGATGAAACACCACACAACGAACTCGCAGGATTCGATACCAATAGAAATAACTGGATTGTATGCCTTGCAACCTTGCTTTCCACAAAGTAGCCAACTGATTGCGATACGAGACAGTAGGATTCTTCAAATACTTGATGGCCTCTTCAATTTCTACCAATCTTTCCGCATTCACAATATCTAAATAAGCTCGTGCATATCCCTCTGCTGCTCTTGCTTTGAGACGGCTATCCAAAATTCTTCTTCCATGTTTCACATATTCCAAAGCTTCTTCGTATTGTTTTTCATGAACTGCCATCAAAGCATTGTAGAATGCCCATTTAAAGGTATTCTTTTGCAGATACTTGACTCGCTCTTCAAACTCATCCCAAAGATCGAGATTAAAGGCAACCGATGCAGCTCCTTCATAAGCTAATACACTCCGTTGCTCCGAATCGGCATCTTTCCAAAGTTCTCGACATAAAGACTCCATTCTTCTCCATTCTCCGAGTTCATTGAGACATCGAATCATTCCCAATTTGCGATCCCATTCGGACAATATAGCAAAAGGTTCTTCATACGCATCGTCGGGAGAAGGTTGCGGTTGTAATGACAAAACTGGTTTCTGAAAAGTCAACACTCTTTCTGGTTCACAAGGAGACTTTTCTTCGTCATTCGTAGAAATAGCGCTGCTTCCTTTTTCATAAGCAATCAAGGCTTCGTCCCATCGTTGAAGCTTCTCAAACCATTCTTTACGTCTTCGAATACCAAATCGATATTCTGCATCTTTCAAAGCTCCTACTGCAGATTCTTGCTGCAATAAATTATTATAAATGGATATGAGTCCATGTTCTCCAGCAACGGCAGACTTGGCAGTTTGAGGTTGTGTGACTTGCGCATATTCCGCTTCTTTATATCTCAGTGCTTTGGCATATGCTCCACAACGATAAGCCATCGCTGCCAAACGTCTCACATCAATAGGCAATGGTTTCTCATCATGTTCCATGAATTCTGCCAAAGAAAGCAATGTTTGCAAGGCATCCAAGGGCAAACTTGGAGAAGATAGAGCAGCTAATAATGTTTCCACTAGACTTGCTTGATAATTGGGTGCAAGTTCTGTCCAACAACTTAGGAAAGCCGCATTAAATAATTCTTGCATCAACGGAGTATAAACTTCCGCCAAACGAGCACAAGACCGAATGGACGGAGATCCGCTTTCTCTAAATAGTCCATTACTAAACTTGTTGAGCCATTCTTCCCAATCTTCTGCAGTTGTTCTTCTTCCTAGGTTCCAAGCATTCTTTAGCGAACGTTGATTGACGTGGTGTCTTCTCAAACTAGAAGAAGCACCAGGAGCACCACTCGTTGCTGTAGAAGGTGCTCCACTTGCACTGCTGCCTTCCAGTGCAGACAACGAAGAAGATGAACCGCTTCGATTCAAAGAAGATAAGGAAGATATGCGAGTCAAAGATGACTGTCGAAGGCTACTTGCAGCTTTGCCTTGTTCTGCAAACATGGAAACATCCACACGATACTTTTTCAACTGTTCTAGTAATAAAGGATCGATAGGGCCACTCATGGAATGAAGAACAAAAACTATCGTGTCCACAAACAAACTAAATATAGCGGCATGTCGTTCTGCTATATATCCCAATATTTTAGTTATCCACAAGGAAACCTCTTTTGCGTCGGATTGTTCCAAGGCATTGAGCAACGAATGGATTACTTGGCTAGCTACTTCACGTATAGGAACACGAGTAATCAATCTCGATAATATTCCCAATGTTTCTATTCTGGCAGTGGTAGACGCTGTACTATCACATGCCATTTTGGATACGATAGGAATCAACATAAAACCATAGTCTTCCAAGTGATTTCCAATAACATCCAACAAGTGAAGTACGGGAAGTGCATTTTCACGATTGGCTGAAGTGTCGGTATGCAAAGTGGCCATTATACAAGGTAACAAGGTAGGAACATGTACTGCAAATTCATCCATCAATGCATAACAAGTTCTTTCCACCTAAACACATTATATATATTCTTATGTTCATTCATGAATACTTGCACTCTACTTACCAGAATAACAATCGTTCTCAATTCCGAGGAAAGTGGCTCACGTTCCCAATAATATCTACAAATGGATATGATATCCCAAGAGTAAGGTCTTACATGTTGTCTAGCTACAGAAACTACTTCAGCCAAGGCTTTAAATACATATTCGCGAAGGTTAGGATCGCTACTAGCAGAATTGCTCCCATTCAAGTTGTTCGCAGCACTCGTAGTAGCAGTCACCCAAGGCATAGAACCACGAGGAGGTGACCCTGCAGAACAAGTTGCCGCACTCAAAGACTCCAAACTATCAGTACTTCCATACTTGCCTCCTGATCTTGAGCCAATTCCCCGTCTCAAGTCACCCATACTGGAAGATGTTTTCATACCCGAAGAACTCACAATTCCCATTCCAACAGGTCTCAATGTCCATAATAACTTGGATAATGTCCAAGGCAATATTTCATTGCATTTGGCACCCAACGACTGTACAATACAAGTAATCGCATTGACTGCCTCGCGATGATGATGAGACAACTTGGAATCCGATAACACTCGATGTAATGCATCCAATGAAGCAGAAGGAAAATATTCTTCATTGGCAGTATAAGGATGATTCAATCGACTCACCAAAGTTTCGTTGCTCAATGCCATATTGATGACTCGTTGCGAGAAAATTCGTTCCTTGTTTTCATTACCGGCACGAGTAAAGTTAAGACCAGCTTTGGAAGGAGAAATAGCAGCTTCACCACCAACAATCATACCACTAGCTTCCAAAGGAGAAACAGTAGCATAGGAGGAATGATAGTCTTCATACAATGCTGGACGATAATAAGATCGATCCATGAAATAATTGGGAGCATGTACACTAGACTCTTTGCATAATACATGTTCGGTCTCATTATCATCATAGGATACGCCATATTTACATTCCTTAGGATCGATAGCGCCCAAAGTTCCAAGCAACTGTTCGACTCCTTGGCGAACTTGAGGGTCCGTTTCTGTACGAATCGCATGCAACAAACAAGGCAAAAGATGAGGAAAGTTATTATAAGGAGTTATCACACATGAAGTATTTTGAACGATTAATGTAAACGCATTCAAAGCTGCTGTTTTGGTTTTCGAGTCACTCGTTTGATCTTGAACTGCTGCCACTAAAAGACTGAGAAGTTCTGGAAGCATCTTTTTCAAATCTTCCAAATTAGGACCCACATTGGATGCAACATTTCCAATCGCAGCATACATAACTGTCTCTGCTTCTTCTCCACCCGAGTCCCAAACATAACTAAAGTTGTTGCTGCCAAATAAGGTTTCTCGTAAACGAACGATAAGAACCGTTAAAATAGGAACCACATAAGGCCAAACAATTCTTGGAGCATCTCGAACCATAATGGACAATAATACTGCGGCAGAATCTCGAGAAGAACGCAGAGCAAACGTCTTTCCTTCACAACGTAATGTAATCAACAATTGTGCCAAACGACGCCTAAGAACTGGAAATACTAGAGCAGGGTTCAAAAAGGACAAATTTCCACAGAGCGAAATAGCGACTCTCTTCACACTCAAACTTTCATCATAGAGACAAATCAAAACCTTGTTAAGTAAATGAGGCTGAGAAAGATACTTGGAAAATCGAGGGTCTTTCAGTCCTTCCAAAGCTGCCAATCGAATTCGTTCATCTCGATCAGCAACGGAACTGGATAAAACACGCGAAATAAGAACTGCAATTTCTTTCACTAAATTGTTACTACACACTCTTCGAAGTTTTTGTTGATGAAACAATGACTGCTGTTCTAATGCATACACGGAGGAAGCTGCCAATAGTCGACAACAAGCGGAAACTGCCAAACGTCTCCATGAAGGAAAATTCGAATTCATATAATCGAAAATATTTTCTCTCACAAAAGACGAAAGAAATCTGCCTCGAAACTCAAAGTTGGCAACAGTTTCTAATGCTCTTTCAATAAGAACAGAAGAATGACTCCAATCTTCATTACTACTACTACTACTATTCATGCTTTCCATTGGGTCCTTGGAACGAGAATACTTTCTCGTCCTATTTGTTTTGGGATCATCACCAAAAGGTGAGCCTCGTGAAAGAATAAAGGATACAGAATCTAAAAGTCTTTCTTGAATTTGAGGTAACAAGTCCGGAATCTTCTTCCCAATGGAGTTGAGAGCTTTCACCATATCAAAAGATAAGCCATGAGCAAACATATGATCCAAAAGATTATGAAAACGGTTGGTATTATTAAACGTATGAGACTCTAAGGTTTCTGCCAACATTCTTATACAAGAAAATACGTCCTAAATATAATCATCAATACGGCAAATATTAATTGTCACTATTCTATACAAACCTTGGCATTCCTTTGTGACTTTGTTCTTACATTAGAATCCTTTTTAGGAAGTATATCTTCAATCATTGCAAATACTTGATTGACAAAAGGTAAAATGTATTCCGCACCAATAGCTTCTGCCAACTGTCCGTAAGCAACCAAATGTTGTGCAGGTAACTTTTCATTTTCTAAATAAAGCTTATGAAAAGAAATAAGAACTTGATGCGTCCTCTTGAGATATTCATTCGGAGAACTACAAAAGGTTGTCGGATCCAGAAACGCCAAAAGAGGCAAACAAACGACAACGGCAGTCCTTATGAATATATCTTGACTAGACTGATAATATAATACAACTTCACACAATTCCTCAAAGCGTCCATGAAGTCTTTCCCGAGATATTTCATCTCGAAGTAATTCGGCAAGACATAATAAGCTGCCATGAACCCTTTCTGTTTTGATATCTGCTGGTGGCTTTTCCTGACTAGCTTGCAGAAACTTGCTCACTTCTGTGGAGCTATGTTCCGTATTTTCGTCTTTTGTGACTGGAATCAAATTGTCGATGGAAACTTGCAAAAGCTTTCCTATTAAAGTTGCCATTTCTGTTGCATCTCTCCTTACTACTGTCTGAATAAATGCCCTTAAAGCTAAAGCGGCATAGAAACGAACTTGCTGTTTGGGATCCCATAAAGCAGACCAGATAAGACGCACAAAATAAGTTCGTTGACCATAAAAGAAAGCTGGGGCATTCTCTGCAATTTCCTTTAAAACAAAAACTGCAGCCAAACGAGCCAACGAAAAACGAGCATCCGTGTGATCCCTAAAACTAAGACGTTCAAAGGCACGTGAAACTTCTGACTCCACACAGCGATACGCCAGGACCCCACCCGTTCTTGCCAAGTGTCCCAAGGCTTTGCTAGTTACTCTCAAGAGTTCAACTTCATCCACAGGATGTTTCGAAACTACCGTACTATCTAAAGAAATCAACTCCGAGTCATCTTCTTGAGCTTCAAACAGAAAAGGTTGAGAAGCAAACAACTTCTCTACTGCCAACGCTGAAGGAAGACACCGCTCCACATTTTGTAAAACACTTCGAAGACCATTATGTGTTCTTTGTATCTTTTCACGATACGACTCCCCTTTCAAATCCATAAGCACATCGAGGCAAACCACTGCAGCTATTCTTTCACGGACATCCGGAGAACTGACAAGATTGATGAGCTGAGTTGAAAGTTCCTCTGCCATGTTCGTATGTAAAGAGCTTGCTTTTGGTGAAGTTCCAACAGGAACAACTGTCTCTCTCCATTTCTGCTCTAAAGTCTCTTTAAAACGCCTAGCCGCTTCCAGACGTGCACTACGGGTTTCCCTAGAGTTACTTTAGAACCCCTCTAAAAACACAAAACTCTACACAACTTACGAAATATAAACTTGCTTTAAAAGAGAAACTACTTGAGACTGCCATTTACCCGTTGTGTCTTGAGTAGGCAACATGACTAGAAAACCATTTCTACCAAGGCAACGTTCCTCATGAAGAAGTACGCATTGGCCAAAACATAAAAAGGCGAGCTGCGATGCAAGACGCGGAGTTTGTGCAGTTGGTGTTGTACGCAGGTTATGCACTGTTCTTTATTTTGTTCATATATTTATATGTTAGTGCACCCTATCAATCTTCAAGGTAAAAGAAACACTGGGTTTTCATGAAGAAAGTTAACTGACAAGAGAATAACAAGTTAACGGTCACGCTTCCCAACCAAGAAAAGCTACTCAATAAAAAACTATCGGCTAGAGCGTTTTCGTTTTGAACCATAAGTTGGACATTAGACGTGGGACTCGGGAAACCAAGCCTCAACTCGACTGTTTTTCAAATCAGCTAGACAGGTTTCCAAACTAAAGTCTAAAGGAGCAAGTCCCCCTACAAACCCACAACAAAGTGAAGCACAACGGGATGCAACTTGTCCAAGAATAAGGAGACGAGATTCACTATTCGGAAAACCATAGTGATAAAGATACGCAAGAACACCTCCTAAGTACGCATCACCCGCACCAGTAGTATCTACAACACGAGTATCGTTATGGCTTGCTACAAAAACAGAGCCAACGTTGCTAGTTAGAACGGAACCTCGACTACCAAGAGTTACAATCACCATCTTCGCGGATGAAAGTTTCTCTAATAAAATACTTGAAAACTGCATCACGGAACACGTAGTATCCTCTAATTTACAGACCGGAAATAAATATCGAACCAAGCTCTCTGCTTCCGAGAGAGAAAGTTTCACCACAGAAGCACTGTGGAGACAATCTATAAACTCCAGCTCACTTCCAAGTTTGGTTTCAACTTGACATGCAGTAGTTAATGAAACATCTACATCGAGTACACTTGGAATTCCTTTCTCAGAGGCACGTCTCAACAAGTACAAAACTCCGGATAGAGGTACCTAGATGCTATTGAGAGAAAAACAACATTGCGGAATGTAAACTACCTGAGAGATTTCAGTGCTTAAGATGCAGGCTTTGTCTAAACTAGAGCTGAAATGCTCTTTCACGAATTCTCGATCCATCAAACTGGTAGCACCTCGAGCCATAACAATGCTACGCTCGCCTTTCGAATTATAGAATACAACGCTAGAAGATGAGGAATATTGGGAGGATACAACTATATCCTCCGTGAATATTCCATACTGCTTGCAAGCTTCTCGTATAGATTCACCAATGGAATCCGTTCCTTGTGCTGCTAAAAGTCCACACTTTGCACGTAGGCGAGAAGCCCAAGACAAATGATTCAAAGTTACACCACCCACACAGACATGAGACCAGGAATTAGGTGATACATTTGTCTTTGTACTAGAGTCGTCGTGCGATAAAAGACTCTTGCTAGAACGAACAGGTTGGTTGTTGACGTATACAAAATGATCTACAACGTTGCTACCACACCCTAGAATTAAACCTGGACGTAACGAACTAGCAGTATCACTCAATCGTCGAACGAACTTTAAAAGAAAGTAACGGTTCCTTGATTCTCGGAAAGTGTTCCAGCAGCCTGTGCGATAAACATGCAAAGACATTGGGAAAATAGTTTCGTTGGCCATTCGACTCCTTGTGTAACACGATGGTGCAGGGATCGGTGAAGAAGCCTGTTAATAAATTTTTGCTGAAGAAGACAAAGAAAAAGGCAGCGAAATCTCACGGTACGACGTTACGTTCTTTCATATGGGGTTTAACTTTTGTTCCTCTTTAGAACACAGGAAATCAAAGCCAAGCGGTGGGTCCTCGTCGCTTTCCAATTTAGACAAGGCAGGTAATAAGTCTAACACCGAGAACAGCTGGCTGAATTGTTTGGTAGACGGTGACAAAGTATATAAATAGTCGAGCAAGCAAGAAGATTTTGGAACGAGCTTCGAAGATGGGGGAAAAGTTTAAGTTTCTCAATGAATAGAAAGAAGAAGGATTTGGAAACTTTTTTTGCAAGATATTGCAGAATGCAAACACGTCTTCACGCTTTTTCATTTGGCATAAAATTAAATATAACGTAAACACGTTATGTTTCTTCAACTCAAGTAAAATGTGATAACTAAGTCCGCCTATGTGCATTCTAACTTTTCGTAATCCTACATGAGCAATATCTGTTTTTATCAACGGACAATCTAAATGACTAATTACTCGCAACTCAGAGCTCAGATCTCCCAACAAAATAATTTAAAAAGTGCTCCTTGCTTGCAAGCAATGAAATACAACACCTCGTTTCAAGAATAAGCTGCAATTTAGTAAGAACAAATAATGTAATTACCAACTGAAAGGGAGCATATTCTGAGATTTTCAGGATATCCTTGCAAACTCTGAATGATTAAGAAATTTTAAACTCGAAAAATAGTAAAATTAAACTGCAGTTCTTTCCAATAACAGAAACAAATGCATCATCAAGGGGAGAAACATTGATTAAAACGACCTCTAGTTTAAAAAAAATTAAATGCTTTCAGTATTAGATTTGCTCTGATATAATTAATCGAAATCAATAATTTAAAAATGTGTCTTTTTTTTATAGTCTTCGTTTTTTACAGAAAAGTTAAACCTCCAAGATGGCTTAATAGAATTAATAGTTATTCAAATATCATTCTAAGATTTAAAAATGTCTATTTTTTGGTCTACGTTTTTTATTGAAAAATTAAATCCCAAGGTGGCTTAATAGAATTAATAATTATTCAAATATCATCCTAAGAAGCACGTCCAAATACGAATTCAGAGAGTTTTTGTTAAGTTTTAATTACGCATTCCGAGTAATATTTCGTTTCCGAAATAAATGGTTCAGTATTACAACTCTATAACCTTCATGTTTCCTTTCTTGAGATATATGGCAAACATAGTTTTCTGCTAACTTACAACTGTTTTTCCATTCATTAGGCCAACTAACAAATGGTTCGTAGGTTTATGAAGTGCCACTGCACAAGGTAGACTGTTCGCTTCAAACGGTATTTGCTGAGCTGAAGTTTTCGTATATTTTTTCAAACTTGCGATTATATCTATGCGTCTCAAGTTGGAGGAAAATGGATCCGGAAAAATAATATTGGCACTGGTTCGTTCCCAGCATGGGGAACATTGCAAGCGATGTACTTTCTTTAACCGTGATGCCAACGAAAGCAGTCTTTCTTCTTCAGGTAACTCGATCATGTTTTGGGAGAAGAACGTTTCTTGACTAAACACGGTTTCATCGATGCCATAAATTCGTTGTCTTTTAGTTCTATCTGTTTTTAGTGCACTTCTTTCCGTATTCTTTCCTGTAGGATTAGCTAGACAAAACGCCATCTCCATTCGATGGGTATCTATTCCCATTACTACCCCATCGCGATTTCTGGTAATGATTACCGATGGAAAGAAAGGGTCTTGCAGGATATCATCGACTGCCGAACACGATTTCTTCCAAGGTTGACTTCCAATCTTTTCCTTGCACAACAGATTTTCAGGATTCCACAAATGCAGCGGTGAAGCATAAGAAGACTCTGTCATTCTCAAGTCAAATTGAGCAATCTCACCGGAAGCATAACCCATATACACAAAATGGTCTTCCAATAATATAGCGCTTGCTAAGTGTTGCTGAGCAGCTTGTTGTCGCCGAAGCACGAGGCAAGCACTGGAAACGTGTCTACTTCTTATATCGTATATTCTTCCCAACCCGTCGTTACAAGCGCAAGCGAGACAAGCAGCGTGGTATTGTTGCGGGTGGTGGCTTGTGGTAGGAGACCCGAAACACAGGTTTTGGCACCCAACTGCAAGGTTCTCGTTCTTTCCAAGCACCTGCGTGGGTTCCGTTTCCGAGCATCTTTCCAAGTCAAACAACCAAGTTGCGTGGCAGTTTCGAAAACCACAGGCCAACACGTTGTTGTTTACAGGGGAGAACTTGGAAACGGAGTGTTTTCGTTGCTGCGTATCGAGTCGCAACCGTAGCGTATCGGCAGAGTATGTAGGATTCGCCTTTTTGGCGGTCGTCGTGTCGCCACCCCCGTTTCTGCCGTTTTGTTGCAAAAGAAAAGGAAGAAACTCGTGAATTTCGATGTTTCTTTCCGAATAAGCTAGAGCAAAGATGGCATCCTGGGCGTCAAATTCGATGCTAGAAACATAACGTTGTGGTTGCTCTTGTACAAAGTCTAGCAAACGCTGGGGCTTCGTCACGTGGTGGGCGAAAAACGGAGTGACGGAGGATCTGTCACGTTGCTGTTGTTGTCGTCGATGTAAACTTTCCACTAGGGAAAAAACTTGGCGTCGGTGATGGTCTCTTTTACAGCAGGAACAAGTTGGTCCAGCACGGTTGCTGTTGTGGCTGTTGCAAGCGTCTTGTTTGGAAAAAAAGGACTGGATATCGGTTTGGTGGAAACTATTCCATCCCATAACGCATAGATTGTTTACGGTTGTATAGGCGTATGATTTTGTACAGAGCAAGGTTGATATTGCGTTGTAGATCCACTTTTCAAGATATATATATATATTGGTGGCAAAAGAGAATGGCGCGCGGGCACAATCCAATAATGGAAGAGGTAATTCCTCACCCTCATGTAAACAGAGTAGCGAAAAGGAGAGCGAAGGGAGTGTGGCGTGTCTTGTCGTTGGCTGTTGTGTGGTGTGGACGCTTCGCATGAATCGCGCAGAAATAGTGCAACATATTCTCAATGAAATAGATAAACAAGCACTTTTCGATAGTATCAAGAAAAAAATAGAGGCCAAAGTCGTTTCTTCACTGATGTTGAAAGAGGTAGAGTTTTGCACCCGTTGCTGCAACTTAGATGCCGAATCACCACTCCTTGTGTAATGCATAGGAACTAAGCGATAAAAAAGGAGACAATATTTGTCAGCAATGGAATGCGAATACGATGCTCATTTTGACGACCATTTTGGAGTTTCTTCGTCAAAAACAGTTTTATTATACCGAAAGAGTTCTTCGAAATGAGATTATGGAGCAAATGCAGACCGTCAAGGAGTCGTGTCGAAATAATAGAGAGGCATTTGTATTAGAAGCAATGTTACAAGAAGATGAGGCAGCAATATTCGCATTAAGAAGGATGCTCTCCTTACCCAAGTGTTCTTCTTTCCAAAACCACAACAACAATAGCAGCAGTTGCTTGGAACAACTTATGGAAGAGTGGCTTCATCGAAAACAACATCATGGTCATCATATTCGAAGAAGCCACTCTTGGACTCAATAACAATACAAGGACGAAAGGATGGATAAGAACGAGAAGCTGCAACTTGTCGCTATGCTTCTTGCGAGAACACTTTGTAAGGATTCAAAATACCAACAGGGTCCAGCAGTTGTTTCATCTGCTTCATCAATTCCAAAGTTGACTTATCTTTGGATATCGGCAAATATTTGGATTTCATTCTGCCTATTCCATGTTCGGCACTGATGCTACCTCCATGGGCACGAGTCCACTCATACACATAAGGCTCGATCAACTTGGACAAGGATTCATAAGCTTCTTCTGAACTCGATATATTCAAATGTAAGTTGCAATCTCCAATATGACCCCAACTAACGACATGGCAGGCATGTTGTGCTAGTCTCGATCTCATTTCGGTTACTAAACCGTAAAAATGTTCCAAAGGAATGGACAAGTCATATTTGAATATGCTCTTGCCCGAACGACTCACAGCTTCTGGCATACTCTCTCTTAGCGTCCAAAGTTGGTTCATCTGAGACTGATCTTGAGCAAGAACTGCATCGCTTATGAAATCTTCCGAGTAGCAGTTTTCCAGAAACTTTTCCAACTTTTCCTCATCGTGCTTTTCATTGCTACCGGCTGTCTCTATAAGCACGTAAAATGGAAAGCTTTTAGGAAAAGGATCTCTCACATGCGACAACAGACTGGTAGCCAATTCCACTGCATTTCGATCCATAAACTCGAAAGCAGAGAGAATTTCGCCCACTTCATCTTTGCATCTTACCAACAATTCGGTTACCTTGTCGAAGCTGTCGACTCCTAAAAGTGCGGTATGTACCGAACGACATTTTTTAGGACAACAAATGGAAGCTGCAGTAATAACCCCAAGTGTTCCTTCCGAACCTATGAAGATGTGTGGAATATGATAGCCAGTATTATCCTTTCTTAAAGTGGATAACATATGGAGCACTTTTCCATTTGCCAAAACAACTTCCAATCCTAAAGTTGAGCCGTGCAACGAGCCATAACGAAGAAAGCGGGTACCTCCTGCATTCGTTGCCAAGTTGCCACCAATTTGACAACTTCCCTTGGCACCTAAATCTAAGGGGAAGGTGTACCCTCGTTCACTAACAAAGTTGCTCAACGCTTCCAATACTATGCCTCCTTCACACGTCACTATTCCGCTTTTTTCGTCAAAGTTCCTGATGCGATTCATATTGCTCAGGTTTAGAATGATCTCGTCGAAAACTGGAACACTCCCTCCTACGAGTCCCGTATTGCCTCCTTGTGGAACGACTGCAAGTTTCTTGTTGTTACAATATTGAAGAATCTATCGTGATGACCGTGTCGTGGGCACCCAAGTCAATTATATATGGAGACAGGAGGGATTACTTGCCTGTGAAACTTGCTCTGTCGAGTTTGGTTTCAACACCAAAGAACTAGTTCCTCTATATTTTCGCATCCAGTCCGTGTTAAAAGGCTCGAGTGCTTCTTTTTCTTCCACCACACACCGAGAGGAAACCACATCTTTCAAATAGGAAACGTCTTCCGCAGTCAGACGGGAAAAAGCAGAGTTTTTGCCAGATGGAGAAGCGCGGGAAGCTATTTCTGATACAAACCTTTTACCAGTTGTTTGTTGAATACGGAGATAACCGAGGAAATAGTTGACTCTTTTCCAGCAAGGCGCCATTTCTCTTTTTTGCCAAGCTGCAACAAACAAAACGTCCCTTCGGCTTACCAACAATTTTGGGTGGGAAATTTACTGCACGAGAGACGGAGAAATATTTTGCTGTTAACTTTGCGTGGCTGTGTGGTTGAAGAATATTCTCCGTTATTCAAGTGTGATGAATAGCACGAAAACCAATCCCCGAGTATTTCTTGATATTGCTGTTCAAAATGAGAAACCAAAGACCATGGTATTCCAACTATTTGCGGACCTCGTTCCCAAGACGGTAGAAAACTTCCGGGCACTTTGTACCGGAGAAAAAGGTTATAGCGCCAATGGCGTTCGGCTGTGTTATAAGAATACCAAGATACTCAAGATTATTCCTGGGTTCGCCGTTGTTTGTGGTGATATTGAAAAAAATGACGGGACAGGTGGAATGTCTATTTATGGACCTACTTTTGAAGACGAGAAATTCGCGTTGAAACACGTACGAGCCGGTCTTTTATCTATGGTGAACAACGGACCGAATAGTAAGAGAAAGTGACGACATGTTGGAAATACCGATGTGAACGGCGTTGTTTAGGTAATCAGTCCAAGTTTTATATTTTGTTGAATCCAGCGCCGCAGTTGGATGGAACACACGTCGTATTTGGTTGCATAGAAGAAGGTTTACAGGTACTTCGTTGGTTAGAAAAATTGGAGACTGCAGATCAGGACAGGTAAGAACGGTTGCATATGTATTTTACGAACCGATGGATTGCTTCTAGACCGCTGAGACCTGTAACTATTGTAAACTGCGGTGAGTTGGGAAAGCTTAAACGAAGCGAACCAGTCTCGAGCAATAAAGAAAGCACTGAAGAACTGAAACAAGCGCACGGTGAAAAGGAGGAGAAAAGACGACGTCGACGAAGGCGTTCAAGTAGTTCCGTCTCCAGCTCGGCAAGTGAAGACGGAAAACGGGACGACTCTTCCGATGAAAGACGACGAAAGCGATCAAGTAGAAGAGGCACAAGTCGTCGTGAAAGAGGAGGAGGAGGAGGAGGAGGCTCTAGTCCTTCCTTATCTCCAACTAGTCGTCGAAATAGTATTAGGCGTTCTTCTCCTCATCGAAGACACAAGGAAAAACAGCCTTCACCAAAATCAAGTGTTAAAAGAAGAGGAAGAGGTAGTTTTCGTTATGTTTCTGAAGCTGAAATGGAATCAGGAATGGATGCTTTACCTCGTTTCGCTGCAAGCAGCAGTGTCAACAATACGAAATGATTGTCTCATTCGATTCCAGTAAGAATCCATTGAGTTAGTTCCATTACGGAATGCAACTGGTACCAACGTGCCACTTGAGAAATGAGTTTGATTTCTTGAATGATTGGAGCAGCCGAAATAGTTGTTTCGTATACCTGAGCAATATCACGTATATATCGCATTTTGCCCCTTTTCAAGTAATTGGTGCCTGCAATCTTCCAGTCTTGTATTTGATAAAGTAACAACCAACTTTCGATTCTTTTCAGTAGTTTGCGTTCCGTTTGAAATAAAGAAATGGTACGAAGACAGCGAACGCATTGGATGGAAGAATGCAAGTTTTTGGTTTTGGTCAATTTCGGGTCTCGACTCAAGTCCATGCAAGTTGCTGACCCACAAAAACTGCAAAATACATCCGTCAATTTCAAACTGTGAGAGAGATTCCAGTTGTTTGCTTGTTCCGAAAATTCACTTATTCCCAGCAACAAACAAAGATCCCTTTTCATTGCATAACTTTGCTCGGAGAGGAAAGGACACATGGATAGGATATCTGTCAAACTAGAAACAAACCTGGAAACCAATCAACACAAGCACATGCAAAGAAGAGAAACACTTACAATACGATAGGTTGATAGGATTCAGTTAATCGACCTGGATGGGCTGGCACCCCAGTGACGTGATAAGAGTCGGCGCAATTATTCACAAGAGAATACAATTCTTGTCTTAAATCGGACAGGCGCTCAGAAAATGGCGCGCTGTTGCATTTTTTTTCTTCTGCAGAGTCCACACAAACCAACGAGCCGCCATATAAACTTTCCAACAATTGCTGCATTATGTTGTGCCATTTGGATGCCAACTCTGCGGTAAAATGAGCAGCTAAATCCCAAAACATACGAGGAGTTGGCCTTTCTAAACGGTTAGAATCTTCTTCCAATAGTTTTCCTTGCAAGATACTCGTCTCATTCACAACTGGAATGCTGCCATAGTTGAATGGATCTACAAAAATGAGACAACGGTGAACAAAAAGAATAGGAGCAAAATGCAAGTGTTGGAGCAACTCATTTTCACGGATAGTATTTGCCAGAAAGCCACAATATCTCATGGCATCTTTTGAATGACCACGTTTCGTTGCTATTATCATTCTACGACAAGTCGCAAAAGGAACAATGGCGCCCAATTGTTTCATAGAGTTGATCAAAACAACAAGAACCTCAAGGGATACTTCAACAGTTGTTTGAAAAAAGAAATGAAGACAACCAACCTTGTGCATTTGACGATGAAGAAACCTCACAAGCAAAGGCTCGTACAACAGACTGGTTTCGTTCCGAATCCAACGATAGAGGTGATTTTGAAGAACTTCCACAGTGCTGCTCTTATTTTCATTCGTAAAGAGCTTCAACAACATTTCGCGCAGCACACAAAATGCAGGAAGGATCCTCTCATAGCCAACAGCATCGTCAGCATTATTATCATCAACAACAGCATCGTTCATAGACAAGTCTTCATTTCGAAACGACGTTGTAATAAATGGCATCTCAGAGCCTTCCATTTCCGACAAAATATGAATAGAAAGAATGGTACATAAAGCCACATTCTGTAATTCAAACTCAACACAGATATTCTCATAGAATCCTGGAAGCAAATGTTCCTTGTCTTGGACATCAGGTTCTCGAAGTTCTATCAAGTCATGAAGCATTTCCTACATGAAATATTCATCATTGAAAACAATTCTACCAAACAGTTCTTACTTCCGACTCGTGGCCACCCAAGTCTGGAGTAGTTCTTTCCGACATCCATAAAACAAAATTGTTTCTTCTCAGTTCCCGGGCATAGTTCATATCAAAGCACTGAGAATAAGGATCCTTTACAGAGATGTTTCCAATGGGAATGTGAGCCAACCTAGCAAGTGGCAATAGATGCTCGGTTTGTAAAATCCAATGTTCGGTCCTCAACAGCAACTGCTTCACCAACAATACCTAGGACGGAATATTATGCACTTCTGGGTAGTCTAAAAAACAACATACCTCCCAACCTATAACTGGAAACTCACTATCTTGCCAAATATATTCTAAATAATTTGTAGGGACCATATTAAAACAACGAAAATGATTGGAAAATGCTGAAAGAGAAAGACATGATTGGACAAATAAGATTGGTAAATGAGTTGCTGAGGGTTTCAACCTTTCACTTGCTTGCAATGATAATGTCTTGAGAGCTTCCCCATAACTTTTGAATAGAGCAGACTCCACTTGCCATTTGCTGTTCCCCAAAGTAGTCCCGTTTTCGTCCAAGAGACGTTGCAATTCGATGGCAGGAATTTGTCGTCCTCCAATGGACACGAAGAACAGCCACATTTTGTGGGAATCCGGTGCCACCAAGGCGACGAGTCCTCGTTCTTTGCTAGTCGACAAACATATGTACAAGAAAGCCTAATTCCACGATTCAAAAACACATTACAGATAGAATACATCAGCGTACCTTGCAATCAAAGCTGGACATGTGGGTAAGATATTCTTGTTCGCCAGGTACAGGTTTCAGCTGTCCAATGTCTATTTTGTCCCCCTGAATGATGCGCCCAAATGTAGTCGAGTCGTTCACTTGACATATATTACCAAGACGCTCGATGATGCTCGTCACTAGTGGGACTTTACTCTCGTAAATTCCATCCACGTCTATTCCAAGGCAGACTTGTCCTTGTTGCCACAGGACTTCTTCCACTGGTATTTGATACAGATAGTTGGGTTTTCGATATCTTGGAAGTCTCATATTTGATAATTGTGTTCCCACAGCTTCCTTCAATGGTTGCCTGGAGTTTACATACAAAATCCTTTTGGAAGACATGAAAAAATAAAAAGGCTTCGCCAAGGATAAGACCTGAGTACAAAACAAACTGGAGGCACACATACCTTTTCAAACGGTTTCATCTTACGAGCGTCTTGAGGAAATCTTGGCAACACCCAACAAATAAATTCCCCAGGAGTTTCTGTGACCTGAACCGATAAGATATGAAGCTCGGTTTGACGTTGGAACTCTTCAGATGTCGCACTCAGGTCAGGCAAGATGAACTGTCTTATATCTTTCCGTTGTCTCTGACGAGAAGGTGGTAGACAATCCTTGTCACATCTGGTTTCCAAGTTTTCCAACACAGCACGTTTTTGACCACGCTTCAATGTTTTAGCTCGTCTCTCTTGTCTCCAAACATTCTTCATATACATCAACCAATGATAGAAACTATCCTGAATATTGGGCTTCTCTTGGGTGTTCCAAGTATCCACTGGAGCAAAGTCATCCTTACATGATACAGCTTTGGAAGGAGCCTCGGAAAATGACGTCCTAGGTGTACAACCAACAGCTTCCAAATCTGGTATCGATTTCTTTGGTTGCGGTACTTCATCATTCGACGTTGCGAAGAAGTCTCCAACTCGGGACTGTTTCTCTCTACTCGAAATGTTTCGAAGCCGTGCGGCCAACCACTCTGGATGAGCAACTCTAGATAAACATTCATGTATGTTTATGTATTGAACAGGATATTTCGATGAACAAGTTCATACCTTGGAACCGGATTTTCAATGGATTGGAAGGCCGCTGGAATTGTTATAATTTTCTGAATAGCTGATGCTAGCCTTTCCTTATAATAGTCCCAATCCAAAAGTTCGCCAAGTTGTATAGCATCGTTATCGGTCTCTTTCAACCATTTCTTCAAAAAAGCGTCTCGAACAGTTTGCTCTGCTGAAAATATCTGAATAGGAATCGCTCTTTCAGTTACCTAGCGAAAAATTTGAGATGCATCACAAATATTAATTCAATGGATGCACCTGAGCATTTTCTGGCTTCCTAGCAATTACATATTTACATGCAAGACCTTTGTCTCGAACCTAATGAAATTCGATCTTTTTCATTATATGACTAGTTGATACTGTGCATCACCAACCATTTGAGGACCCAAAAATTCGGCTAATCTCTTGGCAGTGGTAATAGCAAGACTCTTCTGCTTCAACTTGAGATACTCTCCCAAGGACTTACTCATAGTGTTTTGTTCTGCTAACAACTCTAAAATCTCTGATTCGCTACAAGAAGCTCCCTGCGTCTCTAGTATCTCAAGCCAGTTGTTTGCGATTTCTCCTACTTTTTGATAGCACTCCTAAATATCGATGAGGAAAACATTCGTGACAAAAACGCAATGAAATTATGTGTTACCTCCAAGGTTCTTCCCAAGAGAAACCGTTGAAATAAGTCTGATTGGAAGATCTTGATTAGTTTCAGTTCTCCACGTCTTTTCATTTCGAATCCTTTCAGTTCAGCCATACTTCCATCCATATGAAAGACTGCATATCTTTTCTTGATGCTTTTGCCTTCCTCTTTCGAAGCAGGCAAGATCATGGCGCGATAGGGACCATCGAACTATTCACATCTTTCAATCCACAAATGTATCAACTTCTCATCTGACATACTTCAAATTCAATACTGCAAACGGTCTCGCGCTCAAATTCTTTCTTTTTCTTGTCAACTAGTGTCTGGTACTGAGGGTTACTGAATTGCTGGAAAACTCCATAATTTAGTATTTCACAAATAAAGCTACCTTCGTATGTCGTCTGGTCATCTACAACAAACCAAAACTAAGAGTTTTTAAGAAACCAACAACGACTTACTGGTTCGAAATACGATTTTCTCAGGAAAGCTCTTTGGAAGTGCACACCAAATACCGTCCGTATCCAACTCCAACGCAATTCCTACGCCATCTACAACGCTGCGTGCATAGCGAATGATATTTGCACCTATTTGAGTAACTACTCCAGCCATTTCCATGGAATACCTGAGTAGAATTTCATTCAGTCGACATTCATTCAGTCGTTGATTGTTCTCACCATCGCGCTGCCTTTCTCATTACATAACCATAAAAAGAGTTGAGAATACATTTATGAGCCAACTGTAAACTTTCATAGAGGACACACATTCTCTTGGCTTCTTCAATACTTTTCCAATCTTTTGCCATTTCCGCTTCTTGAAGTTGTTTTTTCCACTGCTTTAACAATCTTTTGTATTCATATCGTCGGTCTCGAAATGCCCGCACAGTATTGACATAAAACGGATGTTCTCTCTGACACACAGTAGCTTCTCGTTCCTAGTACAAGTAAATCTTCAACACAAGAATACTGCATGTTTTTCTCACTTCTGAATGGCTCTCTAGGGTTTTTTTATATATCTTCTGGCTGTATTGCTTCAATCGACGACGAAATTCCTCAGAGTTCTTAGAGGGCTCTGATCTATCACCGTTTGGGTTGTACAAAATATCTCGTCTTATCTGATCGGTTTCGCCACGAGTCGCTGGATAGTATTCTCCTTTCCAAGTCCATCTAATCGCATATTCTACATCAGTATAAAATGAAAAGTGGAAGCTTACTTTAGCTGTCTTTTACAAAGTGAATCTTCTACTTCGTTGAATGCACACGAGGCACATTGATGCGTCGAAACGATTGCGTGAGGCTGCAGTCGATTGGTTAAGATAATGTTTGGATACATAGCGCCCACATCTAAATGATAAATCAATGGAAAGTCTTCTAAAACAGGCGTGGATTGTAAAGATTTTAAATCTTGGCTCAAGGAAGACTAGCAAAAAATAATAATGTTCATCCTAAATACCGAAAAGGACAGGACTCTTACTTTTAGTTGCGCGTAGTTGGTAACGGCTGATGATTGTATTTTTAATCTTTTCATTGCATGTTGCAATATTTGATCCAGTTTGCATATTATATCCTCCAAAACTTCCGCAGAAAGAGAGAAGCGTACTAGACAGAAAACACTCAATAAAGTATATTTTCCAAGTCGAAGACATACCTGGCAAGTCGCTTCTGAATACGCCTGCTTGTAAAGCCTCCACGTGGCCTCCAATATAAGTTTCGTTTTCTAAGAGATGGCCATCATAATACTTTTCATCGGTCGTCTGGTGCTTATTGGGACAAAGTATATCTTGTTGGTAAGCCTCTTTCATCAAGAGATTCTCGCATAGAGTACCAGAACCTCTCCGTAGAACATCTTCAGGTGGAAGTGGAACGATGTTACAAAGTGAGAAAATAAATGGGTGAACATATCGCATGTACAAGTAATATGTACAAACTGCATCAGATACCGAATAGGATGCAAGCAATTGAGGATTATTTCTCGCAGCAGGAGTCATTTCTTCGGGATCGAGTTCGAGAGGATCGTAGCTAAGGATAGCACAGCTTTAGCAAAGTGTACATTCACGTAAAAGTAACAAATACCCAAGAAGCGAGCGAGTTACTGCTTTCAAGCCACGAGAACCCTGAGGAAGATATGAATCTCTATTAACCCAATGCATACAGTCCAGATGGATTGTTGAACGTCCTCGAGTTTCTCTTTGACTAGACGATATTCCTATCTCTTTCTCTATATCGATATCATAAATTCTCGCTCTTTCAAAAACAAAAGGCCAGTCAAAGACATCTCCATTATAAGTAACAAATATTTGAGGAGTATGTAACTGAATCTCCGACAGAAAACGAAGTAACAGCGATCTTTCATTGCTTTCATTGAAAACTGTAAAGTCTCCGGAAAACTACAATATGCTGTAAAAAGGTCCAGCCATAAATTTAAAATACTCACCTCATCGGTAGGACTGTACATGAAATCTTCTATATCGGCAGCAACAACTTCTCTATTTACACCCAAGTAACCTTTTCCATCTATCATCCAAGATATCATCATGATCTGATCTCCAGTCTTTGCATCGGGGAACTTTAGAGGAGCTTTTGTAGTTTCAATATCAAATGCCAACACAACAGGTTGTGGCCGTTCTACAATCTCCGGAAGGAAGCTGAGAACCACATTGGACTTGGAATTAACACGGACACTGTACCAAAGACCAACGTGTATATTCTGACTTATCATAGCTCTCGAAATAGGTGATACATCATACTCAAATATATCGAGAATAGACTCAAGTCCTTCGCTTCTCCTAAAGTATGTCAAAATTGTGTTTTCATACAACAAATAGAATCGTCATACGCAAGACTGTGTTCATTCTCTTTCGATTCTTCTAGCAGCAAATTACTGGTTGTTTTGAACTCCTCTAACTTGCGAAGGACAAATTGTGACATTTCGTTGAGGTCTGCCATAGTTCGACACTCGACAACCAACAGAGGACGTTTTGACATGCTTGCCACATGATTTGGAGCTGACTGATCGTGCAGTTCGGTTGGCCTGATAGAGTAGATTTTGTCCCGAAAATATTTCTTCAGGGCTAATTCGACTTCCACCTCGGAACCTTCCTTCACTTTGAGATAAAAATATGGCCTACAGATCATAGTTGCACGAAAGTGAATTCCATCCGCGCCAATAAAAAACAAGTCAACAGCCTTGGAAGATTTAGAAAGAGCTGCTGTATGTAATACAACTATTCTATTACCTGAGTCGTTCTCTTGGTCGCAGGATCTTCTACGGTTACCGCAACGATGTTGAATAACCATCCAATTTTTGATTCGGAGAGAGATTGCAAGATTTCAAAGCCGTTGGCTCTATCAAGCTCGTCTAAGGAAATTGGCGTTACTAGGAGCAAGCTGGAGGAAAGATACAAACTTGCCTTGCTTCTTTCGCCTTTCTCTAACCTGATTTTGGTGAAAAGATACATCAACATCTTCAGTTGACACAGCTTCGAGAGTGTTTCCTTTCCTTTGAGACTGCAAAATATAGTCAAATACCTTCAGAACAAAGCAGCCAGAGTTGGTCCTTACCAGCATTCAAATTGAGCGCCAACCAAATGCCCAATGCATTGCTGCTGGTGGGAAATATCTGCTTGAAGCAGCTCAGCTTGCCTGATAAAAGGCTCTCTGAAATGAGAACAGCACAACTATTCTAGGAGGAGACACTTTTGTATAGAGTTGATGATAGTCTAATGATAAATGTAGTAACAGAGGTATCAACTGCTCCTTAAAAACTTTCTTTTAACAAGTGGATGGATAACAACCATGTCTTGTGTACTTTGACAGTGTAGAAGAAAGCAGGGAAAATTCAAGACAGTATTGACGAGTTTTATTTGAATACATCGATGGAGGAAACTTTTCAAGCATAGCATTATCAAAAGAAATGGACGTTTCATTTGGGAAGCATTGACAACTTGGATACTAAAGAAAGGAATCCTTTTAAACAGATCCTTGTTTCTTACCACATTTTATTTCCACAGTGCACAACTTGCTTTGAAATTGCATCCCAGGTTCTCTATCATGGGACGACGCAAGGAAAAAACCAAAATTTGGCGGGTTGGTGAAGAGAATGTCCTAATTCATCTTTTCATGCGCCATTCTCGTTGGCAAGGAAACTTTCAAGTTATTTTAAAACCCAAATGACCCAAAGGTACACTTTCGAGATAATCTTTGTCAAATAATGCTCTAAACTGTTTCACAGGCTGAAAAATACGAAGAGAAACATTCAACAAGAAAGCATAAGGGAGGCTTCAAGTTCTCTCTTCCTTGGGAAACAACAGATAACGAATGAACACGAATTTTCTGAAGCGCTTTTGGTAAGGAAGCTATGGTTATTAGAACTGGTAGCTAATATTTTCTAGGAAAAGTCTCTCAATAGTTTATTAGCCCTTTTTTCACAGACCGAAGCGTCTCGTATAGCCGAAAACTTGACTCATTCCCAGCTCAGGGCAGACGACTCTCCCAAACTAACTTCCACTTTGGCTATTTGTGTATATGAACAGCCAGGAAAAGATAGAATAGCCAAGGCAAGAGAAATTTTGGAATGGGAGCTTGCGTACGCCTCAGCACGTCAAAGGCTTACTGCAAACGTTCGAGCGCTGTTAAATCTTTGCATTTTGTCACGCACTGAAAACACAGAATTTGATAGAGACCTTGCATTTTCGACTATTCAAGAAAAACTTGAAGTTTTGGAAGCTAGGTTACAAAGTGCGGGCAAAAATGTGGAAAGAAATAGAGTACTTTTAGCTAAGAATCTCCTTGAAGCTGAATATTTAATTGAAAAAGGTCTTTGTTACAAGTCTAGAAACCAGCATGAAGAGGCTTTGACATTCTTTAAACAAGCCTTGCAACCAGCATTCGTAGGGGCGGAACTAGGATTCAGGAAATGGCTACTAACAAGTCTCAAGTGGACGGCTCTGGGTGAAATGGAGGCCAAACGTTGGTTACAAGCTACTGTCTATTTTGCAGATTATTGTGGACGATGCTTATTTCACATTGAAGAAGTTGTACTTCAGCAGAACACACCTGCTGTTTACTCAGAAGCCAAAAATCATGTAGAGAAATCTAATGCAGAACCAAGAAGCCAACTCAAGTATTTTATACCAGGTGATTTCGTGGACTCATTTTTAAATTTATGCGAATGCTTGTTTCATTTAAGGCTTTATGACGAGGCTAATTTCTGCGTCAACTATATTTCGCCCGTTGCTCTTGCAGTTGACGACGAGGAAATCACTTCGCGCCATTTCGAACTTAAAATGTAATCATTTTTCGCTATTTTAGTTAAAAGCATCTAATGATATGTCTAGGAATATCAATGATAGTATTAATCGAGAGAAGAGGAAAACATTAGCTTCTGAAGATGAAGATTGGGACTCTGAGTTCGGTTCCATCGATACCGAAGAATTACATCCACGATTCTCCAACTTGTTTGGAGATAAATTCTTTCAGTCACGTTCCGATAAGGATCATAAACTGAATCTTTTAAAGGAGCAGATTGAGGTTCGCAGTTCGTTTGCAAGTCTCTCTTCGCTGATAAAGTATCCTAAGCCTACAGTACTTTATAGCTTGAGACTTCCGGATGGTCGAATGCAGCTTCATGAGACAGAATTCGAATCTTGGCTTTTACATTATTCATTTACAAACGACAGACAACCAGAACGAGGGCCACAAAAAGAAACAGCTCCATCAAGTGAATGCATTCCAGGTCCCGAAGCTATTCTGGATCGTCTGAAACGGTTGGATCAAGTGACGGTGGAATGGGCAGAAATGTATTTTTTACTCATATGGGATGCTTTCAGGGAAAAGAAGCTTTCGTTGATATCAAAATATGCTGATACTTATTTTGGTGCATTGCATGCAGCGAGTTCTGAATTAAATACCACAGAGAAAAAGGAAAATACAGAGAAGCTGTTTCAGTTAAGCATGGAAATTGAAGACATAGTAAGAAATGCAATCAAATTTCCATCAACCAATGCTTCTAAGGTTACAGTTACAAAGCATCTTGATATTTTAGAAAGCTCATTTCCCTCGATGACTTCAAGAATTCGTTTGTATAAAGTTCAGGCTCGAGGACATTATGAGTTGGAGAATGGAAATTCCGCAAGTTTTTTAGATATTACCAAGAACTTTCTGGAGATTCAAAGAGCATGCTGCAACAGGGAAGATGTATTCACGCTCGTCTTGAAGAACTGGGAGTCGATAGACTTTGATGACATAACTTTCTCAACAAAGGACCTCGAATTGCAACTTGATGCTATCGCATCCTTGTATCTGCTTCTATGTCAGAGGTCTCCATTAACTGGAAAGCAGATGATGTGTTCAGATGGCTACCGTGAAGTAATTCCAAGAAGAAGGGATTTCCAGGGACTCATGAAGAAATTCAAGTTGCAGTATGAATATATCCCCAACAAAAGTCGTGTAAAAGCTAAAACGGCTTTTGTCTTGGCTCATTACGGGTTTCACTCTACCGGCGATAAAACAACAGCTGAGCGACAGTTGTTCGAATCCCTTGTGTTGTGGAAACAGTACGCAAACGATCATTTGGAACATCCAACTCCGCTGCTTGTGGGAGAAACTGTACAAGTGATCCTCGATTTCTTTTCAAACATTCTTTCGTTGAATGGCAAGGCTATTTACAGCTTAGCTGCCACCACAGCAGAACATGCTGCTCATTTCTTTATAACTAGATCCACAAGTATTCCGATAATGCTTCGATGTGTAAGAATTTCACAAGTCTCTGGGTTATACCCTTTTGTCATAGTTTATTTATTACAGATACTAGTAAGTATTACGTGAGTATATTGTGATGAATGCTCAATATCGATTGCAGGAAACATACTTGGTTTTACGTGATGGAGTTGAATTTATGAGTTGCGTGTTGCACACTATTGATGCAGCTATAGAGTTTGGTTATTTTTCTTGTGCCTTGGAACTTATAGAATGCGGAATTACTTATATCCAGGAGTCGACGAACGCAAACGGAAAAACTTTACCAGGAAGAGATGAATCTAAAGATGTGGAGAACCGTCATTCATTCTTTTCTCTCATTGGGAGAATGAAAGTTTTTGAAGAGCTTAAAATAAGAACTGGAATCATATTGATCTGTACTGGCTATTTTCATGCAGCCGAAAAGTTGTTTCGTCAACTGTCACTGCAGTCACGGGATCATCGAGTTACTGCATTGTGTCGACTCTATTTGACTGAAATTTATTACAGATCCAATCGGCATTGCCAATGTCTCAAGGTCTGCGAGCAACTTGAGCGTATGACATCTTTTCGTGTTTCTCAGTTGTTGGAGAATGTGCGACTGAGTTTTCAACTTACTTTATGGGATCTTGAATTGAGAATATCTGAAGCGGCAATTTTTATGAAAGTTCGTAGCCTGT
The DNA here is from genome assembly GCA_026122205.1 of Galdieria yellowstonensis. Classification (NCBI taxonomy): domain Eukaryota; phylum Rhodophyta; class Bangiophyceae; order Galdieriales; family Galdieriaceae; genus Galdieria; species Galdieria yellowstonensis. Next base: position 183,902 of record JANCYU010000022.1, on the reverse strand, counting down.
CGAAACAGAAACATTTCACGGAAGCTCTAAAAAATATTGATTTCGCCTTTATCAAGTTTCATCGAGGTCAGCTACGTCATTTGAGTCGTTTATATTACTTGAGAGGTAAAATTCTCACTCAAATGATGATACATTTGAAAGGTGATGTCAACTATCAGTCGTCGCATTGTTATATTACTTGGTAAGTAGAATTGGCGTTTTACACTTTCTTCTTATCACTTTATCATAGCTTTATAGCCAAAACAGAGCGGCTTGTTGGTCCACGTACCATCCAGATCACGAGTCAGGGAGCACAGTCCATGGAGCGAAAAGTGGACTGGCAGTTTTCAGTCGAGAGCAAAGAAGATTTGATATCTCAAGCTTTGGACTCTCTTTTCCGGTCGATCAACTACTTTAAGAAGATCGGGCAGGAATGGATGATAGCCAAGGCTCAACTTTGTATAGGAAAGCTCATCAATGCATACCTTGTGACGCAAGTGACAATGGAGAGTGATTTCAAGTGGATTCCTTTGAAGCACCATGTCAGAGACTATTTGAAGTTTGTTTCAAAGATTGAAAGCGCAGAAGAGATTCATCCTGACAGAATACTGATTAGTGCATGCAAAACTTGGAAAGGCTGCTACTCATTGAGAGAGCTGCTGAGTGGCTATATCACGCTCGTTGAGTATTATTGTTTGACAGGTTATTCTGTCGGAGCTTCCTATTTATTTCATGAATGCTGGCTGTTGCTATCCGAACTTTTTTTGACAGACTTGAACAAACAAAGTTGTGTGCAACTGAAAACTGGTCAATCCATGGAGTATGTTATTAAGATTCTTTCCAAGATGGCTTGGATCTTAGTTACTTTCTTCTCGAGAGAAGAAGCTGAACACTACTTGTTTGTGTTGGATGCTTTGAACAACTTGAAATTGAGATATTATGAAATGCAAACGTGTCGAGAGGATGATGACTCAAAGGTCACCGAAGATAATTATTCGGTGGATGAGAAGCATTCGGATATGCATTTTGACGGCGAATCTATTGAACAGTATTCAATTGTGGATATTACAAGTATGTTTATTGTTGTTGTCTTTTCAAATGACATGTTGATCTTCACTAGGCGCTGATGTGCATCGTCCAACCTCGGATGAGTTTCCGCAAGAAAATTTAGAAAGCAGGGCAAACCGCATTTGGTCATTTCTTCAAGAAAATGAACAAAGAAATCCATCGTCTTTATCTGCTTCTCAAAGGCGTTTATCCGTTCTTCAAGAAGAGCAACGCAATATTTATGAAGTAGGAGAAGGCACTAGGAAACTTTTATCGCAAGGTGAGATACGGAAGCTTGTATATAGAGTATCGGAGGTATATCCCGTAGATATTTCCAGTTTTACAGAGGAGAAATCTTCCAAGCCTTCTAGCCACTCTACCTGTGGAGTATTCTGTGTGAATCAACTATACCACAATTCTTGGTCAATCTTTCATCACTTGAAGTTATTGATCTGTCAATATTTGCGAGGAGGCAAATGGAAAGGCTTGGAAGAATGTAGTCGACTGAATTGGAGAGGATGGGTAGAATGGTTAGGAGTTGCTCGTTCTATTCGAAAGAAAAGCCCTCATGTGTACAAAGTTCCTAAAGAACTGGTCACGAAATCCTTGTTTATTTGTTACTCTGATCGATTTCTCCTTCTTTATGCTCCATGTAGGCAAATACAATACTCCATACCATTGTATCCACACATGATGAAGCATAAGTTGGACTCTCCTCGTACTGAAAAGGAATCGATCCCAATACCGTCAGAGACTGTCAAGATTCTCAAAGGACTCGTAATGAACGAAGAAGAACGTGCTTTTCTAGGTAGTTTTTCGTATCATTTTCTGGAGCGATTTCAACCGAAGAAACGATGCAAGTCGCGTCTAGTGGAGATATTGAAGCATATGTTATCTTCCAGCATGTTGCATTCTTTGCTCCATCAGAAGGAGAATGGTGAGTTATCCAGAGACTCACCAGTTCTTATGGTAAGTAACTGATGATGTACTCTATTATCTGGAATCCTATTGTTGCTGGTTGTTTAGTTTGTAGATCCAGATATTGCATTTGTACCTTGGGAGTTTATGCTCGATATTTGTGCGGTTCGTTGTGGGAATTGTAGTGACTTGGTTCAGTCCAAATATATGGAACGTTTAGAAAAGGACAGCACAACCTGCATTCGGCCAAAAATATGTTGGTTTGACGAAAAAGTTGTTCGCAAAAGTTTCCTTGCAACTACCACGAATACTCAAAAGAAACAACTGCAGCAATTGGAAAAAACTTGGAATGGTTCATGGAAACTTGTGAGTTTGAATGACACGGAGGGTGAAGAAGAAGACTGGATACCTTGGCAAGGACCATTTCCTTTGTCTTTACAACCACAAACTGCTGCCTGGTTGGAGAAGAAATGGAAAGATGGAAAAATACAAGTCACGAGTTTATGCAATGCCGATGCTTTTCGATTGTTGCGTTTTTATTGTCCAGTCGATGGTTTGCATATTGCCTGTTTTCTATGTGCTATGCAAGATGGATTGCCGTTGCCATGGACGACTTGGAGAACATTTCTGGAACGCTTACCGCTTGCCATATCTTTGTTTGTTCCTACAAAATATATGGAGGACATTTTATCGCTTGAGCTTTTCCAATCGATAGAATATACCAAGTAAGTGGAGACGAGGAATGTCCACTGTTTATTATGGATGATGACTGTGTTGTTTAGCAAACCGCTTTCCATTTGGATCCAAGAGCTTCTCGCTGCAGCAAAATGCTTTCCAATTTTCATTTACGTCAATCGAACTACTGCCATAAAATATTGCGGTTGTTAGTAGTAGTTTTGTACGACTCGCTTGGTCATCACGACGACTTGTCTTCCACTGCAACAGGTGGCGGTGTATTACTCGCACCTCCTCCTCCTCCAATTCCTAGACGCAAGAAACCCATCACCAAGGCACAAACCGTACCTGTTGCCCCGATCACCCATTTGATAACCTATATCCTATCTTTTCATCTCTCTTTCGTTTCGAAAAGCACCACCTTACTCTGTTTTCAATGCGCTCCATTTCCGTGTGAATATGTGCAACGGAAGTTTGCAACTTCATTTCCAACAGTTGCAAATCCGATTTGAGCACCTGAAAGTCGGCCTTTTCCAGTATTTGCAGTTCGGAGCGGAGCGTTGCAAAGTCGTTTTTCGAGGCTAGCGAGTCGATACCGTTTCTCATGCTTTCGTTGGTCACACCTACGAGAATGTCGGACAATACTTGGGCTTGTTTCCGAGGAAAGCCACTGGACTCGAGTACTTGAACGAGCTTGTAGGTATCGAACGACACATGGTAGGCTTGGTTTTGTACATGGCGGCGGATGCTAGGGATGGTGGAATAACAAGTTGGAAATAACCATCGGCGGATAGTGGAACGCAACAATCCTATAGCCATCAATATCGACAATAACACAACAACAACACCAACACACCAAGCACTTGTGTGTGTCACAAGCCCCCACCAATGATCGCTGTGTTTTTATTTTTGTGGAAAAGGAGGCGATGATGAAGCGAGCGAATGCGGATGTGCTTGACAAAAATATATCAAGCGACGAGCAGCTTCTGCTATATTGTCCACAGTAGTAGTAAGTGCAATTCGAATATAATTTCGAATACCAAAAGCTTGACCAGGAACAACACCAACTGCTTGTTCTTGTAATAGTTTGTCTACAAATACAACATCGTCGGTCAACGAATGGAGGCAACTGGGGTTTATCCGCACAAATAAGAATAGTCCTGCTTGGGGTATAGAAATATCTTCAAGTCCTGCCACAGACGATGAACTTATAATGGACTGAAATGTGATGGCATTTTGTCGAATCGACTCGACAACTTGTTGCCTTTGTAGTTTTGCATTTTCCAGCATCGTTGGGATGACTGCTTGAACAAGCGTACAAGGAAATATCAAACGCATCGATAGTCTCTTCATGACAACTCGAATATCTTCCAATGCATTCCATTTATCTCCCAATACACACCATCCTACTCTCCAACCTGGTGCTACATAAAGTTTGCTGATACTGGATATTTTCAATACGGGTACTCGATCCGCAAAGGATAGAAAAGAAATAAATTTGGAATCCGGCTCGAGAATGATCTCTTCGTAAACTTCATCCGCAATAATTGGTAACTTTAGCTCTTTGGCAACATCGACCAGAGCATTCATTTCCTCCAAGGAGAGAATATGACCGCAGGGATTGTGAGGATTATTCACTACGATAGCTTTCGTTCGTTCATTCTTTGCTTCACGAATGCTGTCGATCTTTATCGAGAAATGATGGGAGGCGTCGAGTTGATAATAGCGACAATCTATATTCAGCGCATTTGCAATGGCACGAAACAAGGGAAATCCAGGTTCTGGAAGTAATAAGTTATCTCCTGGATTACAAAGTGAGGCAAATACCAAGTCAAGAGCCCCTGCTGCACCAGAACAAATGAATACGTCTTCAGCTTTCAATGGCACCGAACAACTAGCAGAATAATAGCGGGCAACTGCTTCTCTAGTTGTTAATAGTCCCCCGGAAGGACCATAAAAATTATAATTGGAAGAATGAACGACTTGAGTCAGCTTATCTCTTACTACAGCTGGTGGGTGAACGTTTTCCAATCCGGTAGGATCCCCACCAGCAAGAGCAATCAGAGGTTTTGGTAGACCCGAAGCAGAAGATATCTTTTCAATATATTTCCTCACACCATTATCTTCCGCTGTGGTTCGAGATGAGCCTTGAAAAGTATCCACTACTTGGTTGCTCCTTACCAAAGACGGGTCCACCATATGCTTATCCACCAACTGGACGATTAGACTGCCGATGGGACATTTGGCCTCGTGTGGACACAACGCCGACCATCGTGGAGGAATCGAGTCTTGTGATATAAGAAGATAATATAAACAGAGTTGTACGAAAACAATGAGCATATAAACGCGCCCTTTTGTTGTCCTAATCGTTCCGTTGCACAAGATACAAAGGCAAGTATCTTTTTGAGCGATAACGGATAGCTGCTAGGAGTTGGCAATCCTTTGGAGGCGCAAAAACATGGATAGCCTTAGAGTCTAGCATTTGTACTTGCTGGGTCTGTAAAGAGTTCCTAGTTGATGGCTAGCATGGAGGTCTTCCTCTTCTTATGTTGATGTACACAAGTGCTCCATTTGTATATCTCAACTGAAATCTTCCACAAATTTCATTTCATCATTCCTCTTCCACGATGGAATATTCGTAAAGTGTGCATACTCGCCACCTAAATTCCATAAAACTGCTTTCCATCGATAGTTTTGTAGCCATTTGATATCTTCTTCTTTCTTCACAACATGTTGGTCTTGTGTAAAGTCTGCACGAAATAACTTGTCCACATCGTTCCCGTTCGTAAGAAACCAAGAATGCTGTCTCAACTCTCCTTCCAACTGATAACAACTCCATGAAGAACAACCTGCTAAAAGTAAAAAGTCTTCCAACCGAGCTTTCCCTTTTCGAATCCACTCTATCATTGCTGAAGAACGACCTCCCATATATATTCCATGACCAACGTCAACAGCACCTTCCAATTCAGAAAAAGGATGTAAAACAAATAAAGTATTCGTAGCAACAGGTCCACCCCAATATACTGGCTGCGGTGAAAGTTTATATGCTTTCTCGTTCCCATCTTCCAACTTGACAAGACTGTCATCTCCCAAGTTTAGTTCTCCGAGAGACTTGGGGCTCTTGTTCAGCAATACAGAAGGATCAAATACTCCAACTTTACTACCATTCAGACAAAAACCTTTGGCACCTGTCTGTGGATAATATTCATGAATGAGAATCAGCGTTCTGGCAAAAGCACCAGGTAAAAGGGGATGGGACACCAAAAGTGCGCCTTTTTGTATTTCGTCAATTAGTTCAACTTTCAATAAAGGGTATTCTGCCGGTTTCTCTAGACAACTTCCTTCTGCAGTATTCAACTCAGAACGAGCTATATTTTCAAAATGTTCCAATATCCGAAGACCCCTGAAACCCAAGTCAATTAGGGAAGAATGAAGTTTCTCGGAGTAAACGAAAGCAGAATATTCTCGAAAACGAAGCCTGAAAGCTTCTTTCAATATATTTTGCCACTAGACAGTGTGAACAAATCCAACGAATATAGACTAGTCAAACTTACGGAGCAGAATGGCTTGTAAAATGTGCCTCCCTGAAGTAAGTCTTCTACGGTTGAGTGTAAAAAGGACAGTTTCAAGCGCTCTATGGAGTCTTCAGGCTGTTTAATATAGCTGGGCAACCAACGCTGTCGAAGGAAATCTAGCACAAGTCACAATAGCAGCTCTCCACCAAAGCATCACGAAGCTTACCATACTGTTCTCTTGGCTTGGAAGCTATAAAGGCTTTCCAGGCAGGGTTTCTATCAAAACGACGAGCTGAACGAAGCAGCGCTCGGTACAGGGCAATCACCACTTGATTCTCTTTACCAGACATTCTTTCATGCAGTTTTTGTATTTTTCCACACAACTCGATTTCTTTATTGCTAAAGTTACTTTCACACAATTATGTTGTATTTCCAAAAGAGAAGCATAGTAAAATCGAAATTCACTTTTACAAGTTTGTCTTTGTTCTAGGTGCACCTGCAGGTAATTTACCGGATTTCTCGTAACTTTCATATTTTTTCCGTAACTGTCCACGATTTCGCTTACCCTTAAATGCTCCTTGTAGGTGAGTTAGTATGTCTTCTCGAGTTGCTTGTGGGTTTTGTACTACATACTGCGTAATTTCACCCAGAAACAGTTGCTGTTCCTCGTCACTCCAATGTTGCCTAGGTCGTTTGGTCTTTTGCGCACTTTCTTCACCGTTTTGTCGATGTGTTGCTTCTGCATTCCACTGAGTTTGGTCTGGTCGTTGTGTCGGAGAGAAAAGATTTTGTCTCGGGTCGATCTTATTTTGTGGAGACGTGAAATTATTCTGCGGGGAAGATATAAGATTATTGTTGCTATGAGTATTCTCTGTCGCAAACTGGGATTGTTGCAGATTCTCATTGGTATTTTTTTCTTCTCCACTTGATAAATCAGAATCTGTCGATGGAACTTCTGAGCTTCGTTTCCTTTTCTTCTTTTCAGACGAATGTTTGTGTTTTCTTTTCTTCGAATCCTTCTTGTGCTTCTCCTTCGATTCGCTATGTTTTCCGTGACTATCACGATGTTTGTCCTTTTTCTTTTTCTTCTTTTCGCTCTTCTTTCCAGACTCTACATCTTGACTGTCCTTGTTCTCTGTATCTTTCATGGGAGTTACATATCGCCCGGACTCTAGTGAGGATCCTGGAGGTTGCGATTCTTTTTCCATAACTTGAGCATTGCCTTGACTTGAATGATTCACACCGCGAGTTGGGTGGGTCATGTCGCTTGCAGACTGTGTCAAACTGGCGGTACCTTGATTGGATTGACTCACACCGTAAGTTGCGTTGCTTGTTTCTCTCGCAGGTTGTGTAACAGCTGGGAACTGTTCATTTGCGCTCGTTGGTGGATTCGTTTGCTTTTGTTGCAGTTGAGTAGGTTGCGTACCCGGGGTTACTTCTTTTGGTTTCGCCAAATTTGCTGCAGCGGTTTCCTTTGGTTTCGATGGAGTCGTTTTGTTGGTTGAATCAGTCTTATTTTGTTGTTGAGCGTTGGAAAATAACGATTGCTGACGAGACGGTTGTGAAGAAGCATGTTGTTGAACATTTGAGGCTACTGGTTGCTCACGAGATGGTTGCGAATACGCAGCACGTTGTTGAACAGTGACAGATGGTGATTGCTGATTTTGAGCGTTGGAAGCGACTGGTTGCTGTCGAGACGATTTCAAAGAAGCGTCTTGTTGAAAATGAGAGGCTGCTGGTTGCTCACGAGCCGGTTGAGGAGGAACATGCTGCTGCATATTAGAGGCTGCCGGTTGCTGTCGTGACGCTTGAGAAGAACCATCTTGTTGAGCAATCGAGGCTGGTGACTGCTGTAGAGATGGTTGCGAAGAAGCATTTTGTTGAGCATTAGAAGATGGAGGTTGCTGTCGAGGCGATTTCAATGAAGCATCTTGTGGAACATTAGAAGTTGGAGGTTGCTGTAGAGATGGTTGTGAAGAAACATCTTGTCGAACATTAGACGGTTGCTGTCGAGACGCTTGCGAAGAAGCATGTTGTTGGGGCAAATTTTCTGCGAACCCTAAAAACACGTCACCTAGTTCCTTGAATATCTTCCCCAACCGTTGAATACAACTACTTAGAGCCTAGAAAGCAATAAGTTCTCTTTCGCATAAAAACAAGTTATTTCTTACTTCCTCATTCATCGAAGCCAACTTGGTTTCACGACGGTTTCACCACAAGCAAAAAAAAATCCCAATTCGTGTGGAAAACGATCGCACCCGCGTGAAAAAGGTGCGTGCAATGCTGACAACAATTTCTTGTTCAAGTTACGAGACTCGATGGACAAAAAGCAGTGCCAAATCATATCTTTAATGATATTCTTGTGCATACTCTAGACGACTTTGTTTCTTCTCTAATCCTTCCAACTTGCTGAGTAATTCTTCACAAAGCTCACCAAGTTGCTTATTTTCCTTCGTCTTGGCTTCAATTTCACTTTGCAGTTTCTGCACTATTGTATCTTTCTCATTCAAGGATTCACTATTTTTTGTCGTCTTCAAGTGTTCTAGTTCCTGAGACTGATCATAGACGCGTACTTTCAGTCGTTGATTCTCGTCGCTAACTTCTTTCCAAGCTTGTTGAAGTGACTCTAGTTGTTTCTTTGTATCATACAGTTCATTCTCGACATTCTCCTGTTGGCCCTTCCAGTTTTGCAAAGTCTCAACTTCAGCTTGTAACTGCAAACAAGTTGAGCATTTCTCCTCATATTGGCGCTTCCAGCTAGTTGCTTGTGTTTCCAAGCTTTCGACTTTTCTCTGCAAGGACAGTCAGAAACAATCAGAGTTTGGAGAAAGAATAATTTACCTTGACCTCAAGTATCGCATCTTGCAACTTTTCCTTTTCTTCCAATGCTTTTTGTCTTTCTTGCTTGTATTTCACAATCTCAGCGTTGCTTTCCTCCAATGACTTCTTCCAGGAAGATACCTCATCCTGCAAGTCATGAAGTGCTTTCGATTGCTTCAAATATTCGTCTCGATACAAGCATACTTGCTTAAATGCCTGAGATAACTTCATTTCTGCATCCGATCGCAAGGAATGATAGTCTTTCTCTACTTTCCACAACTCGTTTTGAAGATTTTTCACCAATTCTTCTTGTTTACGAATCTTTTCATCTTTCTCATTCATTTGCTCCGTGGAAACGGAGTCTTTACTTGACAATTTCTGCTGTTGGGCTTCCTTCATTGCCATCAATTCAGCTGTCAATTTTCTCTTTTCTGTTTCAAGAGTCATCAAACGAACGTTCATTTGACTTTGGCTCTGTGAGATGGTTTTTCGAAGGGTCGCTTCATATTGCTGAACGACATGTTCCAATTCTATCTTTGCACGAAATTCGGCTTGGTACTTGTTCAACAAGTTCTGATATTCCTCAATTACGATACCAGCTTCTTCCAGAGCCCTTTTCGTTACTTGTTCATGAAGAGCTTTCAATTCTTGGCTGTATTCTACTTTGGAATCCTTTCGTGGCTTATCATTCTCTTTGTCATGTTCGTTGCACTGATTTGGCTCGAGTTGATTCTCCACATGACTTTCTTTCAAACTAAGATTAGAAAAATCTTTTTCTACTGGCATTTCGTTATCAAGGCAGCCAATATTAGACATTCTGGCTACAATTTCGGCGTGCTTTCTGACAGAAGTCGCAAACTCTTCTATGACATCTGCTTGGTTGTGCGTAATCCAAGCAAAATCATCCGAATCAAGGTTCTTCTTTGCTGATCGAGGAAGCTTTGATTCTTCTTTGTGACGATACTTGGATGAAGGTGGGGTGTGAAAGACTTCTTGCGAGTCTTCTGAATAGGCTTCATTTTCCTTTCTGGACTTTGTATCATGAGGAGTTTTGGAGAGCATTTCGCTATGAGAAACGGATGTGTCCACAGCGGATTCTCTTGACTCATTGTCTTGGGAATACCTTTGCATTTTCATCAAAAGAGCACTCCACGTTGAAATCATATTGGCAGCTCGCCTAGACAGGAGTTGATCATTGGTGTCCTTTAAATCTGTAGCTCGTCGCAGTATGATATTCAATTTTGGTGCGAGTTGCTGTGATTTCGGAAAGTTGGCAATCCACTCGACATACTTTTTGGATTCTTCGTCCTGAAGAACGGAGTACGACATGTCAGGAATCAGTAGCGAGAGGAATTTTACTGCCCATTTCGTCCATGCAGACTCTTCACTCGAGGCGTCCTCGAACGCAATAGGAGCCATTCTTTGTCTCCAGATATGAAATATTTCATCAAATTCATAGTCCTCTGCGATTAGCAATCGAGATATTTCGCATAAAGTCTGATAACTCTCTATCTTGAGCTCCACAGAGCTACCAGCTTCTAGAAATTTTTTCCGTATTGCTGTGGCCAAACGAGGGAGACAAACCACAATATCCTGGGTAACTGACCAATCTTCATGGTTGCCAAATTTAGACTTGTTCGTTTCTCGTTCCCTCATTATACAAACATTGCGAACAGATACCAATGCCTGTCTTAAGGTTTCCATATGAACAACAGAAGGGTCTAGACGTTCTTCAATCAACTCTTGAAGTTGTGCCGTAATATCAGTGCTATTCTTATCGACTTGTGAGTCCATAAAAGAGGAGACACCAAGTGACTGACGCTGTGGATTGGACTTGTGACTCTCTTGAAAGGAATTCATATTTGTTTTCTTTGTTTTGCTTTGAATGTGGTTGTTTGGTTCCAACGCGTTGGCCTTGCGCACAAACAACACAAATTCAAAAACGAGATAATTTGGCGCCTCTTAGCGATGTGCGTCCATTTCAATACCAAAAAAACTCCACCAAGTGCACACAACTTTCAAAGACTTGTACGCTCAACGAAAGTTACAATATTCTTACAGTCTATGTGCCGTGTCAACGCACTATTCTGGCACTTTCTTCCTAGACATAACAATTCGGAATAAAACAGTTTTCCTCACAAAACTTTGGACGAAAACGCTCTCAACCAGCTTAACCAAGTAACAACCCAACTCTCTTTGCACAACAAAAGATATAATACACCAGCGAAATTAGGCAACAAGCCCAATTCGCCTGTTTTTACGATAACTCTCTACTCTTCTTACTTGAGGGTTCTTCTGAAGTTTCCCACTTCGAGGAGTCTCTCTCTGAAGAGTCTCTTGATGACAGACAGTTTCACGAGCGAAAATTATGACTTACTTTTACTAGGTGTATTTTCTGTCAATCTGTTTGCCGGAGAACAAGACGCAGTACGAACATGAAGTACGGGAGTACTCTTGTTGGAAGAAGAAGGTGACTCTCCAGTATAAGATGTACTAGGTTTGTTTGCTGCTTTCTGTGAAGACCTAAAGGGACGCAAGTGCACTACCGAGATATCGACCTTTTCTAGTCTCCAGTACGAATCCTCTTGGATGAGAATATAAGTTTGGTCGCTAGTTGTCGGTTCGTTTCTCTTTGCTTGGCCGTCACTCGTTGCCAGTCTTCCAGAGAGCGAAGCAGGCGGTGCTGAAGGTTCTCCATTTTCTCCCTGCTTATAAAAGTCAAGCGCAACCGTACCGTTTGGTTCCCAACTCAAGGAACCCTGTACACAATCCTTTACGGAAGCCGGACAGAACTCGTCTGTTCCAAGGATGAAAACGGTTCAAGTATTATAACAGACATGACTTACACCTTAAAATACAAGATGAGACGTGTTCCTCCTTGTTTTCACAGTTGACAAAGCTCTTTCCTAAGACTAGTTCCTGACCTTGTTCCTTTGAACAATCCATCGAGGCTTCCGTACGGAAATGGCTCGCGTCTGCTTTGGGCGGCTTTCCGCTTTTGTTTTATGTCGGATGCGTCTCAGCATTTTCAAGCGATCTTGCAGTTGAAGAGGAAGCAGTTGGAAACCTGCTCTCAGGACTTGGCCTTATGTTTCAACTGTATTTCTGGAAGTATACCTTGGCGCAGAGACGTGAGATTCTCGTCACTACGTGGTTCCCAACAGCTTCGTGTGTCCCAGCGACAGATTCTCCAGGATAAAGTATGTAAAAGGCTCAGAACTTGTTCGAACAGGCGGGTGATTGTATGTTTACAAACGTCTTCATCGAAAAAGCCTTGGATTCTGTGGAGTATGGCCGTAGTAACTTTCTTGCTGTCGCCTCGTCCACGCATAGTTTCTGCCTCGCACGTAGAAGAAGCTCTTAGCCGCAACTCGGATGGTATTTATGCAGTGAATATTGACCGGTCCAATGTCCTTCCGAAGCCCGCTAATAATTTAGGTCAAGTTTCTCTAGTTGTTCAAAAAAAGGAACAGAAATCAAAGCTTGGCGGTTCATCTTCCGATGCAACCGTTGTGAAACAGCGTTCTAGTATAGTGAACGATGTATTTCGTTTCGGTTCTATTTCTAGAGCGCTTTCTATTCATATTCCTTCTACCGTATTGGATATTTTGGTTTTATTGTTCGCCACTATTATTGTAGTTCCGATTATGAGGAAACTGAACACTTCTCCCATTCTTGGCTTTCTAATTGCAGGACTAGTGCTTGGACCCAATGGCTTTCATCTCGTACGTGACGTCGTAGCCAGTAGAACACTTGCAGAATGGGGAGTAGTATTCTTTCTTTTTGAAATGGGTTTGGAATTGAGTCTCGATCGATTGCGCAAGTTGCAAAAGGACGTGTTTCAACTTGGTTTATCTCAGTTTCTTGTTTGCGGAGCTGCGTTTGCCATCAGTGCAATGATAGCTGGTTTGCCTTTGGAAACTTGTGCTGTTATAGGTGGAGGATTAGCACTATCATCCTCTGCTTTTGTACTGCAATTATTATCCGAAAGGGGTGAAGTAGGAACGAGATTTGGACGTGCATCGTTTGGTATTTTGTTGTTGCAAGACATTGCTGTCGTTCCTCTTCTCGTAGTTATTCCACTACTTGCAAACAAGTCTGGTGGTCCCCGAGTGTTACTTTCTGCGTTGATGGTTGCTGCCATGAAAGCTTCTATTGCCTTGGCTGTCATATTTGCTATTGGAAGGCTATTTCTCGAAAAAGTATTTCGTACAGTAGCTGCTGCCAAGTCACCAGAAGCATTTGTTGGTGTTATCTTATTTACTGTATTATCTACTTCTGCTGTTACGGAAGGTTTGGGTTTATCGGATACCTTGGGAGCGTTTCTTGCTGGTGTTTTATTGGCTGAAACAAAATATCGTCACCAAATTGAAGCGGATATTGCGCCGTTTCGTGGTTTACTTTTAGGTCTATTCTTTATTACCGTTGGATTTAGCATAGATTTGAAGTTAGCATTGGCAAACTTGCCGGTAGTTTCTTCTTTGGTATGTAGGATGTGAGAACATATTTTCTATGGGAGCTCACATAGTGACAAGGTTTTGGGTTTATTGACTATGAAAGCTGGGATAATTACAGCTTTGGCGAGATTGTTCGGTCTTTCTCTTTCCAATGCGATAAGGACTGGCTTATTAGTGGCACAAGGTGGTGAATTTGCATTTGTGACTTTTGGTGCAGCACAGAGAGCAGGTTTGCTTCCTGCGGACCTTTCGCAACTATTATTATTGGTCGTAGCTCTTTCGATGGCAACTACTCCACTTTTATCATCCATTGGATCGCAGCTTGCTTCGAGAATGGAAAGACGTCGTGGTTTGATTGGAGCAAGAAGCGAAGATATTGCGGATGCTCGAGACTTTGTTATTGTGGCTGGCTTTGGTCGAGTTGGACAGTCGATATGTGAAATGTTGAACGCAAGGCTCATCCGATACGTGGCATTTGATATGAGTCCTTCGAGAGTCATCGAAGCACGGAACAAAGGATTGCCTGTATTTTTTGGAGATGCTTGCCGCCCAGAAGTACTGGAAGCAGCAGGTGTTTCTAGAGCCAAGGCGGTGGTTATCACGTTGGACGATCCGGTAGCCGCATCTCGAGCAGTGCAGTCTTTAAGAAGAGAATATCCGGATTTACAAATCTTTGTGCGAGCACGAGATGCAAAACATCAACAGACATTACAGCTTGCAGGTGCTACCGCCATTGTTCCGGAGTTGTTGGAATCCAGTTTGTTATTAGGTGGAGCAGTGTTATTGGCTTATGGAACTCCCGTGGAAGAGGTCAATGCACTGATCGACGAAGCTAGAAAGAAAACATTCAAGGAAGCTGGTTTATCTATTGGTACTAGCGCACTCAATCCACGAAGCGCTGGTTCTCCACAGCAATCAGAGTCGAAATTGAAAAAAGCGAGTTTGATGAATAGCGCAGAGGAAACGGATCATAGAAATGTGTCACCGTTGAATGAGAGCAAACCTTCGGTGAGCACTAGTAGTGAAATTCCCAGTTCTGCGACACGTCTTGTAGATAAAGTAGAAATGGCAGCTGTAGAAGAAGATGATACGAGTCATTCCTCGTCTCCTCGTAACACGAAAGCAACGACGAGTCGTTTATCTCAAGATGAAGAAAAGTCGATGGTACAAGAAAAGGAACGAAAATCGCCCAAAGAAGAGGAAGACTCAACGAATGGAACCAAACAGGAAGATTCCATGCAAACTTGTACAAGAGAGTCGTTGGATGACTCTGTTCGATGATTGAAGAAGAAGAAGAATAAAAAGCAGCAAGGACGAGCGTATCTCATGACGGATTTGTTGGAGTCATGTGGAAGCGCTTTTTCTTGTCGTCCAGTCATTTCGATTATTATTATTATTATTCTTGTTATCGATGGGTTCCTAGACAAGTTAGTAGAGCACATGGGGAAGGCTTTCAACAAAAACTGTCGCTTTCCAACTTGTATAGAAATATGTCGACAGGTAGCCACACTTTTTCAGGGAAAGACAGTTACCACCGCCATAACTTGTCGTCCTCGATTGCGTTATTGTACGGCGCTTGTCAAAAGTCGGCTTTGACAACTAGTCGATGTAGCAACTCGGTTTTGTTTTCTGCACATATACACTACAGTAACTATATCATGGATAGTGCGAAGTCAGGTGACCTGACAAAGCGCCAAGATAAAAGTGGAGCTAATATGACGGACGGTGGAAAGACACAGGACAGTGAGGCAACTGCTACTTCTCATTTATCCGATGTATCTACTACCGACTTGGGCACAACCACGACGATGGATGAAACAGTTGCATCGTCCGTAGGTAGTAGTAGTAGCAGCAGCAGTAGTAGTTGGTACGATCCAGTAATATCTTATCTAACATATCTTCATGATACTACCAACATGCCGTGGTGGGCATTGATTGTCTCCTGTACAATTGCTGTTCGTTTTATTATGTTACCCTTCACTTTGTTAGCCATGCGCAATGCAGCTATCATGAACACTATTCAACCAAGACTCAAGGAAATTCAAGATCTCATGTTCGATGCAAAAAGTAGAGGCAAAATGGACGAAGCAAGATACTATCAGCAGCAATATATGAAACTGATCAAAGAAAATGACATCAATCCATTTCGTTCCATGCTAGGCCCTCTAGTACAAACGCCGGTATTCTTAGCGTTCTTTTTTGGTCTTCGGAAGATGGCAGAAACCGTTCCAAGTTTCAAAACTGGAGGCACTAGTTGGTTTGAGGATCTTTCCAAGCCGGATCCCTTGTTCTTAATGCCGACGCTGTGTGCTGGAATATTTTTGCTCAACTTGCAACTATCGTTGATGACAGGTGCATCGCCTACAAATAAGCAGTGGATCAATATATTTCGAGTATTTGGTCTATCGATCATTCCGTTGACGGCAAAAATGCCATGTGCTATTTTTTGTTATTGGATTCCGAGTAATTTGTTTTCGTTTTTACAGAATTTGGTATTTAGTATTACTAGTGTTCGTGCATTGTTGAGGCTTCCACCGTTGCCGTACAAAAGGAGTCAAGTAGAAAGTGCGGTGCAAGCCAATTCGGCGACGAGTCGTCAGAACAGTGCAAGTGAGCAAAGGGATGCTGCTCGTTCCACTGTTCCGCAGAATAGTGTGCCATCATCGATGAAAAAGAAAACTCCGTTGAAACTTTATGACAAGGCGCCAAAACATAGAAGTTTTAGTGTTTTGTTGTATCAACAAACGCAGTTGTGGACAAAAAGTAGTAAAATGAACAAATAAAAATGAAAAGGCGCGTAAGAATCGAAAATTGCTTTCGACTTGGGATGTCTTCTTCGGTGCCTGCTTGGGTTTCCACTTTGAGGAACCACAACGACGCACAAGATAACGAGACAAGGTCAAGTCTGCCTTGGGAAGCACTCCACAAGGGAGATACAGCTACTTTTACGCAATGGTTATCCCAGTTGAACAACGTCCAAGAGTTGGCAAGAAAGGACGAGGATGGTCGAACCTTGTTGCACTGGGCTTGTGCGCAAAAGGAATGGAACCCACTAGTACCTTTATTACTGAAAGCAGGGTCACCTATAGACACTTGTGACGAGGCAGGTTTCACTCCTTTACACTCCAGTTGTAGTTGTGGCAACACGCAAGTCGTAGAGTGTTTGTTGGATGCAGTACAAAGCGTAGCGTCGATGGAAAAAATAGTGAATGCCAAGACACAAGACTCTCAACTGACTCCTTTGCACTGTGCAGCGAGTAAGAACAACGTAGAAATATGCAAGTTGCTGATACACAAGGGTCGTGCATCGGTGAACGTCGTGGATAAGCACGGATATACTCCGCTTATGAGAGCAGCGCAAAAGGGAAACAACGACTGTTTGAAACTCTTGTTGGATAATGGAGCACTTTGCAACCTTCGAAATCGACAAGGAGACACAGCCTTACACTTGGCTTGTGAAATGGGATATCGTGAGACGGTGGAAATATTGTTAGCAGCAGGTATCGATGCATCCATTCTCAATGAAGAAGGATATAGAGCCCGAGATTTACTTGCCCCCGAGTTACAAGGTTGGTGGCCAGAAAGAGGGTAGAGAAAGACCGGCAGTTGTTTGATTTCGAACGAGGAGCAACGATACGAGCAACAACGCAAAGGATAGAAAGAATAAGATGGGACGGGCTGCTTCTCTTGTCGTATTATTCTCCGTCGACTTTTTGGTTGTTGTTGGAGATGTTGAAAATATTCTTGTCAGCGTTTGACGATCAGGCTTGTGTTGGCATTCCTCTAAGAGTATATAATGTTCTCCTTGTGCATCGTCCACATACATTTTCCATACTTGCCATGGAGAAGGATATTTTCGAAGCAATATTCCTTGAATAGGATACAAGGTTCCAGTTTTATAAAGCGGTCTCAAGTAAAATACATCCTCGAAGGTTTGAAGAAATTCCATTCTTTCCTTTCTTCCACGCACTTGCATGACTCCATTCGTACTAGGAACATCCTTTAACGAGGGATTGATCAACAGAAACGATTTGTCAGTATATTTCTGCGTCAACTGTTCCAGTCGCTCGGTGATGGGAGTAGAAACGGCGTTGGTTGGTGTAATCACGACAAAAGTGTCTTCTTGTCCATCTTCACACTCTTCCAATGTGCCGATGGAAACGTGTGTTGCCAACTTCCCATTCCAGCTTTCCTGAGACAGTTGATAGTCTTCGTTGAGATATCGCAACAAACCTGCAACGGCAAGTGGAAGACCTCCTCCGGAGACGGAAGGTCCTTGCACCAGCACTTTGACTCGTTGTTGCCTTTCCAATACCAACAGAGCAACCACATCCCAAACCAATCGCAATAGGAATCTCCTGTCATAGATATCCAACTCTGGGTTCAAGTCAGGAAGCAGCAAAGTGATCGACTTTCTCAAGGAACCACCGCTTTGGTAGTGTCTACGGACGGCATCCACGACGAGTTGAATATAATGTTGTTGTTCTTGTAGACTCTTTGGGTAGCGAGACATGCGAGGTAGTACTGGTGGGAGTTGGTTTTCTTGTGCAGTACAAAAACACGGCAACAACTTGTTTCTCCTACAAGTCGTCGTTCTTGGATGAACACTTGGTGCTTTATTATTCTGTTTGAATGTGGTTCCAAGATATCTCCCAGCAACAACCTTTGCCACCAGCACCGCCTCGTGACAAAACGACGTACAACCACAAATCATTTTCCTGCAAGAATATTACTTTGCCGTTTCATCGCATCCCAATAACAATATGGACTCTGCTATACACACACACAAATATATACATATACATATATATGTATACATCATCTACCTGCTATGATTCGTCATTCACAAAACAACAACTTGTACATCAATTTACTCAGAAGTACCCGCAATAGTTGCATGCAAAGAGATAAACTCCAAACCGCATCGCGACAACTTTCTACCAACTCTGTCTCGATAAGACAAGTCCACTGGTTCACAGTTCAACACAGTCGCCATTCTGCGACGAACATTTTCCGCAAACAACCTCCCATCTGCTCTTTCTTGTTCCGAAGGAACATATCGATGCAAAAAATTTACTCGAAGCTTGTAATAGGGCTCCGATAGAATGCGCAAAAAATGGAAAAACGTCAATCCTACAAAAGCTGGATCAGCATCGCCAAAGGAATACTGAAGAACGACCGGTTGGATGGGACGTTTCTGTACAAATGGTCCGGTATGAAAACGCAAAAGAGTGTCGCCGTTCGAAGTTGTTCCTTCTGGAAACATAACAAGTGCGGAAGGAGCCATCCAGGATGAAAAAGATACATTCAACTTGTCTATTTTCTCAAGACGTAAAGCAATGAGAGAAGTGGCACTTGGACTTGTCCTATTTTCTCGATCCACAAATATGCACTCCATCATTTCAGCGATAAAACCGACAAAAGGTATATCCTTCACACCTTGCTTGGCAACAAAAGGCGGAGCAAAGGCAGAGAGGAAATACAAAATATCATAAAAGGAAACATGATTGGAGACTACAATGCAGTCTGGAGGAACAACTGTACGATTTTCTTCGTTTATCCACACAAAGCCAACAAGTAACAGCAACAGACGTGCACCACGACGAATAAGAAAAGATATACAAGCCCTAATTAAAAATTAAGTCCTCCCGACGTTGCCACCAAAACCATAGAGCACCCAATAAAAACGCGCCAACGCATACCTTCTGAATCCCACTAGAGGATGATATGCTAAGTCCTTTTTGTTCACACCTAACGACAGAATTCGAACCAAAAACCACACAAAAACTACCAACAGGAAACAAAATACTAAGCGTAAAGGCACCAACACGAGTCCAACCAGAGCCTTCCATACAAATAAAATACATCTGGGTCACTGTATATAGAAAAAACGTACTTTGATCAGTCCCAATACGCGCCAAGGTCTATCTCTTCGAACAAAAGGGTTTCGAACCAACGTCGTTCTCTTTGTGTGCTCACTGTCGTTTTGTCGCGGAAACTCGTCCGTGTAATACATGGCCATGGCCTCAAGCTCCTCGCTCATCTCTCTCTCGCCTCTTCAAATCCAACGACAGCAGAATATAAAAACATAAAATTTACTTGGCAGCAATAGACACAAAAGGTTGGTCAACTATCGATAACTTGGATCCAAAACTTTAGACTGAAGAGTTTTTAATCAGATTTCTATGATATTTCAAGAAACATTAAAATATTACCATCTTTTGTATCACGAAACTATAATATTCACCTACAAGCGTCGATATTTTCAGTTTATATGCTGAAATAATTTTTCCCTCATTTCCACTTCATGTGACACAAATATGTACAAAAGTAGCTTGTGTATTATTGCCAAGTAGTTTTGGGGTCGTTGGAGACTTGGCGCCACGGCTGGCCATTTCGCATTTGAAATTAAAATGTTGAGAAACGTCCCAACGAGGAACCGTTCGAAACTGTATTATACTTCTGAAAGCCATCCCGTTCTATCTTGGCAAGTTGGTGACTTTTTATATATTATTTACCTGAAAGTTGTTATATAGTACATCCTCGTTACTTGCTTCTTCTGATAGCAAGGAAGATAAAGTTGTCACGATATCTCCCTTGAAGGAGTACAACAACTCCACCACCACTGAGCAGAGCACTGGTGTACCGAAAGAAAACTCGAATAAAAATGACTTGTTGATTGAAAGCTTGAAAGAGTTGAAGTTAGGCAGGTGCTTGGAAACTTATTACCATTGTCTGGGTCCTAACATTTTCTCAAAAGATTTAGAGTCCATACGAAAGGAACACATGGAAAAGGACAGATATATTCAGCAATTAAAGGACCAGCTGTATCATAAGCAGTTTCAACTTGAAGAAGCTTGGAAAAAGCTAGAAAATGCCAATACTGGAGTCTCACGCAATGAGAACGAAACAAGCGACTCCAAACAGAGTCAGGCGATAGAAGAACAACACATTCGAGATATTTGCGAGCAACTAGCATCCATACGAGACATTTTTGCTTTACAATGGACAGCAATGGAAAATCTAGAAGCAAAGGCTTTGACTGCAAATGAAACATTGACCGCTTCTCACCAAGTTTCTGATCCATTCGTTGGCATTTTAGAAACTTTGGATGAAATAGGCAACTCTTCTAGTCCATATTTAAGACCAGAAATGATGCGAGATATTTTATCTGCCATTGTCTCTGTGATGCAACAGAATCTGAACTATCTAGAAAGCATTCAAAGTAGTTACGACAAGCTTCCTGAAATAGTGGGTCGTCATGAAGTGACTTTATATGAGAAAGATTCCATTATTGAGTGTCAACAAGCAATTATTGCTGTCAAAAATGAACAAATAGAAAGTCTGGAGAAAAAATTGGAACAAATGAGTCTAAATGTCAACTCTCAAGTTGTGAAGACTAGTTTCAAGAAACAAAAACATTTGGCGCTTGTTCACGGTCTTGTGAATGTTGTGGATAATATACTTTCGAGACTGTTTGGAAATCGAAGCAAGTCGCTGGAAGGAGAGGAGACTCCATAAACGCTCCGTTGCCATTGGACGACAAGAGTGCGCTGGGCTGCTTTTGGGACTCGATTGTTTGGCAATAAAACAAATATGAAAAGACTTACTAGTCTGTTGTCCGCTAGTTTAGCAGCTGCTGGGATTGCAGGAGTTTATTTTAGTGGAAAGCGTTTTATATTTAATCAAGGAAAGAACAGGTATGTATTTAAGTTTGGTTCCGCACTTCAAGTTTCCACCACAAATACTCTGGTAAACCAAGTAAAGAACAGCGTATATTTGTCGATCCTAGTTTGTTCACTCCGAACAAGTTATGCATCATAATCAATTGTATTTGTTTATTTGATAAAGTCGAACGAAACTTGAACAACGGAACCTACCACGGTGGAATGTAAAATATACTCAATTTCTCTTTTGTTCAGTATGGCTGCCAAAAACTATCGATATGTCATTTTAGGTGGTGGCGTTTCAGGTAAGAACGTTCGACGCCTTTTGTTATTTTTAACAAACTCTCAACTGCTTTAGCTGGTTATGCTGCTCGTGCTTTTGTAGAGAAAGGACTTGGGAAAGGGGAACTTGCTATTGTTTCGGACGAGGGCGTCGCTCCTTATGAGAGACCTGCACTTTCCAAGGGGTTCCTGATTGGAAACCCGCCTGCAAGACTTCCAGGTTTTCATACTTGTGTGGTATGTTATTATCTTTCGGCTTTATCTGTTTTGCCTAAAGTTTGTTTAAAAGGGTTCGGGGGGAGAACGTTTACCACCAGAGTGGTATCAAGAACACGGCATTGATTTGTTGCTTTCCAATGCAGTTACTAGTGTCGATCCTTCTACAAAGACCTTGAAGTTGTCTTCAGGAGATACAATTTCGTACGATAAGTTGGTTGTTGCAACAGGATGTTCGGCAATGAAGTTTAGTGATCTTGGTTTCCCTGGTGCAGATTATCAAGGCATTCATTATCTTCGTAATATACACGATGCAGAGAAACTTTATGATGCTATTCAAGCACAGAAAGGAAAGGAAGCTGTTGTGATTGGCGGTGGATATATTGGAATGGAAGTAGCAGCAGCTCTTGCGCAAAATCAAGTGTCGTGTACTATGGTGTTTCCAGAAGCACATATGATGGAACGACTCTTTACTCCTGAAATTGCCAAATTTTATGAAGACTTTTATCAGAAAAAGGGAGTTAAGATACTGAAAGGACTTTCATGCAAGTCTTTTGTGGGAAATGACAAGGGCCATGTCACTGGAGTTGTTTTGACGGATGGAAGCGAACTGAAGACTGAATTGGTAGTAGTTGGTATTGGTGCCAAGCCAAATACGAAACTTTTGGAACCTTTTTTGAAAATGGAACAACGAGGTTTCTTAGTAAATGCCCAATTGCAGACCAGCGACTCCAACATTTTTGCAGTTGGCGATGTTGCCACATTTCCTTTGAAAATGTATGAGAATCGTCTCGAAAGAGTGGAACATGTTGGCAATGCGAGACAAATGGCTACGCATGCAGTGGATGTTATTTTTGGTTCTCAAGAAGCTTACGATTATTTGCCATTTTTCTATTCGAGAGTGTTTGATAAGAGTTGGAAGTTTTATGGAGATAATCCCAAAGATGCCACTTGTTTGTTATTTGGAGAAATGAATCCCAAGTTATTTGCGGTTTGGATAAAGCCTAATCATCAAGTGGTTGGAACCTTTACTGAAAGTGCAACTCCTGAGGAAGAAAAGAAAATCGAACGAATTGCCAGAGAGCGTCCTGTTGTGGACGTGGAAAAGTTGAAAGCTTGTCGTAGTGCGGATGAGGCTTTGAATTTTTTTTCTTAGAGAATAATCGAGGCTTTTGGTCTTTTATGTAAAGGAGGAAATTTTGGTTTCGACAACTGCCTCGTTTATTCTGTGTGTTTTGTTTGTGTGTTTTGGTGTGTTTGATAAATATCATCTATTCTCTGGTGGCTATTCTTGACCTTCACCTATCCACCATATTTGAATATCTTTGGAATACTTGTACAGAATTGTTTCCAATGTCCTCAAGGAAACATTCAATAAGCATCCCAATTCATCTGTACAATGTCTTCCATTTAGCAATTCACGTAACCTTGCCGTGTCTATTTGAACACCTGATCGATGATCGGTCTCCACTTGTCTCTGCAATGAAGAGGCAATGCTAGGCAAACAAGATTCTCTTATACATATAGGATATTCATATATTCTATGAATAATTCCTGTCAGCACACCAAATGCGATCCACTTTCGTATATCGACAGTTTCAAGCTCTTCCTTGTGGGATTCGACAAACTGCTCCACCGTCTCCCTTCGATGGAGTGAATGATATAAATAATAATATTTAACTATTGGATGATATTGATGATGAATATCGGAACTCGTCTTCATCCTACAAGAACGAGAATGCGTATCGCCAAAGGACAGCGAACGTTCAGGCACGGACTCTAACCAACGTTCTCCAGATGGTACCCTTCTTAAATCCTTTTGCCTGGTAAGGTCCTTAGTTCTTTTCGAATAGTTGGATACTAAACGATGACACTGTTCCCAAAATGAAACATCATCTTTCACAAGTTGTAGTTTGTTGGTAGGTTCGTATTTGTTTTGAAAGCGAAAAAGATCGATGCACCTTATCATACCAGCATCTAACAATAGACGAATGCTACGAAACACTATTTCTCTTTCAAGTCTAGTGAGTGAAGCAATTTGATTGATACAATAAACTCCATTGATATGCAGGCTAATATTCTTGGTACAAGGGTCAACGTGTGAGGCAAACTGTCTTACAGACATAGGCGGACGTATAGCTACAGGAACGTGATCTAACCTTAGGCGCTGGCCAATATGAAGTATACTACAAGCCTTTGGATTATATTTCAAAGCGCAAGAAAGAACCTTCAAATAGACTGCATGACTAGCATCAAAAACTAGAAAATGGCTACCTTTTTCATAAAGTTGGTTGACCATCTTTGTCAACTTTGTTCTCAAAGTAGTTTTCGACTGCCAGTCTTGTCTCGAGAGTAGACCCCTTTCTTGTTCTAAAGAAAGCAACTCGTCTGAAAGTTTTAAAACCACAGGCGACATATCACGGATAATAAAAGGGTGTTGTTCAGGTGAAGACTCCAGCACGAAACCAATATTAAATAAGTAGGCATTGCGTTTATATTGACTACCTTGTACTTGAGTAGGCTTCCCGATAAATGAGAAACTATCGATTTGTACGGAAACTATCTGACCATAGAGCGAACGCTTCGGTATCAAGAATTCGTAAACTTGATCGAAAACTTCGGCAGGTAACGGTTGAGCTGATTGAGGCTGGACACATATACTGTTGCGTGGACCAGCTACGTTATCAAACTCTGCAAGAAACACAGAAGATATCTTTCGAAAAGTTGGCGTCACCAACGACATTTTGCGCTATCCAACCAACTTGGCCAATATCGTCTCTGGCCAATATTTTGGATGACTCGAGTTTATAAGATATTCTTTCGTTTTTCTTTCTCTCTCTGTCTCTGTCTTTGTTCTAGGCGATTATAGCTCGGGCGGGAAAATTTCCGATTAGATTTCATTGCGCGGGAATTTTCAATGTCTGCAGCAACAACAGCGGAGCAACGACTAACTTGGAAATACGCTCACACACCGGGGAAAACAGACTTGGCAGTTACTTATTGTGCACAAGAAGATACTAGTATTATTTATACTTGTGGATCAGATGCTACTGTAAGAGCTTTTAAGTGGCAATATGGAGAAACAAAGGAGAAAAGCTTTCCTAGAAAGTTTCAGATAACTTATCCGCATAGAGAAGATGTACGCTGCAAATCAATTGGATACATAGAATAATTAAAATTCGTTCTTCTTTAGATACTTGCTATATCTGCCAGTAATATTGTTCCCAAGTTGGTGACAGGTGATAAGGAAGGTTATCTTCGTCTATTCCATCGGAAAGAAGACGCTGCAGAGTTGGAATGTGTCTTGACGAGAACAAGTGGCGCTATTTGGTGTTGTGCCTTTTCCTGTAGTGGTATTTATGTGTTTGTTGCCGGCGAAGAACCTGGTGTCGTTCGAGTAAGCTCAACTTACTGCTGCAATATGTCTATAAGAAATATCTTACCTTGTTTTTTACAGGTGATAGATATTGCAGATAGAACTGTATCGATTGCTTCTGAAAATGCTCCAATGCAGGCAATAAGAGAATTGGTAGTCGATCCACTTGGAGATTATTTCCTGAGCATTGGAGAAAGAGGAGCAGTTGGTTTGTGGTCTTTGAATCAGAATGCCTGTGTCTCCACTATATATAATCATGCTATTTCTGCTGACTGGAGATTCGACGGTAGTTTGCTTGTGTTATCCACGAATACAAAGGAATTAGGTAGGCCTAAGTTGGTTGATAGGAAATGCGAATTAACATGTACAAGTATTCCTGGAAAGAGAGTCCTGGAAAGTAAAACGAAGCTTTTCCGACGTAGCCACATCTGTGAAAATAACTTGTCTAAGTTGGAGGTCACAAACAGATGATATTCTTTGTGGTTGTGAAAATGGAAAAATATTTTTGATGCGTTATGCGAAAGATATTCAAGTGGTTGCTTATTGGGGCGGAGATGAGCATCCCATAGAAAGCATTGTTTGGCATCCAAAATGGAATGGCTTTGTTGCAGTAGATGGCGCAGGACAGTTGACTCGAGTGGAACAAGTTCCTGTTCGTAAAGTAATCCATGATTCTACTGAAAATGGAAAAGTCTCTCACGATTCCAGAACAAGTGGAGAGTTGAATCCTAATGAACCAATGGACAACGAGGATGCCATTGCGACGGAGAACCAAGAGGAAGAGAACGATATTTTGCTCGAAGATGAAATTTCTTTAAACAGCAGCACAAGTATGGAAGAACAACCTGAGGAAACAATGCTTCCCAAAGATTACTTTCCCTCAAAATGTTCACCTAGACATTTCATGATATCTTCAACACCTTTTGATGGATCTCATTCCATTTTCTGTTGGAATAGAACAGGAAAACTTATCTCTAGAGATGTAGAATCGCATTATACAATAGAGATAGAATTTTCTGACACTTCGATGAAGCCTTTGCGCTTTACGGATCATTATGGTTAGTTGTTCTTATCTTATTTGGATTCATGAATGTATCTTGTAATTTAGGATTCTCACTTGGCTGTCTGAATTCTGTTGCTGTGATATTGGCTGCCAAAAAAAGAGAACTTGAAGAAGACAGTCGGAATATCATTTTCTATCGCAATCTTTCTTCTTCTTGGACTTTTGATTCTCATTGGACAATTTCTCTCGATGACTCGGAGACTCCACTGTTGGTTGCACTTGGGTCTCATTGGGCAGCTGTCTTCACTAGCAAAGCTCGTCTTCGAATATTTTCTTCCACTGGGATTCAAACCGATTTGTTGAAGCTGGAACAACGTGTGTTGACTATTTTAGGCTCAGAGTCTCAGTTGTGTATTGTCTATGATGACACCGGATTGGATGAGAAATGTGAATTTGAATGTCTCCAGGTAAGAACCAACTCTTGGAGCAAACGATATTTCATAACTTTATCTTAGATATCTTCCTTTGGTCTAGTGGATAGCCGTTCCTCTCGAATGTCCCTTCCTTGCAAGCCATCTTTTTTACAGTGGATAGGATTCCGAGAAACAGCATCTGCATTTGAAGAATTGTTGGCGTTTTCTAAAGCACAAGAGTTGTACATGTTTCTTCCTTATCATGGAAACAGTTGGGTAAGCATGTTTGTCTTTATATACGATATGGAAACTAAACATTAAAAAGACCATCGTGGCAGAAAATACCTCCTCTTCTTGTACCTTTTGGCCTTGTTATTGTTATCATGAGAGTTTATTTGGTATTGCCTGTAGTAAGAACGGTCAAGAAACTCCCAAAGCCTTCGCATCTCCTCCTTTGACTTGTCTTTCCTTGAAATTGCCTTTGTTACCTTTTACCGAGTCGAGTCTTCCATTAGAACAACAATATTTATGGGAATTGCTTACCTTGTGCAAATTCAAGGAATGTGCAAGTCTTTCTAGAAACAACAAGGTGGGAGAGAAAAGAAAGAAATTAGACAAAATCCTCATAAGATTATTCGAAGACTCTTGTGTAACCAATCATGTTGCTCGAGCATTTGACTTTGCTAGTAGACTATATTCTTACAAGGCGTACAAAATTGCCTGTCAAGTAGCAAACCACCATAAATTAGGTGCACTCGCTCAAAAAGTAGAGTCATTGATGGATCAATGTCCTGAAATTCAGGAAACGAAAAGTTGTCTTGTGGATGATTCTGCGGAGTCTCCAACGATACAACAACATAACAACAATGAGAACATACCTGTTCGCGCCAATCAGAGTACAGAAGCTATTCAGGTTGTACAAGGAGATCTTGCTATTCAAGACAAAGCACAAGGTATCGGTGCATCTGCTTTGGTAACTCCATCGAGGATTCAAGAAAGAAAGCGCAAACTGCAAGAAATGGCAAACTGCCTTGATACTTAGAATAACAATGTCATTGTGGATGAATGGAAAATGATTTCTTTTTGGAACCAAGCGAGAAATGTTGGTTCTTTTACGGTGAAGAAATGCTTTTTTAGTGACCAAAGCAGCACCAAAAATCAAGCCATATTTGATAGTGTAGTAAATAGAGCCTTTCGTCACGTCTACTTTCGAACTTTGCCTTTAAGAAGGCAGCCCGAGTTGAAAGGAAAGGAGAAGGAAATTTGTGATAATATTGAGACGGAAGCAAGAGTGTATGAGTTGCGTGTTTATTATAAAGTGTTAGATATTGACAATAATAGACAGTTTATGTTGGAAGCATAGGGACCGGATCGTAGACGAGCGAAGTGCCGCCCATATGTAAGTTTGCTAATTGCTTCAAGTCTTGTGTAACAAGTGCTTTGTAGACATTTGAGTTCCATGGCGTTGGCTTCTTACAAGTACGGTCTATCTTTATGTTATTGATGCATATTCAGTATTTATCTTCCTAGAACCTTGCTTCCACTTTTGGATTCCGACGAGAAAAGAGTACTGAATATTGTTGGAAAAGGATTTGGCTTGGCAGATGTGGAGTCTTCTTCCAAGTCAGGTTTGCAATGGTAACTTGTTGTTTATTGACTGTTCTTTTTCGTGAAAGCCACCGCGTAGGATACTTCGATTTATGTTGCTAGTTTCTTTGAATAAGCTGCAAACTTTGAAACGTATGGCGGAGAACATCGAAAGGGACTTTGGAAGTAGTTTTGATATTGTGCAAGAAAGTGAAGTGGATTCCAATAATAAGTTGGTTGCGCATCAAATGATTGTGCGTCGTTGTTTGTATCGCGACTTTTTCGTTGCTGAAGGATATCCTCAAGTTACTCGTTTATTTTGTGCACTGGATCGTTCCTATTTTGGAGAAGTAAACGAAAAGCGTCACGGTATGAACAGGCTCACATACATTCTTCTGTGAAATACTGACAAATAGTAACGAGGTGTTCGATTTACACTGAGCCAAACACTTGTAGACTCTGATTCTTGTATTTTTAGACTAGAAAAGACTCGGAAAGGATAAAAGATGGAAGCAAATAAAGCATTCTTTTGTGGACATTTCTCTGTGGCTTCATATCTCCGTTTGCTCCAGGATCGATGTGGATCCTTTGTAATAGTAGTGTTCCTAGTTCTGTTTTTTGTTGCTTTTTGCAAAGTGTATATTCTACAAAGAAATGTTGGTCTTGTGACAAAAGACGTTTATTCACTAGGCACAGGCGTGGTTTTCAACGCAGTGTTTGTCGAATGGCACTGAAAACTTTTGTTCCCTCTGACTTTGAAATACTTCGTTTAGTTGGAAAGCAAAGTTTGTTGAAAATAGTAGAGTGGGAATATTATCAGAAGAAGAATCCTACTGAACCTGCTGTTACTGTTGAACCAGGCTCTCTTGCTTGTCGTCTCTATGAGGCCATTTTATATCCAAATACGAGAGAAGAAAGAGAAGTGTTGTTAAAAGAATACCACAAAGAAGCTTTAGAAATTGGTTATAATGAGAAAAGTGTTTTTCAAGTACTGGAAGAGGAATATGGAGTCGATACCAGTCGTGAAGATTTTCCTTTATCGAAATTATTAGGAAGTTTTGAGGCACCGGACACTTTTGAAACGGAAGACTTTCTCGTACGGTGGCGACAAGCACTTCCGTATTTAGATCCTCCAAAAGCTGGCCACTTATTTTTGGTTTTTGACTGGGAAGGCTTGTCCACAGTTTCTTCGTATGCTTTGCGTAAAAATAATAGTTCTTGGTTTGCAGCTCGATTTTTCTCACAAGGAAGATATCAACTTCGTTGTACTTGGGTGAAGAAGATAATGTTATTGAGCTTAGAGTGTCTGGAGTTTCTTCATAGTTATCGTATTGTACATCTTTCACTTGGTCCACAGTCCTTGTTATTGAATACTACAAGAGAGGATCAAGTTGGTGCGTTGAGAGTGAAACTTCGTGATTTTGGGTTTTCGAAGCGACTTTCATCTCTGGATGATGACGTAAGTACAGGCAACCACATTTTATGTTTTTCCTTGCTGAGGACGCTAGTCTATACGACGAGCTTGTGATGCTGGAGCTTCAACTCCAACCGCAATAAGCAATTATTATTATGCTCAAGATATTATGTTGTTGGGTTATGTATTTCTCATGTTAATTTTTTGTTCTTTTTCGGATAATATTATGTACCAGAAAATGGGATATGATGGTTTGAAGAGGTATTATAGGTTTATTGTATAAGAGCTTTGAACAAAATATTGGTATAGGCTAGTTGAGGATTTGTTTCAGTGGGACTTTGATCGTTTGAGGACTTATCTTTTACAAGATGATTCCGCTCAACATATCGTTCATTTTCTAGACCAAGGAAATGGAAGTGGCTGGGTATTCGTTAGGGATATGCTCGTTTTGAAACGCCAACCTGCCTTTTACAATCAAAATCAACTAATGACGACACAATTGAAACGCTATTCCTTTCTTTCCTCGGAGGACTTGTAAGATGCTTCTGGAAGCGATCGCATCCCTTCGGCGTAGCTCAATTTCCCTCGTGTGCGGATTTGTTGCAAGTTGGTTGGTTTCTGGACTTTAAGGCATCTCTGTTCTCTTGTTGGTGTGACTGTTGGTAGATATTGTGAAAGATGGGAGTCAAAGTTGGTATTAATGGGTTTGGGAGAATTGGAAGGCTAGTTCTTAGAGCTGCTTTGGAGAAACAGTCTGTAGATGTGGTAGCTATCAACGATCCCTTTATTGATTTGGACTATATGGTCTACATGTTCAAATATGACTCTGTGCACGGCGCTTATCCAGGTACAGTGGTAGCAAAGAATGGAAAACTTGTCGTGGATGGACACGAAATGGCAGTGTTTGCCTTCCGTGACCCTAGTGAGATCCCTTGGTCCTCTACTGGAGCAGAATATATTGTGGAATCAACAGGAGTATTTACTGCTGCAGATAAAGCTCGAGCACATATGAAGGGAGGTGCTAAGAAAGTAATCATTTCTGCTCCGTCCAACGACGCTCCCATGTTTGTGATGGGCGTCAATGAAGACAAATATACACCGGAGAATACTATTGTATCCAATGCATCCTGTACTACCAACTGTCTAGCTCCTTTGACTAAAGTTATCAATGATAAATATGGAATCCTGGAAGGTTTGATGACGACCGTTCATGCAACTACTGCCACCCAAAAGACAGTAGATGGACCTTCTCACAAGGATTGGAGAGGAGGAAGAGGAATTTTGAATAACATTATTCCATCTTCTACTGGAGCAGCCAAGGCTGTTGGTAAAGTTATTCCTGAACTGAATGGCAAGTTGACGGGTATGGCTTTCCGTGTTCCTTGTCCGGATGTTTCTGTCGTCGATGTCACTTTTCGTTTAAAGACACCAACCACTTATGACGATATCAAGGCAACGATGAAAGCTGCGTCAGAAAGCAAAGCTTTAAAGGTAAAGTCCTATTTTATGTTGGCTGAGTGCATTGAAAGACTTGATTGTGATAGGGAATATTGGCATATACCGAAGATATGGTAGTTTCTACTGACTTTGTTCACAATAGTCATTCTTCGATATTTGATGCGAATGCTGGAATTATGTTGTCGGAAACTTTTGTGAAGCTGATTGCTTGGTATGATAATGAGTGGGGCTACTCCAATCGTGTTGTAGATTTGGTGCACCATATGGCGAAAGTTGATGGTGTAGCTTAACTCTGCTTTTCTTGTTGTTTTTTCGTGTATTGTTTGTTTTGTGAAAGAGATGAAATGTGTTGTCTTTTCCATAAAAAGTTGTGTGCGCTGTGAAATTTAAATTTCCTTGTGGTGTTGGTTGTTTGTTTGTGGTGACATGTGCGGCATTTTTGCTTACGTCAACTACAAAACTCCTAAGAAAAGAAGCGATATTATTGAAATATTATTAAATGGTAAATGTGGAAAGATATGTAGATAAAAGATACAAACGTTAGGAAAAAAGGTTTGAAAAGGTTAGAATACCGAGGATACGATAGCGCGGGTTTGGCATATGACGGTGAAGTATGTAGTTGACGACTGGAGAGTTGCTTTGGTCTTAGTTTTGTTCTAGGCGGAAGATGGCCCTGTGGTTGTTCGAGAAGTAGGAACTGTTGCTTGTTTAGAAAAAGCGGTGAACGGGGAGTTGGAAAACAAGCCTCCGAGGTGAGTGGAAACGTTGTCCATATCTGTGTACAGGTATGGCGGTTTCTAAGAACAGCAACTTGTAGTGTTCGAGAACGGGTATTTCACAGTCATGTTGGGATTGCACACACGCGTTGGGCAACTCACGGTGCACCTAGTATAAGAAATAGCCATCCACACTCTTCAGATCCGACACACGAGTTTCTTGTAGTACATAATGGCATAATAACGAATTATAAGCCACTG
This sequence comes from Galdieria yellowstonensis, assembly GCA_026122205.1. Taxonomy (NCBI): domain Eukaryota; phylum Rhodophyta; class Bangiophyceae; order Galdieriales; family Galdieriaceae; genus Galdieria; species Galdieria yellowstonensis. The sequence continues at coordinate 152,098 of JANCYU010000022.1, read as the reverse complement.
AAATCCATGCTCTTATCAAAGGTAATGGATTTGCGCTATTTATATTTCTTCTGACAACTCTGTGTGTGTGTTTGTATTAGGGTTACGTGTTTGAGACAGAAACAGACACAGAAGTTGTTGCAAAATTGCTCAAGTATCTTCACGATACCATTCGTGAAGATGGAGAACCTCCTACATTTGCTAGACTTATGATGTACGTCGTCCATGCCATTGAAGGAGCATTTGCGCTACTCGTCAAGTCGAGACACTATCCAAACGAACTAGTTGCTTCCAAACGTGGTTCTCCACTGGTGATTGGAATAAAAAGTGAAACGACGTTGGATAAGGAAACTTTTGAAGTGGAGACATCGGCACCTCTTCTTCCCGACTCGGACTCTCCAGTACGTATGCAAAGAACCACGATAATACTTGGCTTATATTTTGGATAGGACTTTTTTGGAAACGGTAAAGTGACAAATGATACGACGAGTCTGGACTATCGTTCTCCGATAAACGAGAGCTACTCATCTGCTGCTGCTTTCTTCTCTTCATTTTCAAGACCTTCGAATGGACTTCGCTTTGTATTGCGCAAGGATGAAGCTCAAAAGACAGAATTTTTCTTTTCTTCGGATCCGAGTGCTATAGTCGAACATACGAACAAAGTTTTTTATCCTGAAGATAATGATGTGGTCCACGTCAAAGATGGAAATATGGAAGTGTTTTGTTATTCGAATGAAGACCCTTCGATTGCTCGAAACCGACTTTTATCCACTATCGACTTGGAACTGGAACAAATCATGAAGGGAAGATTTGAACATTTTATGCTCAAAGAAATTTACGAACAGGTAATCGAAAGCTTGAGAAATAGGAATAATAATGTGTGGCTTAGTTTGTATTAGCCCGAAAGTGTCCAACAGACTATGCGCGGTCGTATTCATAAACTAAGCAATGGACAATATGAAGTACAATTGGGAGGTATTCGTGATCGTTTTTATGATATCTTGAGAAGCAACCGTATGATATTTGTTGCTTGCGGCACATCCTATCATGCTTGTTTGGCTTGTAGACAAGTGAGTGATTCTGTTCTAGTTCGTTTTATGCAAATAGTGAGTGGCTCGTTTAGATTGTGGAAGAGTTGACAGAGTTGCCGGTATCTGTAGAGCTTGCTAGTGACTTTCTTGATAGGCGTTGTCCGATATTTAGAAGTGATGTTTGCATCTTCGTGAGTCAAAGTGGAGAAACAGCAGAAACACTGGAAGCACTGCGCTATGCCAAGAGTCACAATGCGTTGACCGTTGGAGTAGTGAATGTTGTCGGAAGTTCCATTGCTCGAATGACGGACTGTGGTGTTCATATCAACGCAGGTTGTGAGATTGGAGTAGCTAGCACCAAAGTATATACGAGTCAAATAGTGGTCTTGGTTATGATTGCATTGCAACTATCTTCGGATTCTCGCTCCAAAGTAAGTAATTGTTCGTAATCAAATTGTTTTGGTTGATATCTTTTGCCTTGTAGTTGCAGAGAAGGGAGGAAATATTTCAAGCGCTCATTTCATTGCCTGGTAAAATAGAGAAAACTCTTGCGTTGGATTCGCAAATGAAGAAGATTGCGCAGTGTTTGGAGTCTCGTTCGTCCATTTTATTGTTTGGTAGAGGGTGCGTTTGTTGTTTTTGTTGGTGGCTTGGTGACTGTTTCTTATGTTGATATTCAGATATCAGTATGCTACTTGTCTAGAAGCTGCCCTCAAAATCAAGGAAGTAACTTACATGCATACGGAAGGCATTCATGCTGGTAAGTGAATTTAGTATGGAAGTTTTCTCCGTTCGAATATGCTTATGTTTTTTTTTCATGGTAGGTGAACTGAAGCACGGACCTTTAGCACTTGTCGATCAGGATATGCCGGTCATATTATTCGTAACTAGAGATTCTACCGCACCAAAGGTGCAAAACGCTCTTCAACAGGTATTTTATACTTTCAACTATTGACTTGGAGTTGATTTGCTCGTAGGTCGTTGCAAGAGGTGGTTTTCGAAGCATGATCGTTGTATGCACCGAAGAAGACGAAGAAACCAAAGTGCTCAAGGACAAGGTGGAACTGATTCAAGTTCCTGAAACAGTGGATTGTCTTCAAAATTTACTCAATATTATTCCATTCCAAGTAAGTTGAGAATAGAAAGAAGAGTGAACGTCTGCTAAACCCGAGGTTGAAGCTTTTAAGTTATCACTTGGCAGTGCGAAGAGGTCACAATGTGGACCAACCTCGAAATTTAGCCAAATCGGTTACCGTCGAATAAATGGCGAATTGTTCCATGTGGAGGAGGTTTGGTTTTTTGTGGCTTGGGTCAACCCTTGAACGAAAAATATCTAGTTCATTTATTAAAAGTATTGGTAACAATCGTAATTTACAAGTACATCCTTTTCATTTGAAAACAAGTCCTTGTTGGAACAAAAAGACTTGGATAACTTTCATGTCGTCGAGGTGAGAACCGCACCACCACTACGTCTCGATTCCTTATTTACTTGATAGTAACACCTACGGTAGCGGCAGCACTGTTGTACAGCGAGTGGAACAAAAACTTCAAGAGGTTAGTGTCGAGCACCTATCAACACCCTCATAGAAGCAAACTCAGATATAGGCACTCCATCCCAAGTTTCTTCAAGTAATTCCAGCGTTCGACGACCCCAATGGCAGTCATGTCAGGTAAGCTGAAAACATGTATTCGTTGTTTCCCAAAACTCAAGTCGAAAGTATCCGAGTGGTCTCTGATAAGTTTGAAAACCTATCGTCACTGAAGCGTCATCAGTTGGTATACAAAGCTATATGGGAAGAGCTGCAGGTTGGTAGTAGACTCCCGTCTTTTTTTCTTTTGGAACCAAGCGACTCTCTTTGTTGCTTCTAGGGCCCTGTTCACGCGGTTGATAGTATCGAAGCAAAAACTCCCAGCGAGGTGGCCAACGCAGAAACAAAATAAAAAGTGTATCTTTCGCTTGAGAACTCACCTAAACCACTTTTCTTTTGGACGAAGTTGTTTGTGCTTTGCCCAGAACAAACCGCACGCGTTGCAGAGTCTTCGGGCATGAGAAGGTCCAGCACGCCAACCAGGCGACTTGACAGTTCCGCAATTCATACAATAGGCGTCACTTCCACTAACGCTTTCCAGTTTCTGTGCTCGGGCTTGTACCTCGCGGCCTGCTTTCACCGTTGGACTATCGCTTGAGCAACGTTCCTCCACTCTCAAAGGTTCCGGGTACGAAGAAAGTTGAGATGGCGTGTTTCCACACAAATGGCTTGATTCCGCTCTAGAAGAACTACTAACTTGCCTATTTACACCAGTCCAACTTTCCGTTTGTGGTTCCTTTGGTGACAAATATCTTTCGGCAAAATATTTTGTCCCGATAATCAGTTCGGACAAAAAGTTCAATGGAACACTTGCAACACCATGAATAAGCGATATGAAAAGGGGGTCGAAAACTTACCCAAACTCCGCATGAAGAGAAAACAATTGTTGCAACTCACTCAAGGTGACGCCGTAAGGCATACTAAAATCGATGTTGGATACATCAAAATGTATAAAGTCTTGTAATAACTTTTCGTCCGTCAAATAAGGAACCAAAGTTTCCATTCGGTCACCGATAATATCTAGAGATGAATAGTTGTTCTTGTCCAAAGTAAAACTGGCACCTTCCATGTCCGCTCTCGAGCAGGATATCGTTGCTGCATGATCCTTCGAGTCGCCTTCACTTGGCGATGCCAGCAACTCCGAGACAAAGTTATTCAAAGCAGAACCCGAGGAACTCGTAAATTTCTCCAACGACTCCTTATAATTACGTAACTAGCAAAAGTCTTAGTTCGAGTTACAAACAAAAAGTTTGGAATAACAAACCCCGATAGAAGATTTGCCTGCAAATGTTTCAAAAGTACTGGTCGAAGGAGCAGGAAGTTGGTGGATACAGTCAGGTTCAGGTAAGATGTATATACATTCCTTCTTCAACAACTTTTGACTTGCTTTCCTTTCGACGTCAGAAACACTTGAAGGAGCTTCCTCTGATCCGCATAAATATGAATTGGCCAGTTTTTCAAGTCGTGTATAGAAATCCTTTTCTGGTTGAGTACTTTCGTTCACACTATGGCCCTACAGCTCCGAATTAATAGGCAACTGGTTGAAAGACCTTGTGCAACTTACTTGTACAGTATCTATTTGCGGTTGGCTGACGAAATGACAGTTGAGAGCTCCAGTATTGTCGACTCGCTTGCTGGCCGAAGAACGATAAGAACGTCTTATAGCCGCATGAAGAGCTCTGGCTTCAGCTTCAAGACCGTTTTTACGCAAAAATATGCAAAGATCTGCGAACACACGTTTGGAAAACTTGCGCAGTCTCAAAGCGCATTGATGAACCTGAGTATGGGGACCGTTGTATGTAAAGCAATTTTTCCAAATTAAGTCTATATCTTGCCACAACTCTTCAAAAGTGGCATAGCAATATGCTTCAAGGTTTGCCTGTACAGTACCAAGGTCCATAGGGTGCTTTATCACTTCCAAATAGTCGGTGACAATCGTGGTGTCAACTGGCTGGGCAAAGAAGTGAAGACTATCCTTCTTCTGTATCCTCTTCACAATTTCAAGTCCCTTGTTCTTAACAGTTTCTTTGAGTGGCTTGTCTCTTAAGGAAGAATGTTTCTTGTGCGTTGTTGGTTTTTCACTAGTCGCTTTGTCCAGCCTTGGCGCCATTTTTTAGGAAATTCTCAATTTCTCACATTCAACAGCGACAAACTGTTGGATAAATGTCAAGGAATGTCGAGTGATGAACTTTCGGAGACAGCTGGCATCCTTTTTATGACAACAGCCTTACGAAAGCATGAAATAAGTTCGGAACGAAACACTAGAAGATGCTCCATTAATCTTCCAGATGAAGTTTCAGAGTCTATTCGTACGAGTTTGGAGAAACGGTTCTCGTTGTCACCTTTTTGTGTGTTCCTTTTGTATGGTTCAGGAGGCGGTGGACACAAGGCAAGTGTAGACGCAGTTAGTTATCTTTGCAAGGTATTGGAAGCCTACCAACTTTGTGCGTGAGTTTACTTCGATTGTTCAGGTGAAGTTCCCTCACTGGAAGGTACTCTCTCTCAATGTCTCCGAACTTGCAGGCTGCGAGTTTGGTGACCGTGTTTATAATTTTATTCTCCAACAAGACTTGGCTGGAGTAGTCGGTGTGTTATATAGTGTTGCGCAGACCTTTGGACCTCTACTTTCTGACAAGTTCACAAGTCGTTTAAAGCGCGAATGGAAGAACTATCCTAAACCGGACGTGATTGTTTCCTTTGTTCCATTTCTGAACACTTCTATTATAGAAAGTGCTCCTTATGCAAAGCATATTACTGTTATGACAGATTTCACTCATACGGAAGCGCATCCTTGGTTACAAGATAAGAGGCAAACGGTCTTTTGTGGCACAAGTGAAGCATATGAACAAGCCAGAAAAATGGGTTTTTTAAAGTCTAAACTAAAGTTGCTGTCGGGTATGGTAGTACACCCTCGTTTCTATTCTGAGTTTATACCTAATGACCAGCTGTCTTTGCTGGACTATTTGAGTTTCTTTGGCTTTGATATGTGTTTTCCTACATTTTTGATTATTTTTGGAGCCTTTCCTCCTCATGATTCTACTTTGCGTCTCATTTCGTTGCTAGCACTTCGAGGAACTTCCGAAAAGAACATTCAAAAGAAAGTTGCTTCGTTGGATAAAACTGGAATGAGTCAGAATTTTTTAGAAACTATGTTGAAAACGATGGAAAGAGTCAACATTCTCTGTGTTTGTGGCAAGAACAAGCGTTTATTGAATTCAATACAAAAAGTATTTCCAAAGGAAGAAGGATTTCTTGTTCATGCAATCGGTTTTACGGATCAGATACCGCTATTCATGCGAATGTCCGAATTGGTCATAAGTAAACCAGGTCCTGGAGTTGTTGCAGAAGCATTAGTATCCAAGAAGCCTCTTTTACTGGTCGCTGAAGAGAAAAATCTTATGGAACAAGAACGCGCTGTGGCAGCATGGGTTCGTCGCCATGGCGTCGGTAAAGTAGTGAATAACTTGGAGTCTGCAGCGACTATATCTTATGAAGAAATACTGCACTTGAAAGAGAATGTGGAACGTCTTCCAGAAAATCGGGCAATTTTTGAAGTTGTAGAAGAACTCGAAAAGATTTCACGCGATGCCACTTGAAACAAATTTGTGGAATTGGATATGTGTCTTGTTGTGTCGTTCGGCTTTGTTCCGCCACTTTTGCTGTCAAAGGTACATATCACTTTGAGAAGAAGGTCACTTTTTGTGAAGTTTTTGAAGACAACACACGTACCTAAAATAAACAAGTCTAGTAATTGGATGGCTTCCATGTTCAAATATGACCCAAGAACAGCTGTGATAGCAACGCATACCTTTGTTCTGAGTCTACTCTTATCAAGAAGCTTTATGCCAGTGGATGCTAGTGTAGAAAGAAAAGTGATAGAAGGCCACGTAAAAGTTGTAGATGGAGATACCATTCGGTTCTTGCATGGACCAAGAGTCAGGTTGAGTGATATTGACGCACCAGAGTTGAAGCAAACTTGCCTCTATCAAAAAGACGGTAGAACATATCCGTGTGGAAAAGAGAGTAAAGAAACCTTAGAAAACATCGTAAGGAACCACAAGGTTTATTGTGAGTCCGATCGACTCGACATATATGGACGTTGGTTAGGCACCTGTTGGACCTTGGAACAAGGACAAAAGCGTGTCAATATTAACCAAAAAATGATTCAACTTGGTGAAGCAGTTAGCTACAAAGGCACTATGATGTATCGATTGGAAGAACAAGCTGCAAAATTTTCCAAGAAAGGGTAGGCAATTGTTTAAAAATGAAAGAAAATGAACTAACCTAGATTGGCGTATAGAATATGGAGTAGTCAGTTTCAGTGGCCTTGGGAGTTTCGCAAAATGAAACGAGAAGAGGTCTAAAATTCGTTTACTTTCCTACACAAAAGTCTCTAAAGATGACATCTAAAAGTTGTTCTGTTTCTACGTGACCCGTCATTTTCCCTAATTCGTTCAGTGCTTGTCGAAGTTCTTCCGTCGCTAAAACGATGCTGTCAGGACTTTTTGGAAATTCTCCTAGCAAACGTCAATCAGAAAGTATTTGAAAAGGCTTTATAAATATTTACCAAATCGCTCAAGCGCTGCGAGTGTTTCCTTGAGACAGTTTCGATGTCGCTCTCTAGAAATTAGCATCTCGATAGCTGTCTCTTCCCTTTCATCTTGAAACTGGACTCTCTCCAACCACTTACTTATGAAAGAATGGAGCGTCTCCACAAGTTGAGGAATTCCATCGCCTGTTTTGCAAGAAATCTTTACAACTGGAATGTTTCTTTTCACTAACGTGTTGAACCACGAGTTGCGGTCGTGAAATAACTGTTCCATTCGTTGAGACTCCGCAGGATCACTTTCAATAAGATCCCATTTGTTCAATACGAAAATAACATTTTGGTCCAATAAACTAGGAAACTTTTCCAAAATCTTGTCTCCACTGTGGTCGTTATAAGCGTCCTGTACAATAATTTTTATATTGGCATCTGATGCTTTCTCTAGTGCTCTTCGAATTCCTTCCTGTTCAACAATATCCACATCTTCATTCTCACGAATTCCAGCCGTGTCGCTACAAATCACCTGAAATATTCATCTTGTCTTAGAAACACCACTAATAACCTGTTCTTACATACTTTGACGCCATTCAGCTGCAACGGAACCTGCACAATATCCCTGGTCGTTCCAGGAATACTGGTTACAATAGCAACGTCTCTGCCAGCTAACGTATTTAGAAGACTGCTCTTACCCGCATTTGGAGAGCCTATAATGGCTACTTGTATGCCATCACGAACCATTTCTCCTAGAAAAGAGATTGCCAACTTGTATCGAATGATTTTCACTATCGACAATGAGCATACCTATACTCTTTCCTTCAACTACTTGGCGGATTTCTGCTTTCATTTGTTCACAGGAAGAAAATGCACGTTCAAATATGTTGTCCGGGATCTCTGCTTCTTCACCGTAATCCAAAAGAGCTTCCAAGTGTGCTAATGCGGTCATAAGTTTTTCTCTCCAGGCGTACAGTCTTTTCGACAATGCTCCATCCAAATTCTTGAGGGCCTGTTGAACTTGCAAAGGAGTCTCAGAATGGATAAGATCTGCCAACGCTTCGACTTTAACGAGATCCTGTCAATACAAATGATGGATAAGAGAATCGAAAATCAAGTAATCACACAAACGTACCATCTTTCCATTTTCAAAAGCACGTCTTGTGAACTCGCCAGGTTGTGCCAATCGAGCCAATTTGGAATCTTCCAAAGCTTTAAAGACAGAAGAAACAACTGCGGGACTTCCGTGCAAATATAATTCGAGCATATCTTCACCAGTATAACTCTTCGGAGAACGGAAATAGGTAACCATTGCATCGTCAAGATGAGCGCCCTTTGAAAAGTCACGACTGATTGCCCGAAAAAGAAGAAACTTACTGTACAAGGATCCACAATTCTCCTTCTTATCAGCTTTCGAGGAGAAAAGTCGATGGTTTCGTTGGATTTGGATAGTCGTCTCAGTAACGGCAAAGACTGTGTACCACTGACACGTATAACTGCCAATGCAGCTCTACCTGGCGGCGTTGATAAAGCAAAAATCGTTTCTGGTATATCTGCGTTGGACTTTTCGTTACAAACTTGAACGGATTCCTTTCTGCCGGTGTTTAGGTGACAAGTCGGAAGTAGATCCCTAGATAAAAGTCGACGTTTCCTTTTCCAGGGCGCTAAAATGTAGTTTCTTCTAATTACGGAAAGTCTCTTCAAATAATGATCTCTATGACATATCAAGTCTCTTCGTGACAGGGAACAACACGACGAAAGAACCCATAAAGGCCACAACTGCTTTGGATATCTCATTTCTGCTTGCATTCCAATGCCCAAAGTTGTTCCTTATCAACGATAGGAATGACCAAACGTAGAAAACGCTTTGCAAGTAGGTTGGAATAGTTGTGTACAATCTTGAAATAGTATGAGGCAAGACTATAAAGGATTTTCCTCTATGTTGACATTAGATATAGTTTATTGTTTAAAGATAAGTGTTAGAAGCTTTCTTGTGCCAGTATAACCTTCACAAATAATTAATCTTCTTCTTGAAGCATCTTGGTTGAATAACAGTCCAAACTACAAAACCTTTCACTGTTCATCTCTAAACCCGGCCTTACTTGAAATATTATCTTTCTACCACAATTTGCACAACCTGCAGTTTCTATGAGAGAGGAAAAAATAACTTCAATCGATGCTAAAGTATTCATAGGTGAGCTTCTATCTATACATAAAGAATTCAAGCTAATCCAACGATGAGAAGTCTTCATACTGATCAAACCACCGACGACAGACATACCTTCTTCTTGTACTGTTCAAGGATACCACAACTCTTTCGTGTTCGCTACCTGCAGAGAGCAGAGGTAGACTTTTTGCACGTCTCATTCGTATTTATAGGGCCTCAAGTTGCGACAAATGATGCACAATCATCCACTCTTCTATAGTTTCCAATACAAGCGGCGGATTTCCTCGTCGTAATCACAGAAAAGGAAACTTCGAAATGTCCAATGGAAACGGCGAGATTTGCGGCATTTTGGCGTGTGGAGGCGGAGTTGTTGTTTTACGAAAATGACGACGGAACAACATGGCAAGACACTTTGTTGGCTCCTATTATGTGAAATATATATATATATATATATATATATATATATATATATATATGAATATAGAAGTTTGGCACAATTCACTTTGGAACTCAACTTGAACGAGAAGGAAGAACAACGACTCTCGACCAAGCCTTTCTCCAAAAGTTCCCCTTTTTTGGATACTAGAGCATATTTGTTACTAAGGTTTTCCATCGGCACGATAAAAACTGAATGGGTGCCTATTTACTACTAGTGTGTATTTCTCACACTGCTTTCAAGCAACCTTGTGATATCTTTTGTTTTCATAAACAACTAGAACAGACTGCTCAGTTCGCCTAATCCAGCACTAGTCGTGGAACCGAGACGTGCAAGTAGTTTAAAACAAACCCAGACTTTGTCATGACTGGAGTAAGGGAAACAATGCGACTTCAAACTTTCTAGCACTAACCGAGCTGAAAACAAGACTTGTATCCGTGAATTTCATTCACAAAGTATTTATATGAAAAGCAAAGACAAGAAGCGCTAGGATAGGAAAACACTTAAGCTGTCTCTTCCACCACCTTGAGAATATCAGAGTCACCAGGGTCCAAAATTCCTAAACAAGCACAACGGAAGTATTTTCCACAAGCGGTTCCTAGTTCTATGTTATCTAACCACGACAAGTAAGTGGGGCTTGATTCTCAATTCGTATCCTCGCAACTTACTCCCTTGAAAGTGGTGTACGTTGCACTTGGCGAGTAGACAGTAATATTCAATCTGTGAGCGCACAAGAGGAGGACAGTTATTTGCCAAGACCACGAGTTTTGTTTTTCCCTGACGAAGGCTCTTCAACGTACTTTTCAAGCCCAACGTGGTCTTTCCGCTTTTCATAACGAGAGCCAATCTTGAAGAGACTGTTTCGGTGGATTTTTTCGTCTTTTTGGAAACCATTTGAAGAATAGCTATATATATAGGAAATATATATATGTATATGTATATATGAGTGTTTGTTTCAGGCTCCGGAAGCGAACTACTGCTCCTTCTCAGCCTTAATCTCCAACGCAACGAATTGATCGACGGCGGAGGCAAAGACGGGCCAATTGAATCGCTCTTGTTTTCCTTCGTATATGAACACGAGTTACCTTCCAACCACATTGTTATCCATCTCACAAGCATCTCTCTAGGTTTGGAGAAACTTCTCAAGCATTGACAACAACTGCTCGGAATAAAAATTCCACCGTAACCATAAAGGAAGAGTTCCATTTCTAAATAATGGGGCTTGCAGTTTCTGTATCCATAAACTTGCATTTCTATCCAAAGCAACCAATTCATCTATGCAAGAATGGAATGTATTGTCGCCTTCTTCATTACAGACGATGATTGCATCTGTATTCACAAGTTCATCGATATCAGGAGTACCCCAATAGATAGGAACCGTGTCCGCAAGCAATCCATTGAAAAGCTTTTCAGTAATATATCCCATCAACTGCGTATTTTCAAAGCAAAGTGTGAATTTATATGGACGATACCACGAAATAACCATATCTCTGTGGTTATCAAAAGGTGGCTCTACTTGTGTTGGAGGATCCACATTGTGACGACAATTCCCTAAAGCATCGACAGACTTGTATTTGGTCGAAACCATATCAAAAAAACGTGTTCTAGTCTCGCCTTGCTTGTTATCTCTCGAACAATATCGTGCAGCAAAAGCAGCAAATTTGGTCTTCTCTTTGAACTTTTGTTCCGCTTCCGAATAAGAATATGTTCTTAACAAGTCACTAGTCGACGCTGCCTTTCTTTCGGCAAAGGACCATAGAGCATAAGGTACATAGAGAACATTGGTCGACAAAGCGTCCGATGGTCTCACTGTACTAACTGTAATGTGATTTTCACTACCTCGATGAGTATTGGGTTCCATATCAATAAATATTTTCGTGGCGTTTGGATACTTTCCAGTACAAGTGCCCCAAGCAGAATGTGCCACCAAGGTTGCACTCGTTGGCTCTTCTTCCAAGACAAAGTACCATCTATTATCCGAAATATTAAATAGTTGAAAGAGACCATCTCGAGCCCAATCTCCTCTGCAGTAGGCAACAACTACCTTTGAACTATTGGCAAAGTGCGAGCCTGACACAGCTGTTCCTCCACCGTGGGGTTCCTGAAATAAGAAAAGTTTGAAAACTAAAAACAACACGAGTATGAACAGCACAAAACTTGTCCATTTTCGTTGGAAAACTCGACAAGATAACAACATTCCCGTTGGTTTCTTCCAACCACCAATCATCATTCTCCTCGCAAGCATTACCGTTTTATTTCCAACGACATCAACTTTTCCAACGTTGCAGTAGATAAAACATGGAAGATGCAACAACTGCACCAAAAGAACATGCCAAAGCATAATGGAACCATTGTGAAGTTTTTTCAAAGTTGTTGCTTTGGGAAGAGAAAAGCAACATACTGTCTAAACTACCTTTCTGGGTCTCATCTGCTATCGAAGTCTTTCCATCCCGCCAAAGGCGATACGCAACCAAATGTGCGCCCCGAAGACCCAAGTCTTCTACAAGAACAACATAAACAGGAATCTACAAATATTCAACCGAAACTCATTATCATCTTTGATATCAAATCAACTCACCCGTGCTAACTGTGGACTAACTCGACCTTTGTTCCGGAAAGATTTCATAAAACCGCTACTCGAATCCCTCAACCTTTCGATATTCTTTGGCGCAATACCACCACAAATATAAATACCTCCATAAGGAAGATATTTTAAAGCTACATTCCCTACTTCGGAACCATAAAGTTCGAACATAATATCCATTGCCATTCCACAAAGTTTATCATCGTACACAAGTGATCCAATCAGTCGTGCTCCTTCTGCTGCTTTTAGAATTCTTTCATCGTGTATTGGATTGATGTCTTCTGGAAACTTTTCCCGAAGGAACTCGTAGATGTTTTCCAAGCCTTTCCCGCTTACCACACGTTCCACGGATACGCGATTCGAGTTGAACTTTTTGGTAAGAAACGTTAAAAGCTCACTATGTAAATCTGATAAAGGAGCAAACTCCACGTGACCACCTTCACTAGGCCAAGCTTCATATCTACCAGCTGAAGGCGTTAGGAAACACTCTCCCAATCCAGTTCCCGCACCAACACAGGCAATAGGCGCACTATAGTTTGGTGATGCTTCCTGAATCACACAGTACTCCTCTTCTTTCAAAGTGAGAACTCCATAACCGTTTGCCTGAAAATCGTTTACGAGTACTACAGCAGGTATATCCAACGCGAGTTCCAGTTCTCTACCATCAATGATCCAAGCATTTCGATTAGTGAAACTAACTCTATCATTCGTTACTGGACCTGCCACTGCAAAACACGCACTCGTAGGTTTTACGTATTTGCCGAGAATTTTACTTGCTTCGTTGAGAAACTGTGTAACTACAGCAGCAAAGTGGTCATAACCTTCGTTCTTGAAATTTTCAGAGTAAAGTGCGCGATGTTTCCGAACGTCGTCTTGTATTCCTTCTACTTGAAACAGTGAAAAACGCGAGTTTGTGCCTCCAATATCTCCAACAAGAAATATCGCAGACATCAACAATCACAGGAAAACACGAAAAATGCGACGCCACCGTAAAGAATTTTGGCGCCTCCTCTTTGCAGAAATTTTCCTCGCGAAATAACTTGTGACGTATTTTATAGCTGAATATAAAGTTACAAAAAAATAGTTGAGATGGTGTAAAGAATACTCAACGAACTTCCTGCGCGTGTCCATAATAGCGATTAATAAAAGAAGTCTTACACTGACGAATATCAGGATCCTCCCCTTGAGGATAAAACTTGATAACACGTTGGCTCTTTAAAGACTCCTTCTCTTCTTCAGATAAGTTGTCCAGGAGCGACTTTTTTCTCTCTTTTTCTTCTCTCTTTTTCTTCTTAGCATTGTTTACTTCCGAACGAATACTCTCCTTGAGAGATTCCGCAGCACTTTCAGGAAGATCTTCTTCCTTCAACTTCTCAGCAACAAACTCATCCAACTCATCTAGTTCCCAATCATATTCAAATACAAGAGGCTGGTTGCGTTCAGGAACTTCAGCAACTACATTCACAGTTGTTTCTAAATCCGCGTCATCCTCTTGCTTGTCTGGATAAACAATATATGGCAATACATATTCATATTTCTTCAAAGAATCTTGACTCAAGTTGCGCAGTCCTGCCCTTCTTTGTTCACACTTTAAGACATATACTCGTGGCTTCCACTTCTCTGGGCTTTTCCTTCAAAAGTATGAATAAAGCAGTTGAAAATTGAAAATCAGTACTTACAAAGTATTCATGGGAATAAAAGGATACCAACCCATCTTCATACGTTCCATAGGAACTATTTCTTCTTCGACACGTTGGACAGACTTTATCCCGACATACGAAGGAGGCGGTCTCTTGCTTTGGATGGCAACAATAGCTGGAATAGGAACTATCGTTTCTTTCTCACCCAACTTGATAAGCTGAGCTATTCCAACCATCACTCAGTTTTCTGCCACGGATACATAAAAAACCATCAACTTACGCTCCGTGCAACCAAAGAGATAAACATTCCCCGACGAAAGATCACCATCCTCAAGAGCTTCATCTAAGTGACCAAAGTCCCAGTCAATCTTTGCAACCTCTCCAAACTGGTCCCAGTCTGTGCCAGCCAAAAATACTTCCTTCCAAACATCTTCAAATACCGCACGACTCATCAGCCAACAGGAAAGAAAAATGCGCAGCGAAATTAAAACGCGCCATTTCCATCGAAATGAGTTGTGAGGAAAACGAAGAAAGAAACGTAGATGAAGTTTTCCAACTCCTTTTGCAGTCGAGTAGAGAGCAGGTTGAAACAAATGAACTTGTTGGTAGTTTTCGGAAGATATGGAAAGAATTAGGCTTTAGGGAGGTTTTTCTGGACGGAGAAAAAAGTGACGTCAATACTTTGTATCTGTTGTTAGGGTTGGTTAGAAAATACTGTGAAACTTCGACATATGAGAATTACGATAGTGCCACCCTAAGCTTTTTGGAATTTGCCTTGCAACATATTTTGCCGTGCGAAGAAGAGCTGGACTCGGACAGCGTAGAAGTGGTGCTGAAAAAATTACTGGAGTTTTCATCCTTACTACTTTTCGAAGGGTATGGCAAAGATTTGAGTAGGCTCTTTGAATTGGAAGCATCGTTGCTTCGTATAGTTATTTTATTATTTGTCAAGTTGTTGCAAGTTCCGGTGAAGAGACCCAAGACACTTGGCATTTTTGCTCCTGAAATTTTTTATATTTGCTTATTTCTATGTTATTGGCTATCACCAGAAGATATATCTTGGGTAAAATTAGAAGAATTTTCAAAAGAAAAAATAGATCCCTGGGAAGCAGGCCCAAGTGTAGCAAATAAGAAGAATTCTGTCTATTGGACGGTGACCCGTTCTATCCAACTGTTAGGCATTTACAAAAGAGTACAAGACGTGCATTGCTTAGCAGGTCAGCTGTGGCCTAGTCTACAACCTCTATTTATAAAGACTCTCCGGTACGAAGATCATCAACGAAAGAATAAGATGTCATCAGGGCATTCAAGCTTTCTATCATTCTTAATCAAGTACTGTTTATTGTTGATGAATGTGGAAGATCTTGAAAGCCATATATCATCATTATTAACATTGCTTGTCCCCTTGTCACAAGATTTTGATAGGCAGCGACGTATTCAAACTATTCAGTGTTTCCAGTTGCTCATTTATCGTTGTTCCTCCTTTGTAGTGGAAGAGCACAAGTCTTCATTCTACATTATTCTGCGAGTTCTTTGTCGTTTTCGAGAGCCAAAATTGATAGAAGCACTACTTGAGTGTATTATTCACTTTATTCAAAAAATCAAGACACGTTCCAAGGACTGCTTTGATGAGGGGTGCAGTTCGGAGTTTTATTCTCTAGTGGATGCTGTTATTGATATTATATCTTACTGTACTTTGAGTTCATCTTCTTTTGCTATTGACCTGAATGAACTTGGACGGGTTGTGAGTATTCATCTTGTCGGTTTTTTACGAGTTGTCGATAAGCGTATATATCCGCGCCTGCAGCGTCTATTGCCTTGTCTTTGTGAGTTACTGGAGAAAATGAGTGCATCCACCAAATGTATAGAAACTAACAGCTTTCAGAATATAGCCGAGTCTCTCAAGTTTCTGTTAGATATCTCCCAGCCATTTATTCGTTTCTATCTTCAGACGCTTGTTGGGACTATCTTCACTTGCGCTTCAAAGGCTAAAATGTTTTTGACTAGTGAGAAGTCTGAGATGGTATGTACCCGTTGTGTGGAATTGCTTGACATTGTTCGCATACATTCGGAGCCTGTTATATTTTGGAAATGCCTCAACGAGAGTGAAGAGATGGGAAAGGAGTTGCCTGGTTTGTTTGGAGTTACGGAATGGATTGTCCGATATCGCAAGCATGTAACGGATACTAAGTGTGACTCGGATTCTTTGGAAAAAGTGTCTTTGGATACATTTGATGAATTGTTCGAGAATTCCTTCAATCCGTTTAGACTTTATCTGGACACAAATGCGTGACAAATACATTGCTTATGAGATAGAAAGCATTTTATTGAAGATTCCTGGTGCTTCCTACAACTTGATTTGGACCTGTATTTTGTCTCGAATGTAAAGGTTTTTTTGACATTTTGTGAAAGAGAAGAATCTTGGAAAAATTTCCTTGTCATAAGATGAAAATCCACAACTGCTTTCAAAGAATATATATATTTATGGTGATACGCCACTTCCATAGTGTTTTTAGAAGATAGTAACGTAATTGCTGATTCCGCTTCGGTGCCGTTGACTAATACATTCACAAATCCTTACAATAAATTATTATTTCATGTCGACCAACAAAGTCAGCACTAACCATAATATATTTCGAATTTCTTGTTCCCTAAGTTTTAGAAAACCGTAAAAGACGCCATAGTGAAATTGTTGCTCAAAAGTTTTCTTGGATAGTTGCACCTGTCAAATAGGCGTCAGCGAACATAGCAAAGGACTTGGACTGATTCGAACCTCGTATTCAATAAAAGCGTCTTCCAGAGATTTTCCAGGATTGTCTGCAGAACTTTGGAGAAGACGACGAAATAAATCATAAGACTCCAAAATGGAATGCACGGATTGCACATCTTCTGCTCGCGCTAGTTTCCATGTTCCCTCGGGAACCTACGATTTATACAAGTTAAAGCATGAGAAGACTCAATTGTTTTCCTACGAGGCTGCCGATCGAAGGATACAAGTTTTCTCTTTCCTCTCGACTCAGCTTGGATCCTAGTTTCCATGTAATTACTGCAATGGCTCTTGCGATAACACAATCTTACCTAGCGAGTTTAAAGTAATATTGATGGTTCTTCTATCCGCTTCAAACTGTAATATTTCACACATCATTTTCTCCGTAGCTAAATAAACAATGACCACAATATATATACTAATATCCACATGCATATCTCAACCAACTTACTTCCACCAATCTTTTTACAGAATTGATAAAAATCCTCAAGATATGCCTTGTACAAAACATTGCGAATAATTTCAATGTTTCTTTCAGTCAAATCGTCAAACGATACACATTCTGCAAAATAAGGTGCTAAAGGTGTGTCAATCAAAATCTCGCGGTAGAGTTCTTCGGGCGTGGATACGATGGAAAGCGTTGACTATATAAACAATTAGTTCTATGGACGCTTTTTGTTCGTTTTCCAGTTACCATTGCAGGAAACGTGCCTAGAGGATTGCACTTTTCCAAAAGCTCTCCAATATCTCTTTCGTGCAGAGTACCGGTGACCAACAACACTAGGTTATCGATCATATAGGGATAAGTTAAATAGTCGAGAAACTTTGTAAGTGGGTATGTGCTTTGTGAACGAATATACTGAAAGTCCAAAACTAACTTGGCGGAACACTTTTCGGCAATCACTGAGGGACTTAGAGGACTAGGTTCATCCTGTAACACTGTCGAATATTCCGTTCCCTAATCATCCGCATAAGAGACAATTGACACATTTATCCAACCAATAACTCACGTTCAAGTGCATACGAACATCTTCCAAAGTCTCACACTGAGTAAGGTTGACGTAATCTATCGAGGTGAGTAGAGACTAGAGTATTTATTCGTCAGTGCTCCATTTCCAGATCCATCGCACAGTATCTTACACTTTTATATCCACGAACGAGTGCTTCTATATAACCATCGTCCACGTTGAATGCAACCAAGTCTCGAATATCTTCCATCACCAAAGCAACGCAATGTTTCTATAACAACAATTCGCCCCGTACACAAAGCAATTCCAACTTGTTTCCTTCCACAAAATGTTTTATTGACTAAAAAGTAACACACTAAGGCATCTTTACAATAGCACGTCCAACAATTTTACGATTTTTCAAGTCTTCATAGGCTTGATTAGCTTCATCCAATTCATAAACAGCAGTAATTGACTTTTTATAGGAATCATTGGAAGCAACGATTCGGACAATTTCCGGCATATCTGCTCGAACTCGAGCGCCATAGGAACCTGCAACTTGTAAACCTCTTCTTACTAGTCTTTGTATGTCTACAGAAGCAGTCGTTCCTGCAGGAGCAATGCCTATAGCTACCACTTTGCCGCTATCTCGAATCAGTTCCATTGCCAATTCAAAGGTTTGGCGAGTTCCTAAAGCTTCAAAAGCAATATCAACTCCCTGTCCTTGAGTCAGATCTTTCACTTGTTGCACAATGTCTTTGTTATCCGAACGAAGAGTATGAGTTGCTCCCATCAGTTTTGCCAATTCCAGTTTTTTGTCATCCACATCCAACGCTAATATCTGAGAAGCACCACTTAACTTGCTCCAATTGATCACATTCAAACCAATTCCACCGGCTGCAACCACAGCTACGGTCTGACCTATTCTTACATCGGCGTTATGACGAACTGCACCGTAACCAGTAAATACTGCACAACCAAGAATAGCCGAAGTATCCAAAGACATATTGTCTGGAATAGGAAATACTGCAGTTGCAGGAACAACGCAGTATTCTGCAAGGCCTCCCATAGAATACATCCAAACGGGAGAATTGTCTTCACGAAAGAGTCGAGTCTTGCCATCATACAATTGACCCTTTAATCGATTGTAGTTGAAGAAGCTTTCACAAAGATCGTCTCTACCGACAGAACATAGACGACACCATCCACAAGGCATTATAAATGAAGCAACAATTCTTTGGTTCTTTTTGAGCATCTCACTCCTTACTCCCGGACCTAGTTCCGCGATGGTGCCCGAAATCTCGTGCCCTAATACTGCAGGTGTTGGAAATTTTACTTCGCCCTTTATTACGTGTAGATCTGTGTGGCAAACACCGCAAGCCGCTACTTTTACGAGAACTTCACCTTCTCCAGGTTTTGGAATCGGTAATATTTCTGTCCGCATAGGCTCTCCTACACCAGGAAATACACAAGCTTTCATTGTTGACAGCGACATTTTCTGAAGTCTCACAACAGAAGACGCAGTTTTACAAAAAGAAGAGAAGAAAGTCATCTTTTCGCGCGATCCAATCGAACGCTTTTCTACTTGGAATTTCTTCTCGGCATTTCTCTTGAGAAACGGAATTGCCTAGCTTTTCTATTTGTCTAGGATATTATCTAATATATATATATATATATATATATATATATGAGTGGGTGTGTGTCATATACAATGCACTCCTTCCCAACTTGGGGTTGTCTCTCTCAAAAAAGACTTTCCTGTGAGGCGGCACAAGTTTATCCTGCAAACCAACCACGCCAAATGCGCTAGGCGCGCACTTGCCACATACTAAAGATAAAAATTGTATATTTGCTATGAGTGCAAGTTCTCCAGCTGTGGAAAAAGTTGCGTTGTGGTTATCCAACAACCTGACCTAAACCTGGCCTTTCATTGGCTATGCTTGTTTCATAGTGTTGCCAAACTGCCATTCTATTCGCATGTACTAATAAAGTGTACAGGCATAGTATTCCGTTTGGCACTTAATGTCACAAAACTAAAAAACACTGTTTTCCGTGAATGAGAAAACAGTGTGAGTGTAGTTTTGTAAAATACTTCCTATTGTTTTAGAAATAGCGACAGAAAATAGCACTTGTTTATGTATTTTATCAGCCGACGAGTGAAACACAGTTGCGCTTTGGACATGTCGTGGACGACGAACGAACAAAATGAGACAAAGAGGCGTTGGGACTTGCGTGCGAGATTTTTTGGTAAGCGCAAGGAAACTTTATCACCTCGAAAGTTCGTTGATATAAGAAATGAAATAAGTCATCCACAAATTGCTTGGAAAGCTAGAGTACATTTCCAACCAAGTATTCTTCTACAGCTTTTAGTGCCTTGTAGCGATGAGACAACTGATTTTTGACACTCTTCTCCATTTCCGCATAAGTCAAGGAAGAACCTTGTGGTTGAAATATAGGATCCCAACCAAAGACATTGGGACCTCTGGCAGGTACAATGATACCGTCTGTCCTACCACAAAGCACAACTGCATCACTCGGTGCTCCCATCGAAAAACCAAAAGTACACAAAGCATAAGCCGTCTTATCCTCAAAACCATATAAAAGTCGATTGAGGCCATCGTGACCAAGTTTCTGTAGAAACCACTTGATATAAGGTCCCGGTAAGCCTTTTAAAGCATTGAAGCATAAACAAGTATCTTCTACTAGAACAGGACCTCCAACTGCTTTGGCGGCTAGTCTGCATTTCTCTTTGGCGATATCTTCTGGTTCGCCTTGCAATTCTGGAAGATCAATGTGCTTGCCCTCTATAACAACCTTATCTAGTCCCGCTAGTATTGATCGTACTTCTTCCAGTTTATTTTGGTTTCCGGTTACAAAAGTAACTTTCAGTGTACTTTTAATACTCATAGCTGTGGTATAAGTGTTGCCAAGTACAAATATGCGCCTATTTCTACTGTACGCGCTACAACGAAAAGTTTGCAAAGGTGCACTGCCGTTGCAGCAGCAATGGACAACAACAAAATTCATTCCTTGTGCATTTTATATATAAATATCGACACTATTCTTTAGTATCCAAATGACAAGAGCTAAACATTGGATAAAAAATCAACATAGAAATGAATTGTACTATTTTTGAAGAAAACAGTACAATTGATTTCCTATATAAAAAGGCAACAAGTCCCTCTTCGGTTTTTGTCCAAAAGCCATCGCCAACTTCGCATTGTGCAACGACGACGATGGCCAAACCAAAATCTGCAGCGCCTGCAACAGCGTCGTCTTCCGAAAGCGACTCGACTTTGTCAAGTGTGGCTCAGTCGTCCTCGAAGAGCAGTTCCTTACAGGTAGACTCCCCACGGAAAGATTCTGCTGTCCAAATATCATCGTCTTCAAGTTCTTCTTCAGAGTCCTCCAGTTCTTCAGAAAGTGACTCAACAAGTTCGAGCAGTTCGGAAAGTTCCTCATCTTCTACAACGCGAGCTGCACTCAGTAAAAGTAGCGCTACTCTGAAAGGTAGTAAACATCAAGTCAGAGAACCTAATTCTGAACTCACTGTGGTTGAGGGCAAGAAAGGCAAAGTTTCAAAGAAGAGCAGCAGCAGCTCCTCGGATGCAACGTCATCTTCACAAAATGAAAGTTCAGAGTCAGAAGAAAGCTCTTCAGAAGAGAGCAGTTCCACTGACGAAAGTTCATCTTCAAGCGACTCGTCGGATTCTTCAGTGCCGACAAAGACTCAAAACAAAAAATTCAATTCGAAGCAATTGAAAAATAAGGATAGGAAGAAGAAGAGTAAACAAATATCGAGTTCCTCATCAGACGAGTCATCCTCAGAAGTATCCGATGAATCATCCTCAGAAGTGTCGGACGAGTCATCTTCAGAAGTGTCGGACGACTCATCCTCTAGCTCCTCATCTTCTTCAGAGTCAGCTGAAAAGCTTGAAAAAGTTCCCACTAAGGCATCAAATGAAAAGAAAAAGAAGCATCAAGTAGCAACAGATGATAACACATTAGGAAAGAAATTGTCCTCCGGTAAAAAGCAAGTGGAGCTTCAGTCGTCCAGTGAAGAAGAATCGGAAACGGATAGTTCAGCTTCATCATCCGATGAATCATCAAGCTCAGAAGAATCGGAAGATGAAGAGCAAAGTACTGAGCCCTCCAATGGTAAAGATGAATTGCCTAGTAAGAAAAGAAAGACGATAGAGACTAGTGCAAGTGTGAAGAACAAAAAGAAGAGAAAGGCGGCTTCTTCTGATTCTGAGTCAGAAGAAGCAAGTAGTTCGGAGAGCTCTTCTTCTAGTGAGGATTCATCCGTGGAGAGTGTAGAGCCAAATTTGGCGAAACAAACTGGAGCCGGTACCGAACCAAAAGTGGATAAGCAGACTTTAAATTCTTCTTCTTCTGTTGCCGGTACAGAAAATGTAAGCAATGTTGCTTCGAATAGCTTTCATAGCGATCATTGTTCTCCTCAGCAGTTTGTAAAGTCATCATCCCCGTTTACTCCCAGTGGAACAGACGACTTGCCAGATGATGACTGTGTATTTGTTGGAAATTTACCCTTTGACTGTGAAGAAGAAGAAGTATTTGAAGCTTTCTCTTCATGTGGAAAGGTAAAGGAAGTACGAATGCCATTTGATAGGGAAGCAAATAGACCAAAAGGTTTTGCGTTCGTATCCATGGAAAGTCCGGCGGCAGCTCGAAAAGCTTGTGAGATGAACGAACAAGTAGAGATAAGAGGAAGAAGGCTTAGGATCAATCTTTCGACTTCGAAGCGCTCATCGCCACCGTCAAGAAACGACAGAGGCGGTTCTCGTGGCGGAGGTTTTTCTAGAGGTGGTTTCCGAGGTGACTCTCGTGGACGCGGAGGTTTTCGTGGAGGTCGCGGAGGTTCAGGCCCACAAAAGGCAACTTTTCAGACTCCACAGCAACCACAAAATAGCAAAATTAGGTTTGATATGGATGACTAAAGTTGAAATGGATAGTCAAGCTACAGAAAATATAAAACAATCTACAAAGAACTTGTAGTATCTTATAAAAACAAACCTTTATGGCTCGCGACTTACTCCAACACAACTTTGAGACAATGAAAGGACAACAAATCACTGCGACTGCAGATAGCCAACTTTTTTCAAAGCTCTTTCGAACGCAGCTAACAATGTCAAGACAACATCAGGACGACTATTATATCCCATCAAACCGACTCTCCACACTTTTCCAGCCAACTCTCCCAAACCGCCTCCCACTTCAATGTTATATTCATTTAATAAGATGGAAACTACTTCTTTGCCATCCACTCCCTAGGAAATGTCTGTCAATGACTTTCAGACAACTCATATGTATCACCTACCTGTGGAATTTTGATGGTCGTTAAAGATGTCAAACGATGTTCTTTATCCACCAAAGGCTCCAAACCAAGTTGCTTCAAACCATTCCAAAACATTTCTGCGTTTCTTCTATGCCTTTCCCACCTCTTCTCTAAGCCTTCTTCTGCTGCAATGTAAAGCGACTCTCTTACAGCATAGCACATATTTATTGGCGCAGTATGATGATAAGATCTCTTCGAAGTTCCATTTTCACCTAAGAGGTAGGAAGCTACCAAAGACATATCCAAGTAATAGGTCGGAACTTTAGTCTTTCGGTTTTTCAATTTTTCCATTGCACGAGGTCCGAAAGTTAAAGGCGCCATTCCTGGAGGACAACTTAAACACTTCTGAGTGCCTGCATAGGCAGCGTCTACCTTCCAGTTATCAAGATGAACTGGAATACCAGATATGGATGTGACGGTATCCAGAAGTAAGAGACAGTTATATTTCCTGCAGAGTTCTCCAATGCCTTGCATGGGCTGACAGGCTCCTGTTGAAGTTTCTGCATGCACTAAAGCCAACACTTGTGGTCTGTGCTTCTCCAGTTGCTCACCAATCTCTTCTAACGAGAACACTGTGCCCCAAGGTTTTTCCATGCGAATGACATTTGCTCCACAACGTTCTCCTATTTGTCCTAAACGCTGCCCGAAATATCCATTACAGCCCACCAGAAACTTCTCACCAGGTTCTAAGAGGTTGAACACGCAAGCTTCCATAGCTGCTGTTCCTGTTCCGGACACTGGAATGGTAAACTCATTGTTGGTTTGCCATATATATTTCAGTAATTCCTAAATTCAAAATTTGAAATGATCCACACTTTAACGGTAAAACTTGAATAGTACCTTGGTTTCGTCCATTATTTTTAGGAAACTTGGGTCCAAGTGACCTAGCTCAGTGGCACTAAGAGCTTGCACCACTCTAGGATGTGGGTTGCAAGGTCCTGGACCACATAAGAGACGAGGAGGAGGGTCTAAAGGAGCAAAAGAAGGCGGTTTTGGATAGACGAGTTTCTCCATAAGTTGAGAAATTTTCTTTCCAAAAAAAAAGAGAAAAGCGCCCAAAAGCACAAGTCGATTGGATTTCGTTGGATTTGACATGCGTTGGTCGTTTCTGGTTGCTCGAGTCGCCCACTGGTTTGCCAATGAAGTTGTCGTGAAGAAACTTGCAAATAGTGAAGCCTTTCAGAGGTTTGCAGTACGCTCGTCTCAGTCTATAGAACAGTTGATACGAAAGGGTGAACAAAGGTTGGTTCAAACCAGGGGTAAAGAAGGTTTGACAGGTTTGGTAAGTACTTGGGGGGTTTGAAAGGTCCGTAGTTTACATGCAGCAATAGAGTTCAGAGATAGTTATTCAAAGAATAGCAGAAAAATTGGCAAATTTAAAGCTAAAGTCCCAGAGCTTTTCGGAGGCTTTGAAAGAAGAAATGAAGCGAACTATGAAGAAATAGTAGGAAGGCTTAGAAATAGTAGGAAGGATAAGAAATAGTTTGTATAAAAAGAAGGGTAAATAAATGATTGTCTTAAAGACGGTTTGAAGGAGATGGGCGAGGAACAATATCTGCTTGGCCAGTCTCAAAGAACCTTCAATAAGTATCCAAATTATAAGAAACTTATAACGAGTAGCAACATAACACTGTGTATTCTCCTGTGCTTTTTCCTAGTAGTATTTCGTAACACTGCGGGCTTTGTCTCACCTGTCTATAGAAAAAACTCTGGTATGAGAACTACCTTGGAGGGTTACACCTCACTGACAGACTATCGCATAGGTACAAGTGCTGCCTTGCTTCTCGACTCTCCATCTTTTCAAAATGGCACCCGTATACCTAAGAAATACGGCTGTGATTATTGTGAACAAGCCGCAAGCTCTGTGCCGCTGACTTGGAGGGTAAGCCTCTAGGGACAATACGCTTAGTGACAGTTTCAGTTGCAAGGAGTGAGTTGCAGAGCTGACAATACCTTTGTGTTATTAGTGCACGATCCAGATGCTATTAGGTATTCATTTTCTCGTTGTCATATTGGAGAGAATTATTGAAGCATGTTGCAGTGTTACTGGATTGGATTTTATTCACTGGTTTGTCATTAATATTTCCTGCACAGCTGATACGTTGAAAGTACCAGAAAACGCTAGCGGTAGTCCTTTGTTGCTACCGCAAGGTTCCATCGAGTTGTCAAACAGCAATAACAAGACAGGTATTTGCGCAAAGTCATAATATTTGTCGGAAGCAGACATATGTTTTAGGCTATCACGCTCCGTGTCCTCCAGATAGAGATCATACTTATCTTTTCCGCATATGCCTAGTTAAGAATATGTCGAACAGAAACGATTGGAGCACGTTATATGATGCACGGGACGTTGTTCGAAGACTTGAAGGAAGTTTATGTGGATTTCTGCTAGGAATCTATCCTCGAGCGAGCGAACATTGTAAGCAAGCATCGTAAGAAATCTGGACTTGTCCAAAAAATAAAGTTCTTTTATTCACTGAAAGGAGACAAAAGAACAGCCTATCCATTTTCACAAAGTAGGATGGCTCCTTTCTACCGAATGCGTCTCTCCGGAGGTGGTAGTAGATCGTTCACATCCTATTCAATAAGTTTCAAACCATCGACAATGAAAAGGAACAACTACCTCTGGAGGACAAGGAACGTTTCTCTGATATGCTGTTCCTCCGGGAGCAAAAGGTGGTATATACGGCTCGGGGTGTCTATTTGCAATAAGTTCTTTCAAACCTGCTTCTACAAGTCTTTGACCTTCTTGAATAGTTAACTTTACGCAAGTGTTGATATGAAAACTGTATGCGATTCAAAGGTACACTCACGTGTTTATTTTTCTTGAATCTTGCCTGTATCTTTTCAGCATCTTTTACAAACTCATCAAAATCTGGTTCCCAGTCTCTTGCAGTTCTCAAAGCGTGACGATACAGCCGAGTTACTCTTTGTTTATGAGTTAAGTTTGGAGCAAAAGGAGCAGCTCGAGCTGCAGGCATAGAGACTTGATTTCCCATTCGTTGCTGTCGCCTTCCAAAAGAATATGGCGCCTTTGGAAAGTGAGTCGTTGTTAAGCACTTGAGGTTTCGGAAAGTGTCTGCTGTTATGGTTGAGAAAGGAGTAGAAGAGAAAAGCAAGTCTCAACAACAACGGAAAGAGCTGGCAATAAAACAAAATGTTCAAGTATTGAGTCGCTATTTCTCAGGAATTAGGGGTATTCTGTTTTATGCCCACAACGTCTGTGTTTACGACTTTGATGAGGTGAACAAGTGTTGGAAGAGAAGTGAAATAGAAGGAGCCTTTCATATTGTAGACACTTCAACAGATATTCGTTATAGAATTATTGTGCTTAATCGGAGAGGGCTGGAGAATCTGGCACTTGATATGATACCAGGTTGGACACAGTTTGAGGAAGTAAAGGGTACCATTCAGTTGCAATCACCTCAAGGTAAAATTTATGCTTTGTGGTTTTTCGATGAAGAAGAAAAGGTGGAAGCTGTGAAAGTTCTCTCTTCGCTTTTGAATCAGCAAGGAACCATGCAAGAAAATTCAAGTACTGTTCAAAAGTCCTATGGCGTTCTTTCAGAGAACAAAGATGACTTTTGTAGACAGCAGACCCCAGAAAAGGAGATATTGCGTCTTCTAAAGGCACCAGAGAGGAATACTGAGATAACCGGCAATGCAGTGGAAAGCTCTCCTTCACTACAGAAACGTCACGAAATGTTCTCACCAGGAAGAATAGGCTCTCCTTTTCCCTCTGCCAGTATTGGAACGAAGACCGTTTCGACCTCTACAACTTTTTCGGAAACAGCTGGGAAGACGCCACCTGGTGCTGACGCTGGAAAGCAAATCCTGGCCTTGCTTAAACATGTTGAGTCAACAAACTTGAACGATCCTAGTGAGACAAGTTCGAGAAACTCATCTTTCAACTTTGGTTACCCTAGTCGTGAACTGTTGCAGTCTAGTGCTATGAAGGAGCCTTCATTTCCACAATTGCAAGCAGCTGCACAGGTTTTAGCAAATAACTCAACCAGTCCAAAGGATTCTTCGAAAGGATTACAAACCGGAGAGTTGAGCAAGTTGACGGAGTTGTTTAAAAGACCGAATTGGAAGAATACCTTTCCTAGCTCAGACGACTTGAAAGAATTGTTGACCACTATTATGCAAGAAGACTCTTTATTTCAACAGTTCTATTCTCAATATATTGAAGCGCTCAAGTCATTATACACAAAGCCAACTTATAGTTTTACTCCCTGAATATAGCTTGAAAACAATCAATAACTGTTCATATTCCTGAGTATGTCTTCTGTCTATCCAAAATGTTGCGCTGCGAATCTTTATGACTGGAGATTATCGCCTTTCTGAAACATTTTTTAGTTATGTTGGATTGTTAAGCATCGTTCGTATCTGATAGGCTATTTCTGAAAGGTTTTCAGTAGTGTAATAAACAAGAAATGAACTAGTGTAGAAGCATTGGACTATTCAAGCAGAAACGAAACTAGTTCTTAATTTATTTTTGCTTCAAACAACTGAATTCTCACTTAAAAGATACAAAAGGTGATATCTCCTCAACAATATTCTATTTTTCCTTATCAGTATTTCCCTACAATCAATCAATACTTACTTGAAATAACTGTGACAAATGAGACCAGTCCTTTCCACCTTCAACAAAAGTATATATCACGAGGATGGAATCTTCTGCCACTGGCTCGTATGATGAAGACAGTATCTGAAATAATTCTGCCACTAAATTTGTGTTTTTCCACAAGGCCGCATAACCTTTTCTTATGTATTCAAACTGCAGTTTGCAACCTAAGCTCTCTAGCCACTGACGAGGATCACTGTAGAATTGGCTCTTACAATACGGTCGTTTCTAATTGCGTAAAGTTACAAACAGCTTTAGAAAGCAACCACTGGAAACTTGCCTCCAAATGCGAAGGTGACTGCAGATCCTTCTTTCCTCTGTATATGACCCACCAACTATTTCCTCCCTGCCAAGGTTCTATGTTCAAAAATTGTCAAAGCAACTTTAACTTACTTTTTCAAATAACTCTCTAGAAACAGAAACTGAACCCATTTGTTGTGTTGCGTTGGGAATAGAATAACACTGCTCTACACAACCAAACTTGAACGCAAGTTTTCTAGCATTGCCAATACAACATTACAGTATACCTTACCGGAAAGTCATCGTCACTTGTGCAGTGAGCCCTTAACAATAGAACAATTATTCTGAACGCAAATAAGTAGCACTTTGAATACCTTAGGAAACTACGAATAAACTCTACGTTCTCTTTCCATACGACAGCCCGAAGTCTCAATTCTTGCATCAAGTGAGAATTGGCAGATTTCTTTCAAGGCAACTGAGTTATGTTGCTAGTAACGGACGAAGAAGAGGAGCCAATATTTCATACGAGTAACTTTCTTTCAAACACTGTTGGCCTTGAAGATGAACAACTGGTAAAGGGAACCAAAACTATTGTAACTGCCTTGACTGCGGGTACCAAAGTTATTGCGTGTGGTACTTTGGATGGAAGCATTTATTTAGTCGACTGCTCTGGTTCCGTTCTTATAAAAAGTCTTCCACATAAGCACTCAGATGCAGTTAGAGACCTATCACTTTCAGAAGATAACTCAGTGGTAGTTTCCATCGGAAAAGGAGACAGTAATATTTGCATAAGCTTTGTTTTTGAAGAGAGAAATAGTATTCAATACAATTATTCAAAATCTCGTCTCTTCACAGGAGGAGAGTTGTCAAGTATTGCAGTAGATCCGCTTTTTGGAAAGGCTGGTGGTTCTCAACTACAACGTTTCTGTTTTGGAACAACAGATGGAGAGCTACTATTGCATACCAAGTCGTGGTTAGGAGGAGGAGCAGATGCCGTGTTGCATCATGGGGAAGGACCTATTTATTGTGTCAGATGGCAAGGTGATCTTATCGCTTGGGCAAATAATCGAGGAATACGAATATTTGATGTTCGCTTCGAAAGAGGAGTATGCATTGTGGATCCACCAACAGATTGGATGCCAAACGAACTTTCTTTGTCAACTTCCAAGGATAGCAGGCGAAGATCTTCAGTGGAAACGTCATCATTTGCGCCTTTGGAACCGAAACTAACCTGGCGTCAAGCAGTATCCGATAAAAGTACTTCCGAGTCGGACTATTTTTTATACATTTGTTGGTATTCTTGCTGTAAAGTTATTTCAGTATCCATGTCTACAGAAGGAAAGTCTGGCCGACGTCATGTCAGAGTACTTGGAGTTGTCTTAAAGGATGAGTTACGTTTACGAGATATTATTCAAGTCTCTCCATTTGGGGATAATGCAGTCGCTATGTTGTGTGTTGGCCAGCCCTCGGACCAGAAAGGTTTCATTTATGTAAATAAGTCGTCCATCGTCCCAGTTTCGGAATCCTTTTCGATGGAACTTGTCGTCGTTAACTTGTCACAAGCAGGATTCATCAAAGCAAGAGTGGAAAAGAAGCTGATAAATAATCTCCTTTATTCAGATGTGTCTGTAGAGAAAAGTCCCTTGTCCTGCTCGAAACAAGGTTTGGTTCATATTCCCGGTGGTGAACCGATACTATTAGTATTTAGTACTTGCTTACCAGATGTTGCGAGTGACTTGGAAGAGTTTTTTGAAGGGAAAATAGAGAATGAAGCTTCTCAGACAAGTACCGGTGCGATATGTAATGTCCTCGGTCTGCGTCCTTTTTCATATGTTGAAAGAATCGAGTGGATGTTGGAAAGAGAACGATATCGAGAGGCGGTAGAAATAGCGGAAATGGCTCCTGCAAGTCAGTTGGCAGAATATGGTTTTAGTATTAAGCAGTTGGGAGAAAAATTCATTAGTTATCTATTGGAGAAAGGTGACTATGACACTTTGTCGATTGTTCTTCCTCGCATTATTCATGGAGAAGATAATGAATTGGAAAATTCTCTAGTAGGCGTTGAAACACATTTGACAGCAAAACGAATGGAGAAAGAGTCATCCAACGGTTTGTATACTTTGGAAAGCCGAAAAAGTCGATGGGAGTTTTGGATTGACAAATTGATGCAAGTTGGAAAACTGCAATACGTTGTATTTTCTATTCCTTGCCGAGACCCAACGTTATCATCAGATACTTACGATGAGGTACTGATATATCTCTTACACGTGAATCCTATTCTTTTTACGCAAGTTATCAACACCTGGCCGGCAGATGTTTACAATTTGGGACGCATCATTCGTGAAGTAGAAATAGAAATGGAACGAAGGAAAAATTCCAAAAACTGGAGTAGTGATGAAGATTCCGTCGTTTCCAAGTTACAAGAGGCAATGTTCACGCTTTACACTAGTAGTGGAAGACATGACAAGACACTGCAATTGATATTCGAAGAAGGAGACGTAAGATGTTTTGATTACATACGAGAACATGCGCTCTATGAAGCCATTCGTAGCAAAGAGTCTATTCAAAGAATGTTTGAAATTTCTGAAACAAAGGCAAGTGAACTTTTGGCAAATGCTCCGGAATCTCTTCTGTCACCAGAGGTACTAGTTCCTATTCTTCAGGAACTAGGCAACCGAAGGTACTAGTATTATCATGAGGAAAGATGGATAGAATATCTAAACTACTCGCTTAGGTGGCTATTCCTTTATCTGGATGCTATTTTTGCAGTAGATCCCTCGAAGGCCGCTGTTTTTCATCCCATGCAAGTTTCTCTCTATGCGGAATATGCTCCCGACAAGCTTTTGCAATTCTTGAAAGAAAGTAGTTCTTATTCATTGGACAATGCATTGGAAGAACTTTCTCGTCATGGCGAAAACAAATTTGCCAAAGAAAGAGTTTATATATTAAGTAGAATGGGCGACCTTACTACTGCCATGGATATTATTTTCTACGAAATGGATCAAGTGAACGAAGCCATTCAGTTTTGTAAGGAACATGACGATCCAAGTCTTTGGAATAGGCTCTTAGGATTTGCAGAGAATGATGGAAGAATATTAGTGGCTCTTCTTTATGATCCCTCCGTATGTAGTCTCCGGAAGTTTTCAATTGGAAAGACTAATTTGAGATTTTAGTGTGGAATAGATTCTTTAAGGCTAGTCAGAATGATAAAGAAAGGCATGCGAGTGCCCCACCTACGTGATGTATTATACAAAGCAGTTAAAGAAAAAGTTCTAGAACGCCAACTCCGGGAAGAAATCTGCGGTGCAATCGTATCTGATATGCACATTCTATTTGATAACTTCTGGGAACAAATACGAAGCGGAATCCTGTATGAGTCAGAAGGTTCCACAATTTGAACTGTTCAACGAGATCACTTGATCAGAGTGAAAGCTTGAAAGGAGGTACTCGCTAGTATCTCGGCTAGCCTAGTTGAAGACAGCCCAGAAACTGAAAAATGACAAGACTGTGGCATATCTTCAACACCTAAGGAAAGCCGCAAAACTTTGATATAATCCTCGACAGATACAGGAACCTCTCGTATAGAATACAAGAGATGAAGTTGATCGTCTTGAGTATAATTCACCTACGTTATGTTAACGAAAGTCATAACACTTGAAATGTCCTTCTTACCGGTGCACCAGAATAAAGAGAATTCACAAAAGTTGCTACATGTATCTGAAATTTCTTCACATTTTGTGACAACTTTTCCATACTTTCCTGCATTTTCTTATTCCAGAGAGGCAACTCTTGAATATTTCGCCACTCAAACAAGTCCACTCCTTCTCCAACTTGGGTTACGTACACATCCAATACTCCCGTATGACTAAAGGGATCTATCTGTCATTCATATTAGCAACAACACACACACAGCTAAAGAAGTGAAAAGAATACGAACCGTTATTCGAATAGGATTCTGGGAGGGAAAACAGTTGGTCGCTTTGTCCAGTAAATCCTCAAAGATTTTCATAGACATACAAAAGGACTTGGCAGCCCATGCCTCATTGCCGAAAACGTATTTCTCAATCTCCTCCAAAGGTATATATTGATAACCAGAAACCTGTCAAGAAAAATAAATATATTCCGGACTTGACCAACCAAGCAACTAACCTTGCCAATACTATGGAAAGAGACAAAGGCACCAGACATACCGCCAATTCGAAACTGAAGAGCATATTTGATAAATACCGAACGAATCATGTCGTAAAGTTCTCTCTCAAAGGAATCCTCATAGCCTGTTCTCTTTGTTATTTCCTTCTCTAAATAGTCCTCATATCTTTCGATTTGATAACGAATCGCTGCAAGAGCTCGAGTCTTCACATCAAAAAATTTTTCTGTGATAGGATCATAGCAATCAACTTGCGCACGAAAAAGGCAATTACTAAATTTCGCGAAACGATACTCAGCGTTATGGTATGACCTCTCTTCGGAACCAACGTCTTGAACATTTGAAATGTCAATAGAAGACAAGTCAATGCGTTTCTTCACTGCCATGTTTTCCTGAGTAAACAACCTTTCGAGTAAATGTCCGATGTCCGAGAGAACTCCTACTTTTGGAGGCTTCTCTTCAGCCTTGTCTATATTATAAAGACCACTTCCGTCAGGATACAATATTATAGTAACTGGTTTCAACATGTATCTGGTAAAAGCAGTTGTTGAATTCTGAAAATCACCACTCAAACCGTCAATTGTTGTTCGCCTATACCTGGATAATACATGATAGATACTGCTTAGAACTGGAACTACAGAAGAAGTTGATCCAGTGTAACGAAGATTTGAGCTCTTCGCCAATCTTTGTAGCTTGTGATCTTTCGAAGCTGGAACATATTTGAAAAAGTTCTCTACACTAAAAGAGTTTCGCTCAGTTGAAGCATCTTCGTTTGTGCACAAGTCAAGCTGTGACTGCGAGTTATCTTGAAGCTCTTCAACCCTTACAACTCCGTCTAGTTGCAATACTTTTCTCAGGGGTTCCGCGAGTCTAGGAGTCCTTTCAGGATTAGGCGCTTCTACTGTTTCCAACTGCTGTGAAAAGTCGTCTAAAATTTTCCAAGAGGACAGGTCACTTGGTTTCAGTCTATTCAAATCGAGCTGCAACAGAACGTCCTCTTCTGCTGCTACTGCATTAACTGACTCTGAGGTATAAAGAAGCTGTGATTTCTTTGGAAAAGTAAATTTTTGGGCTTCGTTTCTCCTTCTAGAGAATTGCTGTCTTTGCTTGTTTACAATTTCCGTGTTATCTACTTGCTTACATTCAGATACTTCCTGAGCAGCGTCTATTGCTGACCGGAACGCTTCCAAAATGTATCCAATTTCTCTGCTTGCGTTCAACTTTACGCTGTTCCTTTCTTGTTGGCCCGTGCTCAGCCCTTCACTCCGTTCCTCTGTTCTCTCGCTTTTGTTCAGAAGTGAACACTTAGAATTGTCGAAAGCAAGAAAACTTTCCCTACATGAACTACGAGTGCTGAAGTGAAAGTGTCTTATTACCCGAGATAAAGCCATTCAACCGCCCCAGTTGGAGCGACTGTGCAACAAGTCACAAAAGCGATGCAGCAGGACGGCCTTGGCGCCAATAATAGCCAATGACGCTTCGATGAGCCAATGATCTGGTTCTTACCTAGCAAATTGCGAACTCGAAAATCTGTAGAGTACGGCACTTGCTCCACATTGGATAAACAACTTGGACCTTTATTCATTTGCATGGAAATTTGCTAGATCAAGTGAGGATATGTGCAGTTCATACGAATTCCAGGCTCGTATTCATACTTTCTTGGTATAGAATGGATAACTAGGACCTCGCATAGACAGTAAGTTCCCTTTATCAAATATTACTCTGGAGATTCTTGACAACATTGCTGTATGGAGTTTCTTTCACTAACCACAAAAGAAACTTTTGCATATGAGTCTTACACTGAGTAATAGTTCTGGTTCCAACATAGTCCGAAAATGCCTTGAAATCCCGTTGTTTAAACCTTACAAGCGCTTCTATGAACCTTTTGTGCTCCTCAACAGTCCAATAACGCCAACTAGTTTCTTTTGATGAATCAAGTTCAAAAATATTTGCTTTTGTTTGCAATCTCCATAGAATTACGCCTATTGTGTATAAGGCCATCTTTCCTGTCCATTTCGAAGAATTTAATTGAACAGGGATTTATCTGTTAACTATGTTAGTAAGCTATCTGTTTCATCAAATTTGGCTAGTTTGATAGTTTAAAAATCCTGGTAGTGAATATTTGTAAATGAAGTATAAATAGAAAGGGAGTCGTTTTAGAGCTGATACGTCATCGTCATATTCTCAAAAGGTATATATATATTTCCACAAAAAACTTCACAAACAGAAATTTGTTCTTTTTATTTCTGCCCTTAATGAATTGCTTAGAAAAGGTCTCTGCTTCAACATGAACTTGGCTTCATTTGCGGGCAATGATTGGCCATCAAAATGATACGTCTCTTCCTCGATCAATTCATGTGTTCTTCCGTGGGTATAGGAAGCCAACGGCAGCTTGGTTCTTCCATGATGCTTTCATACAACTACTAGGAACACCGAATCCTTAAAGACCCCTAAAAGTTAGCATTCGTGTTAAAGAAAGGTGCGATCTTCATTACATTCAATTTCCCCAATCCACGATTTTGTCCTCAACAGCAAGTCAAATACTTCTTTCTTCTTCACACCTGAGAGCTTCTCTACAGAGTAGCACAATACTATGTACGCATAAATTAAAAACTATGAAATTCAATTCGCGCTTATCAGGATTTCGTGAGTATATTTACAAAATTGTTAAAAGCTTAAAAGTAAACAATCCATATATTCTCTCATTTCCTTCTCATTCCCGAAGAGGTGAAAGATTCCAAATATCCTTCAATGCTGGATCTTCTATAGCGACAAAGGTCTTCATGCAACGGTGGCAAAATATGGTATGAATCCCCTTTCAAACTAGCATGCGTCACTGATGCTCATGAAACAGTACCCGGGATCCGCACTAGAGAGTCGTATACGACGCTTCCTCGTTTAGGCTTCTCTCCCTAATTACTGGAAGCACTTGACTTTGATAAGTCCCTAAACTCTCGTTCTGTGCAAAGCATTGAGAAGCTATGCCGATCATGGAGTCAAGTGCAATCCACCTTCCTTGTTTTGAAAATAGAGAAGCACTAGGAGATATATAATGTGCATCATCAATAGCTCTAGACAAGAAACTATGTGACGGACTTATTCTAGCTATTCCAAAGCTGGAACAAACTGTAGGTGAAGAATCACTTTCAACCACTCTATAATATGTTCCAGCATGTTCCTGGGATCGATAAAATCAAGGGGAGAATGCTGAGCGCAAGGATTGCTAGTTTCGTCGCAAAAACGACAAACGATAGAGAAGCTTCAGAGGGAGATTGCCCTGTAACGAAAAGTCTCTTGCTGCACAGAAGATATTATAACAGCTTCGCTTCCTAGGTGTGAAAACCTACGTTGCGTTTCGACTGGTCTATTCGGCTGTCTACCAGTTACTTTTTCCTCATAGGTCTTCGAGTCCCATAAAGACGTCGATTTGTACAAACGACTTTTCTCTCGCGATACTGTGTTTGCTGCCTTTCCAGAAATTACTCGAAAAAAGCGGTAGCGACACTGAATACCTGTCCTTCCTGTGCCAAGAGTCCTTGCAATATCTGACCATTTACTGCCAACTTCCTTTTAAAGTTTCAATAGCTTCTCCGTTTCTTCTTTAGTAAACGAATCCCACCGAGGGGTCCAAAGTGTGTCTTCTACAACAAAGCTTAACGCAAGAAATAGAAATGCTCCGACGGTCTCCTACCATCGTTTCAGACACTGCTGCCCAGTCTTTCCACCCTTAAACGTCTTTATGACTGCCCAGTGATTACCATACTTCCGAAAATATCGAGTGCTACGTTCTTCCTGTTCAGTCCAATCTAAGGAACCCATACTACTTTCACGGTTTTCCAATGTTTAGACAGCGCTTTTAGCGTCTCCGAAGAGTCATCGGAGTTTGTTGTTGCTCGGACCCGCCTTGTTAATATCCAGCCGGAAATATAGTACCTTTTTGCCTTGTCAAGGCAACCCTGTCAACTCATAAAACACAACAACAAAGAGCAGGCGAGGAAAGAAATCGAAGTCATCTTCGAAAGTCCTTGTGACTATCCGTGGCTTGCACTGAAACGACTTTTTGTTTTCTGCGTTTCTTGTTTTAAATGAAAACAGTTCCTCGAGTTCATTTTCAACGATGCTTTGTCAATAAAGAACATGATCCATTTATTTATTTTTGGAAATAATTTCCGACACAGAAGGTCCATTGTAAACATACCGATAGCTAACAAGAAATAAGTGTGTGTCGTATTATAAGAATGGAGCCATGCATACAGTCCACTGAAATCCTTCTTTGCATATCCTTGTTTTCGCATATTTTCATACAATGAAGCGACATGTTCGCCTAGCAACAACTTACTAAACAAATGGGAGTTATTCACTAATCAAGGATTCACTTTCAAGGGAAAATACTTACATGTTCAATTCTTTTGCAGCACGCATAGCTAGTCCAATGTCCTTCAATAATAGCTCCGTTCGAAAACCATTCTCATACTCTCGACTAGCTGGTACATTCTCCATCACACCAGGGACCTTCATAACATGAGAGAAATCTTATTTGGCCAAAAGAAACTTACTGGATTGTATGTGTCACTACTCCAACATCTACAAAAGTATTTACAAAAAGTTCATTATATCTTGTATAGTATTACACCAAACCTCGCAGTAGAAGTATTCATCACTTTTGCGAGAATTCTAGGATCCATTCCTTGTTTTGCACCCAAGTTCATTGCTTCACAGACTCCTGCCATAGATATAGCTAGAGCCAAATTGTTGGCCATCTTTTCAAAATTTAAAGCAAATTCATTCAAAGCGAGAACATAACAACCTTTGCCACTTGTCCATTTCCAGCAGGTCCACAGTGAACAATATTTTTTCCCATACAACGCAAAATATTTTCTGCACGACGGAAGCCATCTTCCGTACCGCCAACCTGCAAACAACAATATATGCCAAAATGATACGTCAAAGCCAGCAAACAAATACCATAAAAGTTAACGTTCCTTTCTCTGCACCTGGAACCCCTCCGGAAACTGGAGCATCCAGGAAGTCTATTTGGCGACCTAAATCGATAGCAGTTTTCTTACCAAAGGAATTCAATCGAAAAAAATACTTTAAAGGCTGCATACCGCGACATTTCTCGAAGTGCTCACGTCAATTGTAGAGCAATCAATAAACAAGGACCGAGACTGAGCGGCCTCCAAAAGTCCTGTTTTCATGTTTTTGCTTAGGCAGTTGCGATCGTTGACAATGTCTTCATACCATTCTGCTTGTCTAGATATACTTGTTCCACATGAGACGATTCCGGCAACATAGTGACAACAAACTTTGCCTTTTTTGGGTAAATGAGAGTTGAAATAATAAACAAAAAACCATATACTCTTGTGGCAACTTCTTGGACATTTTCTGCTACCTCCATATTGAGCTGCTTTGCCAACCTTACAACCAAAAAATTTTCAATCTGCGTTCATAACAAACCTTTGCAAACACACTGTTGAGCTTTATCCATATCTTTGTCATATAAAAGAACTCTTCTGCTATTTCGTACAAGATTGGTAGCCATCGGACCACCTGTTATTACAGTTGTAAGAACAAGTTTTCGGATAGCTGCATATATCCATTACCCATGGCCCCCAGGCCTATAAAGCCAATAAGAGAACTACAGTTCTTTAGTAACTATAAGAAAACAATAAAAGGAGAATGTAACGACCGATCTGCACTGTGCGAAAAAGGTCTTCGCAAAAAGGAAAACATAAAAGACAGTCTTGCTGCGGAAAGTTTCATCAGAGCGGGTTTTCAGTCGAGAGAGAAATGGACGAAAATTTCTTCTTATCGATGGTCGAGTGACGCAGTGTTCCTCATGTCTTCGTCTGTTTGTACCTTTCAGCCTACAAGACAAGAACTAGTCAAAGAGCAAGACACTCCGGTTAAAATATCTTGTATAAAGTTTTGTGTTCCCAGAGCAGAAGATGTGGCGAAGACTTCTGTAGCAAGGGTCACCAATCGAGAGTTGTACACCCAGCCGCTTAGGAAACCTGCAGCTGGAGGAGCATTGGATCTTCGTTTAGGACCTTCCGATAAGAATGGTCAGTGTCAAACTTGCGGTTTATCGTTGGCTTCTTGTGTTGGACACTTTGGCGATATTCCTTTAGCATTTCCAGTATTTCACCTGGGCTACTTTAAAGCTACGCACTTTATTCTACAGTGCGTATGCAAAGTTTGTTCCAGAGTCTTATTATCTAAGGAGCACATTGCGGAGTTTCGTCGCAAGTTACAGTCGCCGTCGACGGTAACTCTGCTTATACAAACTGTTTTATGGATATTTATTTTGTTTAGATAGCAAATCCATCGAAGAGAAAGGCGATACTGAAGAATATTTTCAAATTGTGCAAAAGTATGAAGCGTTGTCCGTTTTGTGGTTCTCCCAATGGAGCGGTGAAAAAGGTAAGCAGCTTCTCGTTTGAGTGGAATATATCGACAAGATAGCGTTGTGTAGGTTGGAATGATGAAGTTAATACATGATCCATATTCTTCCATAAAGGATGATGAAGAAAGGGTAGATAAATGGTTCTTTCTTTGTTAGAGCAAAAGATGAATAAGAGTGTTAGGAGACCTTTTTGAAAAAGTTTCATTTTGTCTCAGACAGTTTGAGTGACGTTAGTCCTCATATTCAAAAGGCAGTAGATGACCTCACTCCGTTGAGAGCCTTGGAAATTCTAAGTCGTATTCCTCCAGAAGATGTCATCCTTCTGGGAATGGATCCAACTTTTAATCGACCCGAGAATTTGTTATTAACCAACTTTCCAGTTCCACCTGCTTGTATACGTCCTAGCGGTTTGTGAATTCTCATAATTAATGTTTTCTACATATTTATAGGATTTCATAGTTTGTTCCGATCCAACTGTCGGTTCAAATGAAGATGATTTGACTATGAAGTTGTCAGAGATTGTTCATATCAATTCCATTCTTCAACAAGCTATGGAGAATGGCGGCAATGCGTCACTAGTTATGGACGATTGGGAACTTTTACAGTTGGAGTGTGCCAGGTAAGAAACATAATTTTCAACTATCACGATATCTTATGTTCAAAAAGGTACATCAACGCTGATCTTCCTGGACTGCCACCTTCTGCAACCACTGGAAGGCCTATACGTGGCCTTTGTCAGAGGTTGAAAGGAAAGCAAGGGAGATTTCGAGGAAACCTGTCTGGAAAGCGAGTCGATTTCTCAGGCAGAACGGTTCGTACTGATATATCTTTGCAGCCATGTTTGATTTTCATGTGTTTTAGGTTATATCTCCAGATCCTAATTTAAGTATTGATCAGGTTGGGATTCCCGTTCATGTTGCGAAACAGTTGACATATGCCGAACGAGTTACAAAGCACAACTTGAAACAATTATCAGAAGCTGTTTTGAATGGTCCAGATATTCATCCAGGGGCGAATTTTGTTGAACTGAAAGATGGTTAGTTTTTGCTATTGAGTTTGTCATAAACTGATTGTATGCAGGAACAAAGCGTTTTCTTCGTTACGGAGATCGTAAAAAAATAGCTCAAGAGTTGTGTCCAGGACTTCTTGTAGAACGTCATTTGAGGGACGACGACATCGTTTTATTTAATAGGCAACCAAGTTTGCATCGAATATCTATCATGTGTCACAGAGTGAAAGTATTTCCTTTTCGAACTTTTCGCTTAAACGAGTGAGTTGCTTCTAATTTTGTTAGTGGTCTTACTGTTTCTTGATAAGATGTGTCTGTACTCCATACAATGCGGACTTTGATGGAGATGAAATGAATTTGCACGTTCCTCAAACAGAAGAAGCACGAGCAGAGGCTGCAACGTTGATGTGTGTCCAAGAGAACCTTGTGACTCCACGTAACGGAGAACCTTTGATCGCAGCAACTCAAGATTTTCTCTCGGTAAATAGGGTTTTCTCAGGCCAATTGCATTGACTTATAGAGACACGAAAGGCATGTTACAAGTTTACCTGTAAAGACACATTTTTGGACAGAGCGGAGTTTACCCGTATTGTACTTCTTGCAGGTGTGGGAAATGAGAAATATGCTTTGAAGCTTCCAAAGCCTGCTGTGGTGAAACCTTTTGAAATGTGGACTGGAAAGCAAGCAATTTCTTTTATTTTAGGAATGTGTTCGGGTTTTCACACAATGACCGCATATGTATGTGAGAAGCAGTGGTCTCATCCAGTAAGTGTGACGATAACTTGTCGTTAGTGATTATAATATCCACTAGTCGGGATATGAGGACAACTTTTCTGCACCACATCTTTGTAAAAATGATGGCTATGTCTATGTTCGCAACGGAGAATTGTTATGTGGACAGCTAGGGAAAGCTTCTTTAGGAAGTGGTTCTAAGCGTTCTTTATTCTATTTACTTTCGAGAGAAGGTACAGTTTACTTGTTTGTCGGTGATTGCGTTGAAACGTTCGAGTTAGGAGGCAATTTGGCTGCAGCAAATGCCATGTCGATGATTGCAAAGTTTGCTTCTCGTTGGTTTTCTGATTTTGGATTCTCTTTGGGTATTAGTGACGTTACTCCTTCCAGAATGTAAGTTGTTCTCTCTTTTTTTTTACAGGATAGCTCATTCTGCTTCAAGCCTACAAGCGAGAAAAGAAGAGTTACTTCGCGCAGGATATAGAGATTGTGATGAGCTTATAGAAGCATTTCAAAATGGAACGTTAGAGGCTAGGCCTGGCTGTACACTAGAACAAACTCTTGAAGTTTCCATCAATTCTGTTTTATCCAAAATCCGTGAAGATGCTGGAAAGGTTTGCATTGCTGCTATCGATCCAAAGGTATGTTGGTTGTATTGTTTTTCGGTGAATGAACATTGCTGACTTGTATTTCAAGGTTAATAGTGCTATGGCTATGGCATTGTGTGGTTCCAAGGGAAGCAACATAAATATTTCACAAATGATAAGCTGTGTGGGACAACAAACAGTGAACGGAAGTCGAGTACCGAATGGATTTCTCGGAAGAACTTTACCACATTTTGAGAGCGGTTTGAGTGCAAGAACTCCTTGGGCTAAGGGTTTTGTCAAGAATAGTTTCTTTAGTGGAATGACTGCAACAGGTATTTTACCGGCTCCTTTTTGAACTTGTTGAATTATTAGAAAAAGAATTCTTCTTTCATACCATGGCAGGAAGAGAAGGACTTGTGGATACTGCAGTCAAAACAGCAGAGACAGGATATATGCAACGCCGACTCATGAAGGTTCGTTTTGAATTGAGTGTGATACCTTTTCATTGGCACATCGTGCTTTAGGCACTTGAAGACTTGAGCGTAAATTATGATGATACTGTGCGCTACAGTGACGGCACAGTGGTCCAGTTTCTCTATGGAGACGATGGTTTAGATCCCAGTGTCGTGGAAGGAGCATCCGGTGGAGATTGTCCTTTGAATTTGGAGCAACTAGTTGAAGATTCAAAGGCTGAAGGGACAGTGAAAAGTATGTTGTGGAAATTTGCATGTTTGTACACCAATGCGTCACATATGCATTACTTAGGCAAAGGAGAACCCCGTTTAAGTCCCGAGGAACTTGTGGATTTTGCACAGTCACTTACTGTGGAATCGTTTGGAGCCGTGGAAAACAGCGAAAGCAGTCAGAAGATTTTGAATGATGTTAAAAAATATCTTGAATCCATTGCGAAAGAACATGAGAAGGAACTTCAAAGATTAGCGTCATCTAATGCAGCTAGTACGTATATCTGCATCGTGTTTAAAAGGTCTCTCAAAAGCTGTTGTAGGTTTTATGTTACGAGAAGCAATAGATGCAGCGTTTGGTTTAAGAAAATCCCAACTAAATGCTTTATTGCGTCGAATTGGTCGCAAACTACAAAGATTCAAGGTAAGAAAGTTTCATATTCTAAAATTTTAGTCTCATGTCCGTCAGATCGAACCTGGTACTGCGGTAGGCGCAATAGGAGCGCAAAGTATTGGAGAACCAGGAACCCAAATGACTCTGAAAACTTTTCACTTTGCTGGAGTCGCCTCGATGAATATTACGCTGGGAGTTCCTAGAATCAAGGAAATTATTAATGCTTCTCAAACTATCAATACTCCTATTATAACAGCAGAATTGGTTTCTTCCGACGACATTACAGTTGCAAGAATTGTCAAGGGGAGAATTGAAAGAACAACTTTAGGAGAAGTTTGTAACTTTATCAAAGAAGTTTATCGCAAGGACCAAGTTTATATATCCGTGCAACTGGACAAGGATTTGATTTCCAAGTTGCAGTTAGACTTGGACGTGAACAGTGTCCGAAATTCCATTATCAACACCCCAAAATTACGTTTGAAGGAAAAAGGTTTGTTTGTACAAGTATTATTGTAAGCTAATAGCAGTAACAATGATACTTTGTAGATGTTCTGGTGGTTAGCGATGATAGGCTTCATGTATATATTCCATCCAGGGTATCAGGAGACCTTTATTTTCAGATGAATTCTTTAAAACGTCAGTTACCTCATGTTGTTGTACAAGTAAGTCAGAGAGTTGCTTATCGATTATCCTCAAAACTTCAATATAGGGAATATCGTCTATTAAAAGAGCGGTGATTCATCAAAAAGATGACAAGACTTACCAGTTACTTGTGGAAGGCTCAGATTTACTCTCAGTGATGACAACTGCAGGAATTGATGGACGCCGAACTACTTGCAACCATGTGATGGCTGTTGAAAAGGTCTTAGGGATTGAAGCTGCTAGGAAGACCGTAGCCTCTGAAATCCAATATACTATGGCAAGTCATGGCATGTCAATAGACAGTAGACATGTTGCTTTATTGGCGGATGTAATGAGGTGAGGCATTGATTTTTGTGAGTTTCTGTCGTTAACTTGCGGTTAGTTTTCGAGGCGAAATTTTGGGTATCACTAGGTTTGGTATTGGAAAGATGAAGACTTCGGCGATTATGTTGGCTTCCTTTGAGAAGACAGTGGATCATCTGTTTGATGCTGCACTTTATAAGACACGAGATGATGTGGTTGGAGTTTCAGAGTGTGTAATTATGGGCATGCCAGTTCCATTAGGAACTGGTTTATTTGGATTATTGAGAAATGATCATAACAGCGTCATGGCTGTGCCTCCTAGAAGAGAAACCATTTTACAGAAACGCAACATCTATCGGCGACTAGGTCTATGATATCCGGACCAAATGCAACAACCTACTATGCAGCAAAATTGAATAAACTCAACTATTATTTACGTTCTGCTTGTTCCTTTTGATATTTTTCAATTAACATTTGTTGAATATGTTGGGTTGTTTCTCGGTGTTCCTTATATTCCATCGTATACTCGCCCTTTCCCTGGGTCATAGAACGCAATTCGGTTGAATAGCCAAACATTTCATACAATGGCACCTACAGTCGTGACAGAAAAGTTAGTTACGACACGTATTTCTTATCTGAAAACACAAATTACCTCTGCTTGAATGACGGAAAGCTCTCCATAATCAACAGCACTAAGTATAATACCTCTTCGCCTATTTAAAGCCCCCACAACGGCTCCTTGAAACTCGGTAGGAATCTGAGAAATAAATAAGCAAACGAAAGAAAACAAGAAGCAGACTCGGACCTGAACTTCAACATTCATGATTGGCTCAAGAATTGCTGGTCCTGCCTTTGGAAATGCTTCCCTGAACGCCATGATTGCTGCAATTCGAAATGCTAATTCACTACTGTCTACAGAATGACTTTTTCCATCTTCCAATACCTTTGCAACAACTCAGTAGCTTGCCATAGTGTTCCAGATAACACAAACCATGCGAACGCCT
The DNA here is from genome assembly GCA_026122205.1 of Galdieria yellowstonensis. NCBI lineage: Eukaryota > Rhodophyta > Bangiophyceae > Galdieriales > Galdieriaceae > Galdieria > Galdieria yellowstonensis. Next base: position 108,288 of record JANCYU010000022.1, on the reverse strand, counting down.
TGTACTCGGTGACCTGTCAGGGAGCCCCTCTCGCAAGCTTCCCGGAAACCTGCTTCTACAGCTGGAATAAGGTTAGGAGGAATAGCATTGCCAACTACACGATTGACAAATTCGTTGTGCAAAGGATCTTCGGAGGGTTCAATGTATCTATCATTCATTTAGCATCTTTACACTCGGTACCGCTTGACTACTTACCCAATGACACCACCATACTGCCCTGCACCTCCAGTTTGCTTTTTATGCAAGTAGTCGAAATTTGTACGCCTCGTTACTGTTTCACGAAAATTGACCTACAAAAGTGAAATGTGAGAAATGCAAAATTTTTTCCAAACAGGTAAGACAAACCTGAGGTTGTCCAGCTTCACATTCTACTCCATATTCTCGCCTCATTCGTTCCAAATAAACTTGTAGATGTAGTTCTCCCATTCCACTAATGATCATCTGTTTCGTTTCAGGATCACTGTAAAAATGAAAAGTAGGATCTTCTCTCATAAAGCGAGTAAGTGCTTTAGTAAAATTATTAGAAACTTCTCGAGTCTTTGGCTTGACAGCTAAGCTTATAACGGGTTCCGGAATAAAAACAGACTCCATGGAAAACGTATCCTTTCCATCTGTGAATGTGTCTCCACTTGCGCATTCTACACCAAAAACTGCACAAATATCTCCAGCAACTGCTTCTGAAATCTCTTCCATTTCGTCTGCGTGCATCCGAACTAATCGTGGTACCTTTACTTTTTTACCTGTACGGGAATTGACAATATAATCTCCCCTCTTCAAGGTGCCTTGATACACCCGAAGGTAAGTGAGCTGACCATATCGTCCGTCCTCCAGTTTAAATGCTAAGGAAACTAATTTCTCATTAGGCGAAGGATTCAATTCAACTGGCTCTTCCACTTGTTTAACTTCACCATCAATTTCCTTCTTCACAAGTCGCAGTGCAGTGTTTTTCTTCTCCTTCGGATTCGGTAAATACTGAACAATTCCATCCAAAAGAGGCTGCACCCCACAATTCTTTAGAGCACTTCCCATAAACACGGGAATAAACCTAATAAAGTTAAGACAACTCTTTTGCAGAAACAAAAAACCTACTGAAGATTGACTGTAAGCTTACGAATTGCTTGTTTCAACTCTTGTTCGGTGATTTCCTGTTCTGAAAGAAACTTATCAGCAATATCCTCATCAAGCTCCGCCACCATCTCGACGAGATTCTTCCGATGTTTTTCCACCTACACGAATATATGAGCACGAAAAACATAAGAAATATGTCTAAGAACTAACATCATCAACGAGAGCTTCAGGAATTTGCTTCTTAACAACCTGTTCTCCGAATTTCCCCTCAAAATATAGAGCTTCCCGTTGAATGATATCAATAACACCCTTTAACTCGTCTTCGAGTCCGATAGGAATAACAACAGGAGCAGCCCACTTGTGCAGTTTGTCTCGGAGCTTTCCAAAGTTCAATTTATACAGAGTAACGAAAATGCTACACTCACTTGTTGCACAACACGAAACGGATTCGCACCTTGTCTGTCTACCTTGTTTATGAAAGCTACCCTTGGCACTTTGTACCTGTTCATTTGCCTACTAACAGTCAAGCTTTGGCTCTGTACACCTCCAACTGCACAAAGTACTAGCACAGCACCATCTAACACTCGAAGAGCTCGTTCAACTTCTATTGTAAAATCTACATGCCCAGGTGTGTCTATGATATTAATAGGATGATTTGCCCTATGCTGTGTTAGAAAGGCCAAAATTGTTGTAAAAAGGCTTTACCAAAAACACGAAGTGGCTGCGCTCTGAATAGTTATTCCTCGTTCTCTTTCCAGTTCCATAAAGTCCATAGTAGCACCTTTTCCGTCTTTGCCTTTAACTTCATGTATTTCTCTGATTCTTCCGCTGTAGAACAGAACCCTTTCAGTAAGAGTTGTCTTCCCAGAGTCGATATGTGCAGAGATGCCGACGTTACGCAGCTTATGGATATCTCGTTCCTGGCTACTTGTCTCTGTTCTTTCCAAAGAAAGGGAAGAAAAAGACCTGAAAATATTTCCTCTTATGAAAGATAATACGAAATATCTACAGTGGTTTGGAACAAATTTTGAACGAAATGAAGCCAAAGAGAAGTTCACAAGTCGTGTATTGTACATGTAAGTAAACTGCCGTCCACCGCTGTCCTCTGAATTGGCTGTAATCGATGAACTTTTTCCCCCAAACGGCTTTGCGCCTTTTTGTGTCGTTGCACGCTCAAACAATTTAGCGCTTTTTTCTTTTGGGATTTCTCATCGTCCCATGTTTGTTTTCCACCTCTCCTAGCTGAGGTTTGAGTGTTAGGCGATAAAGCCTCTTTTGAAGTTGCAATATATTTTGCATATATATAACAAAAATTTTACTTTGAAAAAAGGGTTTCTAGCGTTTCTTCTTGTCACCCAAGTCCCCTGAAACCTTGAGCCCCGTCCCCCTTCTTTCAGTCTTAGTCTTCCTCCCCCAGAACAACTTAAGGACTTTCAAACACTTCTTTAACACATAGGTTCTATGAACTCCCAAACTTCCTACTTTGACGCTTCTAAAGAGTACAGTGAGTTTCTCTTAGACCTCACTTTTAACTCCAAACCTATTATCGATAACCTTACAGCAATAGCTGCAGAAAATAAACATGCGGCAGTAGGAATCGTGAAGGCTATAGAGTCACGAATCGCCTCAGTATCTCCTGATAAAAAGTTGCCAACATTGTATCTGTTGGATTCCATAGTGAAGAATGTAGGGGAACCATATAGGAGTCTATTCGAGAAGAATCTTCAGACTACGTTCTTATCAGCATTCAGAGTTGTGCCAAAAGCAGTACGACAAAGCATGATGAGACTTTTGGAGACCTGGCCGCCGTATTTTGGAAATAACGTGATCTCATTATTGAAAGTTCGAGCGAACGAAGTGCAAAAGCTACTTCAGGAGAACGCAACAGGGCATGAAGCCATACACGTGAATCCTCAAGTTTTGCGAACGACAACAGAAAACAGAAGCCATGTTGATAACAAAGCTAAGAACTACAACGTTCCATATTTGGAACGAGCCCAGGAAAAAATACCGATGCCGAAGCCTAAGGAAAGCAAAATTCCTGCATTCACCCGTCTTCAACGACAAGGAACAACAAGTAACAATGTGAGTGAGAATCTTTTCTTTTTTCATCTGGTTAACCGTTTCATAGATTCAACCTACAAAGCCATTCAGTACCATGAAGCAAGATGGTGGTAACCAGCTACAGGCGGATACTTCATTCGAGTTGATGAAGCAACTACAAGTGGAAACGCAACTATTAGTGGATAATATCAATGCACAACTTGTTCGCGGAATGATGCCCACACCGGAGCAACTAAACGCGTTACAGGCACTAGTAACAGTTATTCTCCAATATGCCAATTTCAACATGATTGCCCAAAATTTTGTGCCATATCTACAACAACATATCGATAATATAGTCAATCAGATAAAAACACTGCAAGAAAATCAACAAGCGCAAGAGCAAGAAGCAGTTATTGCGAAAGCAATCCAATCTCTAATGTCTGGCTTCAATAATCAGATCCCTCTGCAGAATTCAGAGTCTTTTCGTCTGGTTTCGCATTCCGAGAGCAAAATGCGTCCTACTCATTCGAAACCAGAATGCAATGTCAATAGCAAGAACCACTCTCAGAACGAGATTATCACTGACTTTAATTTGTTGCGAAAATTGGATCATAGTTTTATCGTTTCCAAACTTTACGATGACTTACAACTAGTAAGTGAATATGATGGTTCTAGATTTGCAACGAGAGAAGACCTACGTCAACATTTGGACTGGTTGTTTGAGTGGAACAAGAGATTGAAATCTCGAAGAGAAGGAGGTGTATGCCGTATGTGGTACTCAAGTGTCCACGAATGGATTAGAGATCTTGGCTCTACAAGGAATTCAGGAGTGATTTCATCTTCAATGATATTTGATAATGTTGGTCAAGAAAATGTGGATAGAAACCAACATTTGAAAGATGGAAATGAAGAACCTGACCAAAGTTTCCGAAAAAGTAATAAGGTATTTGCAGGAGATTGTGATGATAGATGTTTTGTTTGTCGGGATGGTTTCGAAATGGAATGGGATGAGGAGTTGGAAGCTCTTGTATATAAAGATGCTGTCGAAGAGGGAAATGACGATCAGAAGAAAATATTTCATATAGATTGTTATTCGGTTTGGAAGGCGCAGAGTAAGAATCTCGACCAGAAAAGTGGAGATGATGAACAGAACAAAGTTGAAGATTCCATTCAAGAGGTTGTTGAGCATGAGGAGCAGAGTGGAAAGACTGATGCCAGTTTGGAAGTGAAGGCGGAACCAAAGCAGTCGGAAGTATTTGAAGACTTTTTTGATAGTGACCCTAATGCTTATCCCGCAAAAAGGCTTCGTACAAAAGAAGACTTATAAGCTTGACGATTTTATATTTGACCTGACAGAGACCAGAAGTTTGAATTTATCGTATTAATAAATGTATCAATATCTCATGAATTTTAAAAACGAAACATTTTCATTCTTTCGTTCCTTTAGAAAACTGACTGCGGCAGCTGTCACAAAAACTATATGATTCGTTTCAATACAAGATATGTGTATTTTGGACTTTTCACAGTGCCGCATAAGCCATCAGCTTCTGTTCCTCAGTACGCACATTTTATGCCTTAAAGGACACGTTTCTGTTTTAGAACATCGACCCGTTTTCCAAAACTAACGAAAATTAATGAGAAAACTACCAAAGGTGCTACAACTTGCCTCCACGCAATCCCAAGTGTGCAGCTTCGAGCAAAACCTGCCTTGGCTACAAAACCCCTACTTCAAGGTTACCAATTGAACAATATACTAGACTCTCATCAGACCTTGAAGACGAAATCCTTACATATCTCAGCGTTCTTGCCAACATTAACGTGAACGAAAGGACAGTCCTCCTTTCCACATAATCCACTTAGGAACCTTAAACACACAGGAAGCCTATCCTTTTCTGTAGTGTGCAGTAGTGTGCAGTTGGGATCGATACATGAACCGCTAATAAACTTTCGACATACGAAAACCTGCTCGACTGAGGTTAAACCAAGATACAAGTTTGCTACCTCTACCTTTTCGGGGTCGTGAACAAAGCGACATTGCTTGTCATTGCAAACACCAAACCGAGTAAAGTAGTAACAAAGCTCGGACTTCAGTTTCTTGCTTTTTCTAAAGCAAGCCGTATTGTCACTTTCAGGACCTTTCAAAGTAAATCCCTTAGTTTCTTTGCAACTCTCTTGGTGGAGACTCAAACTTTTAGAAGTTACACTATCATTGATCAGTACTTTGTTTCCAAAGGCGTACGGACGCGAGCGCTTCAAGTCCTTTGAAACGTGGCTTCCGTGTTTATGAGCGCCAACCCGTGAAGGTTGATGAGTCGAGTTTGGTTGTGACAAGTGTTTTCGACCCAGTCCCGTTCTATACAGTGAATACTTATTTTTCACAAAATACTCAGGATACGAAGATTCCGGGGGACTATGAAGGGTCGAAGGCGTGCCGTGAGAAGACACTTGTAAGCTAGGGGACTTTGTTGTGTTGCCGGTATTTTCAGACTCGGTAGGAAACCGAAACAGTACAAGGTTTCTACTAATATTAGGTGTTTTTGGAGTTTTCTCACGAAACTTATTTTTTCTAAACCGCACAGAAAAGTTTGGTTTCTTGACACCTCTCATATCTGAACATTTCCCAAGACCGCTACAAATCAAAAATTCTTGTCGGGCTTTCATTCTGCGAATGTGCGGTAGCGGATGATACTTGAGTTGACGGCACTTGCTTTGCTTACGTGTTCCAGTCGCATTCACGAAGGATGGTAGGAGCCTTATAAGTTTTACATAATATCGTGTTAATATTGTATAGGGGTTTTCTATGCGACACTTATAGTGACTTCTCCATGACCGTTTGGGGCTTGTTCTGTTCACTTGTCGTTGGTTACTTTTTAGGATGTGTACCCTATCTTCTTCTTGACTTTTTAAAGATTCCTTTCTTTGAAAAGTACAAGGTGCAGATGACCCGATATCCCTCCAAGGCAGTAAGTATTTGATAGTGTTGTGCGACAAGGAACTAAACTGGTAGCTAAGAATCTCGAAAAGTGCTGCCTTAATTTGTTTGTCTTGTTTTTCTTTGTTATGTTGCCCATGATAGCTTTCAGTTATCCTTTATTTAAGTCAATAGGAGTGTCCAGAGAAGCGCCCTTGCCCAGTGCTTTTACTGTTATACTGCAAGTTTTGTTTTTCTTCCTTGTGGAAGATTTTGGTAACTACTGGTTGCATCGTTGGCTTCATACATCTTGGGCGTATAAAAACATTCACTTTGTTCATCATGAATATAGTGCTCCGTTTGCTTTGGCCGCTACTTACGCTCATCCTCTTGAAGTTGTTATCCTAGGAATTCCTACATTTGCTGGCCCAGTTGTCGTTGGACCTCATCTTTTTACTTTATGGGTTTGGCTGATGATGAGGCAATATGAAGCAGTTGATATTCATTCTGGTTATGAGTTTCCTTGGAACCTAAATTGCTTCTTGTCTTTTTATGGTGGAACAGAACATCATGACTATCATCACTACTTGTACTCTGGAAATTACGCTTCCATATTTACTTGGTGTGATGCTATATATGGAACTAATCTTAGTTACAAGATGCGCAAGTATAGTCGTGATTGTTGAATAGTTTCCGCTTTCGTGGAGTAAACCCAAATATTTTATTTTGTTTCCTTATAAAGTTTGCACATATTGCTTGGATGTCGTATCTCAGCGTAGATTTTGTCTTCACGTCGTTGTGGAGGATGGTCGTTGAAATCTTAGGCTTCGATCATGTCGTCTTTTGGACTAGGAATGCTACGCAAGCAGCATCTTATTTCATTTGTCGAGCCGGCTTTTCTCCTGTTGGTTATGCTGGCTTGGAGACTGGTTCAAGAAAGTATTGTTCATACGTTGTACAAAATGGAGGTGTTACATTTGTGTTCACCAGCTGTTTAGACGCTCAGGAAACGACTTTTCACCGATTTGTTCAAACTCACGGAGATGCCGTGAAAGATATAGCGTTTCGTGTAAGAATGTTTTGTTGTCCATCTTGGGCTGGAGTTGTGAAAGTTCTTATAGGTGACTGACTGCAAGAAAGCATTTGAACTGAGCGTTTCTCAAGGAGCAAAAGCTGTTAGAAAACCAGAACGGATGCGTGACGAGTACGGTTCAGTTCTAATAGCAACTATCGAAGCTCCTTTTGGAGATGTATGGCATACCTTTGTGGAGAGAGAGAATTACGCGGGAAAGTTTCTGCCTGGTTTTGTGCAACTTTCCGAGGATCCATACATCCATGCTCTTCCGCGACCTCATTTTGTTAAGATTGATCACTGTGTTTGTAACCAAGGTGAAAATGGTATGGAAAGTGTTGTACTTTGGTATGAAAAAGTTTTGGGTTTTCATCGTTTTTGGGCTGCAGATGAAAAAGTAATCCACACAGAGTACACTGGATTAAGCACCATAGTTATCGCAGATTCGAATGAAGTAATTAAAATGCCAGTAACGCAACCTTCACGGGGAAAGGGTAAGAGTCAGGTGCAGGAGTTTGTTGAATATAGTGGTGGTCCAGGTATTCAACACATTGCGTTATTGAGTGATAATATCATTCGAGACGTATCCGCTTGGAGAAAACGTGGTCTAACTTTTATCGAAACGCCTACGAATTACTACAAAGAAGCGATGGGAAAAATAGGTTCCAAAGTAGGTGACAGAATTCATGTATGGCCACAATTCTAAAGGAACTTGTAGATTAAAGAAGACTGGAATACTTTGGAGAGTCTTGGCATACTTGTAGATTGGAACGAGGATGGTTATTTGCTACAAATTCTATCCAATCCTGTTCAGGATCGACCAACGTTTTTCCTTGAAGCCATACAACGTCATTGTCATGACGGTTTCGGCGCAGGAAACTTTAGAAACCTCTTTCAAGGTGTCGAGAAGGCACAAGCCAATCGTGGAAATCTATAAAGACTTTAAAACTTTACAAAAAATTTCGCGCCTAAGTTGTTTCATGTCGGATGGTGCCGTGGAGCAATTCTGTTTGCAGTTCCACGTTTCTGAGCACACGTTTTATTTGGTATGTTATGTGAAACGTTTGTGTTCCTACTGAGTTCGCATTAGGCCTTTGAGAAAGATTATGAGTGAGAAACGTGGAGGTTACGCTTTTAGAAGAAGAGGAGTTTCCACTAGTCGACGACTGGAAGACTCTAGAAATCCTCGTTATGTCTTGCCAGAATATAGTCGAGATATTCCTGGAAAGGAACTATTTGAGGTTGTTAAAGTACTTGCTCCTTTACTCTAACAACTTATTTATTTTTGCAGAGTCAAGACATTCGTCCTGAGGAAGGTTCCAAGGAACTCCGTGGTACCTGGGATGACTTGCGCAAGGTTTGTTTCGAGCAGCGTTGCATGTTGGGTGCTAAAAGCTTTTAAGCTCTTACTTCGCATCGATGGTCAGAGGTATCCTGCATACAAGGACCTTTATGGCGGATGGAAGCATTCTTCCTTCTTCCTCGCAGTGGAAAATATTCAAAGTGACCCCTTTGCTCCCCCTTCAAGATTCAGGTAAGTACCTTGATACTGTGTCAATTGTATGATGACACGGGATAGGGTACTTATTCCTCGTGAAATTGCTGGGTTTCCTGAGCAGACGTATAGTTCGAAAGCAAGGGAAGTAGCTTTGAGAGACTTCATTACACGAAAGTTTTGGGCTAGTTGTCATGGTCTTCACTTGGATAAGGCTGCTCCCAATAAAGGCTGGGGAAGCTCCAAAGGCGCAAACTTAAATATAGATAAGCCAAAGCAACATATTTTGGAGCGTTCTTCATGTGTCTTCACCGAGAAATTTGTCGAAGTGCGCTTTACGGTAGCTCTGCCTGCTAGAGGACGCACGATCGGTATGAAATATTATCATCACTTTGACTAGCATTGACTGAGTTTCATCAGAGGGAGTTCGAGCTAAGGAAATTCTGATCGATGGGTTGCCACAAGTGGTTCTGTCATCTTGTCTTATGGATAGTTTGGATTATGATGAGTTGTTAGATCACCTCAAGTTAGCAGAAGATCAAGAATTTTTAAGAAACACGTTAAAGTCTATGAAATTGGTTGGTTTTGTTGCGGACGGTGCAATTTTGCCAAGGAAAAGTGGCGCAAGCGATGAACCTTTATCTACTAGTGATGTCGTCACATTTGAAAGTCCTGCAAGTATGCGGGTTAGTATTCAGTTGCCTAATCATGGTACCATTACTGGTATGGGTATTCCTGAGGGAATTAGCTTGATTGTAAGTGACCTAGTTATATCGTAATATAGAAATCATTGCAATGTTCTTTAGGTGGGTGGAGGCTTTCATGGAAAGTCAACCTTACTACAGGCGCTTGAAGTAGGCGTGTACAATCATATTAGAGGTGATGGCAGAGAATTTGTTTGTGTCGATCCTAATACTACCAAAATTCGAGCCGAAGATGGTCGTGCAGTTACCAGTGTAGATATTTCAAGTTTTATTAAGAACCTTCCGTTTGGTAAGGATACTCGGTCTTTCTCAACAGAAGACGCCTCTGGAAGTACTTCTCAAGCAGCAAACATCATGGAATCCATCGAAGCTGGTGCTACAACGCTGTTGGTGGACGAAGATACTTGTGCTACTAACTTTATGATTCGTGACAGACGTATGCAGGTAATCATGTTCCTTTTTATGGTAGCGACATGATTCTTATTTATTTCTAAAAGGCTTTAGTAAGCAAGGATAAAGAACCAATAACGCCTTTCATTTCCAGAATTCGTGATATGTATGAAAGACATGGCATATCAACCATTCTAGTGATAGGTGGTTCTGGTGACTATTTTGATGTTTGTGATACAGTTATTTTGATGGATTCATATCGACCATATGATGTGACCAAACGTGCTAAAGAGATTACCGTCGAGTTGCCTTCTATGGCAGTTGAAAGAGAAAATAAGGGATCCGATATGTTTATGCTTCCTTGTCAAAGGGCGCCAATACCTGCCTCATTAGAAGGAGCCAGGCGAGGAGGCAGAGGACGAATACGTGCTACTGGTTTGTACTCCATAGAGTTCGGCTCGGAAGAAATAGAACTCGACGCAGTTGAACAACTTGTGGACCCAAGTCAGACACGAGCGGTTGCGGACATTCTAGACATGATGTTGGATACAGGGTTAATTAACGGAAAGCGGATTATTGGAGAGTTGTTAGACGCTGTTGAAGAAATGATTAATCAAAAGGGACTCGACTGTATAGCGCCAGGTAGAACAATTGTCGGAAACTATGCGAGGCCTCGTCGGCTGGAGTTGGCCGCTGCGTTAAACCGTCTTAGAGGGTTACAAGTAACCCAGAAACGTGTCAACTCAAAGACAACAACCTAAAGTATTCGCTTTTATGAGTTCCTAGGCAACACTGTATTTTTAATAAAACACTCGATAGGTCGCTTCTCCTTGCGGCGAAACAAAAGCCAAGCCTCTTGTGAGCAACAGTCAATCGTCGTCTCCTCCTTTCCTCTCCGTGTAGTCCAGAATTGCATTTTTCTTCGAAGTTTTCCTTGCAAGTTCCAGCTTTTTCATATTTCTCCGTGCCTTTTGTTTCTGCGACAAAGTTTGTAGCTTTCTTTTCTGAAGCGACTTGCGTACTGTCGGAGACTGCCGCGTGATTTTTGCCGATTTCCCCATGAAACTCGATAATTGGTTGCATTGCAAGTCCTATTAATGGTTGCTAAGCAACTAGATAAAAGACTGTAATCTGTTGCGGCTGAAAGTCTTTTCGATGGCTTTCTAGGGTTTGCTGCACTCTCACATCCTGGAAATTACTTGTAGATGAATAAAACATGAAAATAGGGAGAGAAAGAATCAAAGTTTTCCTCGTTCCGAAAAAACCGTAGCAAAGAATGCTTTACAATGAGTTATGAATGGAAAGGTGTTTTACAAGGGAACCAAAAGGCGATATCTTACACGTCAAAATATTTCTCGCTCGAGCAGTTGATCTGCGGTGTCAAATTCCATCCGTTGCAAAAGACCGTCGGCTTGTGCAATGGGCGACAAACCACCAATGGCGCCAATTTTTCCACCTGTTGGTTTTGCAGCAATTCGCTGTCGTATCTTTTGAATTTGCTTTTGAGCATTTGTCATTGTTGTTTCTTCTTTAGAACAACCCTTGTTTCCAAAGTATATATAGTGCTTCGAGTGGTTCCAGTTGTGCTTCTTGGGCTTTCTTACATGTATGGGTTTCTTGAATAGACTCCTCTAGTCTTTCAGTAGCTTTCTCTTTGAAGCGTGAAGTTGACTGTCGTATATTTTGGTAAACAGTGTACAGCTATCTATGGATCTGTTCCAGAGTCAAAGTAGAGTTTCTGTGGATTCCTTTGTGAATCCAGTTGAAGCACGGTCAAACTATGCCAAACGGGTGTCTTCAACTCCAACAGTGGATACTGCAGCTAGGCAAACCTCCGAAACGTCGGAGAGTGTTTCTGCTGACCTGCAGCGCAATATAAATCAACAAGGCGCTTTATGGTCTTGTGACTGGGGCTCAAATAGAGCTGAGAGTCAGACTGTTAGGGTTCAAGTCAACGAAGCTTCAATAGGTAAGCGTGTGTGTAGACCTATTGCTTAGTAGTTATAGTACATTCTTCTTTTCTTTGGTTTATGGTTTTTATTAGACGCGGAAAATATCAAGTTGAAGGATCCTGCTTTGCAGATAGTGCCCTCGAAGGAAGCTTGCTACCCGCAAAGGTACAAAGAAAGAGAAAAGAACACATCCAGTTTCAGGTTCCAAGCAACGGATGCCGTCCGTTATGAAGAACGGTCCTTGGGCACTGGTTGTCCTGGAAAGACTATTAAAAATGAGTTGAACCGATTTTCGTGGAAGGAAGAAGCAAGTCGAGGAACCAAGAGGTATTCTCTAGTGTCTAATAAAAGAGGATACAAATCCCTTAGTTTATTATGCGAGAAGTAAGTTAGCTCTTTATTGTTTGCTACGTTCTGAGTGTTACAATAGCTTCATAAAACTCTATGGAAATCATTCCAATGAAGAGTTCTTTGTGGATCAGGTTGCTCGACTTTTAAACGTTGGTCGTAGACGGATTTATGATATTGTCAATGTTTTAGAAAGTATCGGAATAGTTGTAAAAAAGAAACGTAATCATTACACATGGCAGGGAGTGGATCGCATTCCATTTACACTGATTGCTCTAAAAGTCTCAAACGAAGTGGGAAATGTCCTCAAGCAACCAAGTAGCTACACTGTGAACACTGTAGAATCTCCAAGCTCCTCTTCAGATGAATGCTCTATGTCGTCACAGAAGGATGAAGATTCGGAAGGAGAAACGCAGCTATCGCCTCATCAAAATGATCAAAACGATAAAGTTTTAGGTGTTTTGACACAGCGTTTTATAAAGTTGTTTCTGGAGTCCAACGAAAGCGTCATCAGCTTTCAAGAAATAATACGTCTGCTGCTTGGGGAGCAAGACAAAGATGTGAAATCAAAAACTGGCATTCGACGATTGTACGATATAGCGAATATTTTATCTGCTTTACAGTTAATTCAAAAGACACAAAATTGGAATGGAGAGATGGCATACCAGTGGCTTTTATCTGAGGTTACATATCTTCATATGTTTAAATCGAACAAACCCTCTGAGGAGAAGAATGCTTTGAGTCGCAAAAGAGATATTTCATCGTGTACAGAGTATCAAGGAGTGGAGCATTTAAAACCAAAGTTACTGCGTCCTAACGAAGCCAATGAGTTTTGTCATAGCACAGACTCGAATCCTTCTGTTTCGAAAGACCTTGTCAGTTTGTACATTCAATTTGGAAACTCTCAAAAGGCTGACTTGTTGTGTTAGGAGGTAAGCGTAGCACAAAGTTTCCAAAACCAAGTCGCTTCGACGGCGAATCAAGAAGAGACTCATGAGGCTAGCATGGACTGCTGTATAAATGCAAACCAAGTGCAAGGTGTGGTTCCGTCTGCTTATACATATCTTCCAAACTGGTTCACTGCGTCTAACCTGCTCTTCATGAATAACTACTCCTCTTACGAGTTGCGCAGTTCATTAGCCGAATTTCAGCGAAATATCATTCAACTGTGGAGTCGATGGTTTGAACATTTGCCAGCAACATTCAAGTTGGAACGCAGTGAAAGCAGTGTCAGCGTGTCGACTAGTCTCCCGAACATGAATTTCATTCCCGTTCCTCCTTGTTGGTCTATTTGGCCCTTTCCACAGTCGTCTGTGGATGTTTCGTCTTCATACGGTAACAACGATGTGGTCGACGAAGATGATAAAAACAGTGAAGGAAAGCTTCGAAACTGAGTAGAATTGTATAATTAATGATACATTCCCTTTCGTGAAGACAATATCTGCTCCATGGATATCTTGAGTATAGGTTGCACGCATCATGATGGTCTCGTCCATTTGTGTCTGGTTCTTAAATTGGAAGCAACCTGCCATTCAATATCTTATAAGATACTGATGATGGAAGGAAAAATACGTTCTTATATCCATTTCCTGTTCGTGGTATTGCTCACTATTATACTATTTATATTTATATCAAGTAATTGCGAGAGCTCTGGCATTTAAGTTTTCTTGGACCTATTGGAAACTAAACGAACAGAAAACTCTCGCCGAACTTTTAAATTCTGTTGTTAAAGTGAAGATAACGCTGTTGACATATTTCATCTGGCACGAGCGTGATGATTGAAGTTTCTGAAATCGTCCATCTCTGTCTTCTAATTGGTATTATCTTTCCCGCCGTTATTAAACGTCCTATTTGTACTTGCCATAGAGAAGAAAAAACGGACCACATTTCTTCCCAGAAAAGAAGAAATGCAGAAGAAGGTTCTCAGCGCCTACAGCCACGGACTCTTTGTAGAGCCAACAAGTTACGAAACCCCTGCTCTAGGGCTGTCCAAGTTTGTTGTTATTTCGCGTGATACTCGCAATACATGGAGAACTTGAATCTGTCCTCATTCACGTTAAACATGGATCAGGTCACCCGACTTGTATCACTGAGTGACTCGGACAACACCAGTGGCTTTTTGCGCTCCTTCTTATTATTGGATCATAAAACACCCTCCTCTTTGGCATACACGTTGCAGTGGCATCCCTTTAAAAGATTCACTTTGTTCCAAATAGAGCCTTCCTGGAAATGCTCATCTACTGAAATAGTGTAGATCTTCTTGTGCAATTATGTATGCATACTAGTGGCACTACTTAAGCCTGAACCATTTCAAACAAGACAAAAGCCAAGCACCCTCAAGCTTAGTTAGTACATAGGGGAGAGATCAATCGGGAACACTAAGTGCCGCAAGTGGCTGTTGACGCTTGCGCAAGTTGAAAACGACGAAAGTTCTGCTCGCTCATACTAGTCTTGTATGCAGCTGATAATGTTGAGGCAACTTGTTTTCCATCGTCTGACACGACACTTGTTGAAAAGTCAGCTGGCTGCGATTAAAGTTCTTTCAGTACTTGAATATCAAAGGGTTTTCGAAACCTGCAAGTAGAAAAAGATTCAATTAGGAATTTCGACTGATCAGAGCAGGTTGCCTGGTTTCGTTGCTTTTCTCTTTGTTGAACATTGTTCTCTGCTGGGCTGTTAGTTCCAACTTGTCATATACTCCTTTAGTTTGTTCGAGAATTCTCGAGGAGCAAAGCCTTAAAAAGTTGGTTTTTCAGCAAAGTCACTTTCAATCATGCCAACTCTTTCAAGCAGGCATTGGTTGAAGCAGTAGAAAAAATTAAACCTTCATAACGATATAGAACAAGTTAAAAAACACTGCAATCTTCCACTAAGTTGACAAACAAAACGAAGAATTTAAGTCTGGGACTTTGTAAAACAAAACCTTATGTAGGAAACAACTTTGGATCGGGCGCTGCGGTCCTCAATACCAAGCCTTTTCGACACATTAGAATCCATTCCAACCGAGGCTAACTCAGTCAGCATATAAGCATGTTACTAGAAACACATGCTTCAGAATCCATCAAATCAGAATACGTCTCCAAAAATTCCAAGCAATCAAACTGAACCTGTTCTGCGAAAACGACTGAAGAAGTGCCTCTTCTAGTACTATGTTTGATAGTCGAATCCACTCTATTTGCACCAGTAATATCCTTGTCAATAAACTTAGTGAAATACTCTTCGCGTTCCGCAGATGTACAACGTGTCCATTCTGTTCATACAGAGTTCCCACTATGCTTGGAAAAAGGAGACGCATTCCAAACAATGCTCTCTCTCTCTCTATCCAAAGCTTTGGGATACGTTCATGAACTTGTTGATCCAAGAACTCTTCAGATTTCTTCGCAGACCAAACCTCAAGTTAACAACGTAGACCCTACTTATCAGAACTGGAAATGCGCTTCATGCAAGGGAGTACGAGAGAAAAAGATTCCTTCAAAAACCGCTTCAAGATAAACTCCAGTATACCCTTTCCAGTTTTGCGCATACATAGAATGACCGGAAACTTAAGTATCGTAACGAGTACTAACAGCCAACTGGATTGTCCATTTTCACTTTGCAAAGTGAAATTGGTGCGGATTGTTTCTTGAGCGTCGCTCGCTGGCTGGCTGCAGGCAAATATTCGATTCAAAGTATGGAAGCTGGAGAAGGAGATATTACTGTTAGTCAACTAGTAAAGGAACTGTTGAAGCGAGAATGGAGCAACGAGCAATACAGACAGGTTTGTTGAATTTTTGAGCGTTCCATCGTAATTTTGAGAAGGCAGTATAGATGAACAAAAGGTTTTTGCGCAATCTTGGCATTTTTGCAACAGCAATTTTTGTTTTTAGAAAGTATGGAGAATTATTTGCTATTTGAAAGATAAATATTATCGTGAGAAAGAAATAAACGCTGCTCCTAAGTGCCTATTGGAGTGATATAGTTTTGTTACCATGACGGTGTATTTCTCGTGGGTTGCAGGGCTTCCTTGTCGACAGTGTGAAGCTTGCAGAAAGTTGACCAACTTTGCCAGGGTTTCGCACTATGCTCGGTCAAAACTTCTTTTGAGAAGAAACCAAATATTGAGAACTAAAGTCCCGTGGTTACTTTTATGTAGTTCGATAAAGTCTTCGGATTTGAGAAAGGCAGACAGAGTTTGTTTTTTTGTAGCTGACGCAGCTATTTTGTCAAGTAGTACTAGAAATGAGTTACTGACTGCCTTTGAAAGTCTTTCTTGTTTGAAAAGCACCTTTGGAAGGTTCCATTATTTCGTCGTATCCGATGACAGTTTGGAGGAGGTGGAAAGACATATTTCCTTGTCAGCTGGACAAGGTTTAAAACCGGAAGTTTTGATCACTCTTGGAGGAGCTCAAGTTTTCCAACTTGGGTTTAGGTATTTTATTCCTTCTTCTGCTTCTTCGAGTACTCATTCAGTCGTACAGGGAGCCTGATCCATACTGGGAGGAACAAGTGTTAAAGGAATGGGAGCCGAAACCAGTTCAGGCACTTGTTGAAACAACGTTAGAAGAGGCTAATTTCCGTTGTTTGGAGTTGAGAAAGATATATTCCTCAGAATTCCCTTTGAGTTCCTTGCCGAAAGTTCCCATTGTTCTTCAGTATAAAATATCGGAGGCGAATGACACCGATTATGAGACTCTCTATAGTATGATAATGGAAAAACTGAGAGAGAATGGCCTCAAGGCGAATATTAGACGAAAACACCGAGACAGAGCTTTTGCTGTGTGTCCTTCTGCGGTGACAAGTATAGGAGCCTTCGAATTTATCTGTTCTATGTTAAATATCGACAAAGACAGTAGTGTGGTAATACTCTGCGGTGATAGTCCAGCTATACAAGAGATGAACAAGTATTTGAAATCTCCTTCAACTTGTGAGTCTTTATATGACCTAAATGGTATGCTATCTGATTTTAGAGTATCGGGTAGAAAAAGTTAGAAGCCAGTCTTGCAAAATTTGGCATAAACTTGTTTTTTGCTAATAAACTTGTGCAAGGTCCTGTCGACACAAAAGCGCCATTGGACGAATCCATCCAAAAGTGGATAAATTGTCGGACAAAGATTTTTTCCATACAGGGCGACGCGTAAGTCGAAACAACTATGAGCTGTCAGGTATCTTCTCGGTGTGAGTTTAGTTATACTGGTTCTACTCTGGAAGAAGAAGAAAACTCGGAATGGGATTGGTTGCTCCTGTTATCCTCAGACGCAGACTCCCACAAGCAGCCGTTGTTCTTAACGGCGTGGAAGAGTTTCAAAGAGTCTACTGCGGAAATTATTGAGAGTTTGTATGAAGCTGTCTTCTGTAGTTATGAAGGACTGTTTTCAAATTTGTTTCCGTTTTAGTATTTACTGTTGGTGGGAATTTCTAACTTGGTATGCCCTCTGTGATGTTACAAGTCCTCTTTTCTTCACGTACGAAGGGAATCATCAAAAATCTAGTATTTATTAGGAGGAACACCACGAAAAACTTAATATTTTAAATAGCAATTTATCAGTGAGATTTGACGCATCCAGGAATAAGATGCTGGTTCATCTTGTTCCTCAACTGTAAGCATCGATTGAGGAAGTCTTCCACGGACTTCATATACTCCTCAGGATGAACTTTGAGGTGCGTTGCATGCAAAGACTTTTCCCAAACTTGTTGGTATACTTCTACTCCTCGCTGCTTATTCTTTTCCACAAATTTCTGAATACTTTCATGGAGGGAACTGATTACATGATCATCTCGCGAGTATAGATAGAGTTGCGGAGCTTGTTCAACCTGGTGGTCTTGAAGAGCCAACTCTCCGACACGGAATTTAGTACCCGCACGTGTTAACCAAAATGTTACGTTGGTTATTACATTCCAGACTTTCTTTGATAACTGACAAAACAATTTCTCAGATAAAATTGACGGAAAACATTTGTAAACTCATACCTTAGGGCAAGCAGAATATAAACCGTTCGCCAGTAAACTCGGGGATACATTGGAAGGACCACTGTCATAGATAACACCTGATATCTTTCCTTTCAGATGCTCCAGTCTTTTACTGTTTTTCCTAAACTCTTCCAAAACCAAGCCCCATATACCGGTACCGATACTAATGGCATGCACAAAAACGGGTTGCCCGTCGGGAATCTTTTCCAAGATGTCCAACACTTTTCTTGCTTGTCTTTGAGTTACCGACGGAAAAATGGCAGTAGGTAAATTGTTGAAGACCACATATACGTCGTAACCTTTTGAAAAATAAAAATCTGCATATTTCTTCAACTGACGCTGCTTTGCACCTAAAAAAGAAAGCAACACAACTGCAGGTCTTGCAGTTTCACTTATGAACGCCGAACATTTTTGATTTTTTTCAGGGGAGGCCACATCTGTTTTAGCAGCTGTTTCTGCCAAACAGCTACCCAAGTGGCTCCGGGTTCGCTGTGCAGTCAGCGAATATACAATAAGAAAACCATAGAAACCATCGAAGCTGGGACCACCTCGAAGCACTCCAAAGAACGACCTTAACAGGAACATAATACCCAGAAAAGTTCTATTTGGTGGTTCTCTCTCATCAAACAAATATTTAAATCTTCCACCACCGCTACCGTTACCACTACTTCCATCACTTGCACCATTCCTAAAGGCCCTATGCTTTCGTGAAGGGCTGCTGGGCTTCTTTCTGGCGAGAGAGTTTAAAAACGAACGAAATGAAGTTTGGCGTGGAGGTCCCTTGGAGGCACATATTGTAATAATATTTCTATTTTTAGGAATACTATGTCGACATAAAACCACGTTAGCTCTTTTAGAAACAACTTGCTTTCTTTGAGGAAAGGCTGAAGACAACCAACAAAAAGCAAAGCCGTTCATGCAAGAAAAGGTTTCGCCGGAAAGAAGCACAGTCCACAGCCTCAGATATAATGTGGCCAATTGTACCTCCCGTGTCCACGTGCCAACCGCACCGCCATTGAAAATGCCCGTTGGAGCGTCTCTGCAACCCAGAACGGCTTCTGCGGTTACAGCCACGAATAACTGAGCTCTTCTAATACCTAGCAAAATGCGAATTTCAGATTCTAGCGATATCCATCTTTTGTTATAGAGCAGAGCACTTGTTCCACATCGGATAGATAATTAAAATGCGTCCTCATTCGCATGGGAGTTGTGCTAGGTCAGGTCTATAACGAGTGTCTGAAAAGTTCGAAGAATCAAGAAGGCTCTGACTGAGAAGCTATTTACAAGATGCAAACGCCTTCTATCAAGGAACCTCTATGATGTCCGTAGTGAGGCATGGCAAACTTGCTTTTTGACAGAATAGATAGCTAAAACAACAAAGTACACAAGAAAGCATCGTCATTCATTCAAAGTTATGTCTTTATTTAGAAAATTATAGAACGCTGTTGTCCAGACAATCAATTACGACTCTTGAATTGTTCCGAATAGGTTCGATCTGTGTTTGCGCTTGCCTCTTGAACGACGGAGCGAGAACCAAGCTTCCATGTCAAACGATATGATTGCCTTAGATCCATAGATTCGGGTATTCATGACTGATACTACTCACACGGAAGGTGATTCAAAATGGTGAAAGATACAGTCAAAATCTATCTCCTTGACCGTTTGCTGGACCGCCTACAATCCAAATGAGCCTCAAACAGGCATGAAACACCATGGCGAATGAGTAAAGCAGATAGAAGAATCAGAGCTAAGATAGGTCAAATCTTCCGACATTTGCATCATAAATTGGTTAAATTTCTAAGCACCAACTTTGGGTCATTCTACTCGCAAAGTTTGAGAGCAGCAATATAATTCGCCCCACAAACGTGAGTTTACAAGCAAACCCGGGAAGCTTTGGCTAGTTGGTCCTGGTGTATTTTCCTGCTGCACTTGCTAAAGGAGTCGAGAAGATATCCTTGGTACAAAGTAATGACCGTTATGAAGACTATGCCAGCAAGACTTGTGGAATGCAAGGACAAATAAACTCCAGAATGAAGAGGGACAATGTTTTGCTCACATAGTACGATGCGGTGTGATCGACGTGTCCCTGGAGCTCATAATAGCTTGCTGTGGTTCCTAAGCAAATAAATTTAAATTCTCCTACTTTCTGTGGATTCGTAAACTGGCTCTTAATACTTCGGTGACGAGAGGTCCTGCGATTTCTAGTGTACCGCCATTATAAAGCTCCCTGTTCTTTAACCCAAGTTTTTGCCACAAGCATGAAATAGGATTATCGCATATCATGACAATACAACTGTTACAAAGGAATATCCATTTCTGTGGTGACAAAGCATTCTCGGACTTTATTGATACAGAGTGTGCACTGACGAGACTTACATGTGCAAAAAAGGTTCTTAGTTTCGCCCTTTGCAAAAAACTCAAAACCACAAAGGTTAACAAAACCTGACCACCTTACCTCCTTTATACTCGATGGAATTATCTTCATCGTCTCCTAAGCTGAAAGAAGACAGGTCTTCGACTACAGTGTACAGATTGTCAGACAAGATGGCTTCTGTTGGAGAATCATGAGCAGCGTTATACTACAAACAAAACTCAACGCAGTCCAAAGCAACAAAATAAATAATATTTACCACTGCTCGTTTCGCTTGCTCAACCCAATTGCGTCTTCTCAGGTACTCAAATTCTGCCAAGCAAACGAAAAGTAATCCAACTATCAAACCAAACCAAAGCCCGTTTAAACCAAAGCCCACATAAAAAGCCAACAAAACTGAAGTAGGTAATCTTTGGCGGTTTCAACGATACAAACGAAAATAACTAAATAACGTACCCGATAACGTAGAATCCTACCAAATAACTTGCAACTGCTGGCACAGGATTTCCCATGCCTCTAAGAACACCTCCAAAAACCTAAATGACATAAGTATAGTTTTCTTATCGAAACTTGAAACGTACTGTTTGAATACCGTCCAGCAACGTGACAATACAACTGAGCGGGGTCGTTAGGGCCACTTGCTGAATTACGCTCTTATCACTAGTATAAAAACTTGCTATGTTGAAGCGACAAATGTAAAGAAAAAGACCGCATAATAGTCCAAGAACAGACACAAACAAGGTAGCAAGCCAGCTTGCACGTTTTGCCTCATACGGCAAATTGGCTCCCAGCGTATTTCCAACTCGAGTTGAAGAAGCAACTCCGATACCCAAATATAAAAAGAAAGCCACAGCTATCATATTAAACAGAATATTATGAGCTGCGAGAGAGGTGACACCCAGAATTCCCGCACTATACATAGCATCAAAACTACCGACTACTGTTCGATAGGATAACTTACAGCAAGGATATCGACTCGTATCCCCAGGATTCTCCAACATACATAAGCGCACCAGGTATTCCCAACTTCCAAAACTAAACAGTGTAAATTCAAGTCCACGAAATACTGCAAGTTACATACCTCCAAGGTGCCCTTCCATTGAAGACATTCCCAGCTCCATCCAGGCCAAGTTAATACATGTATCTTATAATAGTATATATACAGCCAAAGTAAAAAACATTGTACGAGTGTAGTCAAGGCAGTCGCAATAGGAGCACCAACAAACCCTAGTCCCTCTAATAGGCTTCCAACACCAAATACCAAAGCCATATTTAAAATCAAGTTGACGACGTTGCAAATAAGACCTATCACAAGCGAAGGTTTGGTGATACTTTGCGACTGAAGATATTTCTGTAGACAATCGAATAGTAAGCTTGGAAGTATCGATGGAATAAGTCTTCGTGCAAAAGCACCAGCTAGCGTGGCTAGTTCAGTGTCCTTGTGAAGAATGATGTTACGATAGTTGAAGCATTTTTTGAGTTCTTGAACGTACCTGTCTAAGCCAAAGCAATGCATCCTCAGCTCTCCACCAACTCCAAGATATTGGAAACGTTACTAGAACCACGGCTAGAACGCCTCTCTGAAGTGCGATTCCTACAGCTCTATAACGTTTCGCACCATATGCCTGACCAGTTGAGTTGAAGTAAGCGACAAGAAAGGATATACGTACCTGTGCACACAAAGGATCCAGAGCTGTCAATATACCTTTCCCAATGAGAATCATACAATTACACCAAGTATTCGCCAAGGCTGCAGCTGCAAGATACTTCTTCCCAAGTCTTCCCACCTTGAACATAACTTAGCAGTGTTTCTAAAAGAATACTCTGGTTGGACGTCTCCTACCACAAGAGTATCGACAATGTACATAAAGAAAAAGGTCAAATAAGTGACGGATACAGGAATGGCTAGACCTAAGAGTGCTCGAGCTTCTCTCCAGTTCCACAAGTCTCTTAAACCATACTGCAAAGACATAATAGTGGAAATAACAACGTCAAAGACTGTACAATGTGCAAGTCTTTTCGACGACACTATGGAGAATCGTGTCTCGGGGACTGTCCTTTGCGAAAATGGGCGGCAAGTGATCACTCGCCTTTTCTCCTCAAAAAAAAAGTGCGCCATCCTTTGTGATTTCGTCAACTTTACAATTCTTCTTGTGAAATATATTGTTCCTATCGAATGTCTGATAAAACTTTCACAAGTTGTGTTTTTCGTGACATTTAAAATTTTTACAAGTTGACAAGAAATAAATTTTTACAACAAATGCTAAAGCTATGCCCTTTGGTGAACGTAGATTTTCAGTTTATACTCTAGAAGAGGGAGAAGTTTTGCTTTGGGATACGGTTGCAGAGTATCAACGTTTGGGTTCTCAAAAGCAAACGGACTTCGAACCTCTCAAGGGTACTGGACGTCTCAAGGTGCTTTTGTTCGACACTTGTCTCGATTACTTACGCTGCCACAGGTTGCAACGCATGCAGTTTATTTCGACTTTGACGATTGGAGTTTGCCAATTGTTAAACTTCATTTCAAGGTAGAAATATTTCATTGCGGAGACATAATACTGAATACGTAAAGGACATCGACTTCTTGAAGGGAACAGGGTTTAATAAAGGTGTCAACGCCGAAAGTGCCGATTTCGTTGAAACCGGTTCTCCAAACAGTAACGTTCCGTTCTTAAGAGGTATGAATTCGCCACAAAGTGAACTCGTTTTTTACAGAAAGTCTAAGGGGTTTTTAGATTCCGATACAGTTAACTCTATCTTTTTGCAGAGTGACACAGTAACTTTACTTAAGGAGGAAGGTTACGACCATCCTCATGTGCGTGAGACAGTTCGCTTCTTTCACTTGATACATTCTCCATATTCCAACTTGGAAGTGGTATACAGTCTTTGCTGTGAACTTGTAACAGCAAACAAGTTAGACAGAGAGGAGCGTTACACGCGTTTACAAGAAATTATTGCCTCAAGAAGGAACGTGACTCCTTTCGACATAACTTGGTTAGAATATGGTCTCGTTGAGCGTACATACTTTGATGAACCTTGTTTTTTGGTCTATCCATTGTCTGAAGATCATGGTCGTGTTCTTTTGACGAACTAGTAAGACTGAAAAAAACTTTTACATATTCCGTGGTCTGATTTCGTACTAGTAATGTTTATTTCATGCCTATTCACTCAGGAGGTTTTGATTCTTCTCCTGTTGAGCGACATCCTACTTCCTCGATACATTGTGTGCGAACACTGGAATATCGTTCTCTGCCTCTTGCCTTGGAAGTATGGTTTTCAGACCTCGGTCCTATATGGATGCTCGTTTTTGAGAACCAGAAAACGAGAGACGTTGTGTTGAAAAGCCTAATGGAATGCACTGCAGCAAAAGAGCCGAAATGCTCACTCGTTTACTTATCAGTTTCTTCGAATCTCGATTACTTACTGGATTTATGGCAAAAGAGAAAGATTTCTAATTACGATTATCTTCTTGCGCTCAATTTCTTTAGTGGGAGAACTTTTTTAGACATTTCTCAGTATCCTGTGTTTCCTTGGGTCTTGTCAGATTACACGAGTGAAAATATCGACTTGGATGATCCTCGAAGTTTTCGAAGGCTAGACTGCAGTATCGGTAAGTGCGATAATTACTTTTAAAAGATGTGATTTTCTGATTTTCTTAGGTGCCTTGAACCTTGAAAGACTAAATACTTTGATACAGAGATGTAATGACATGCCATCGCCGAAGTTTTTATACGGTTCACATTATTCTTCGCCCTCCTCTGTTATACATTTTCTTGTTCGGAGCGCGCCGTTTCTGATGTTGAAACTACAAAATGGTCGATATGATCAACCAGATCGTCTTTTCCGAGGTAAGTTGTGTTCGTTGATATTCAAAAGTGGTTGTTGTATCTGTGACTTGAAGATATATCCGAAACTTGGATAAATGTGAATACGCTGGTGAATAACTTTAATGAACTTATTCCAGAGTAAGCTTTCATGTATTTCAGGATTTTCGTAGCTTATATGCTGTCCAAGATTTTTCGCTGTTGATGAAAATGAACTGCCTCGAAATAGTCTTACCAAATTGACCAATCGTTTCTGGTATCCTGGAAATTTTCTGTAGGTTTATTACTTTTATGTTTATTTTGAATGAAAAGATTTCAGAGTAAATGAGCTAGGCATCGATTTTGGAACTTGTCAAGATGGCAGAAAAGTGGATAACGTTGACTTGCCGCCTTGGGCTAAAGGACGTGCATCGGTATGTTTTTGTGGAATTAAACATGAAATGTCGATTCAAACGCTTTTTCAGGAATTTATCAAGATGAATAGAAATGCACTGGAATCGAATTATGTGGATAGGCACCTTCATCTTTGGATTGATCTCGTGTTTGGCTACAAGTCTAGAAGCCTTCAAGATCATAATCTATTCTTTACTGATGTGTTCGGATCACAAAGACCAGATATCGCGGCAGAGTTTGGACAAACTCCCAAAAGAATCTTTTCAGTGCCACATCCTCCCAGAACAGTAGACTCCAATGGACTTACTGAAAGTAGATGTTCCCTGGGAGAGACCTTTAACTTGTATGAATTTACGAGAACTTCGGCAGAAAACAGTTATATTATAGACGCCACAGTTACTAGTCAGATGATATTTACCATTTGGAGTGATGGTTCATTTCTCTCTCATGTGTTGGAATCAGAAGATGTTGCCAAACACTACAGAAGACTTTCTCTTTCATCTTCCTCTGTGGATGAACGTCTTCGCAACTGTAAGTTTACTGTGGTTAGAGAAACTTCCACGGACTGCGTGATACTTGGAACCGACACTGGTTCACTTTTGTTCTATTCTGTTTCACTCTGTACCTTGTCAAACGTCTGTGTTGAAGCCCATCAAGGAGAACTTTGCAGTATTCTGTTTGACCAAAAGAGCAACACAGTTATATCTTCTTCAAAGGATGGAAGTATTCGTTGTTGGGCTTGTGAGAAAGAATCTGGTCCTCTTTCAAACTGCGTTTTATCTGGTCCTGGTAGACTAGTTTATGACTTAGATGCCGAAGATATTGTGCATGATATAGCTGTCGAGCATGATCCTATTGATTCCCAAACTATGCTTGCTGCAATTGTAGAAAATATATATTTGCTGTTGTGGAAACTCGACCTTTCGTGTCGACACTCAGATGACCCGGTATCACGTCCTTTGCTAAAAATTTCCGCAGAATCCCCAAGTCTTCCCAGAAGTTTGAATACATTCAAGCAAAGCTTGTGCTTTTGTGAACCACTGGCAAGTACTGAAAACATTACTGGTTTGGTTTGGAGAGCGTCTGATTGGATAGTTCAGTTCGACTCGGTTGACAAAGTCTACCGTTGTCCTTGGAGAAGGGCTGAATGGAGAAATCGTGTAGCATACTTACTTCGAGTGGATAAATGTCATATTCTCTTCCTCGAGTTTGATGGACAGTTGAGTCTCGTTCGTGTGGTAGATTCACATGGAAAAGTGGAGACAGTGGCTACCAGTTCGATAGGAGATATCGATACTAGCCAAGTAAACAAAATAGGGTGCTATGTTCCCGAAATAGCAGACTGTAGTGTAGTTGCTTACATTGTGCTTCGAACGGGAAAGATTCTCGGTTGTAAACTTTCTTTCTAAATGCTTAAACATACTGATGAATGCAGAGGGTCTTGTTTTAGAGCAGAAGAATTTCTTTAAACATGTCTACATATTCACAATGTCGACAGTCAGTCTTCAATAGACACAATGACAACCACCGACTCCGAGATATAAAAAGCATATGTTTCTAGAAGCAAGTCGTTAATGAGCCACGGTGTATCATGTCCAATTGATCATTCTTCTCGAACAAGGTCTCTCAAATAAAGACTGCGTTTCCCTTTGAACAAGCAAGTGCGGAGGAACAAAGCCAGCCGTGTTTTCCTTTGATTCCTTCGAACGTTCGGGCAAATTAAACGACTTGAGTGTCTTCTCACGTCTGGACGTCTCCTGCTTTTTCTCAACAACGTTATTGGTGCCAAAGAAATCTTCAAAGTCATCTTCAGAAGTTTCTGACTCACTAGCAACTTCACGAGATCCACTCTCCTCCGCCGAACTGGATTCGTTATCCCCAAACCAAGAAGAATCTGCAGATTTTCGTTCTTTAGCAGTTCTATTGAGCCCATTTCCCACAGATGTTTCCTCAACTGTTTCCGAAGAGTCATCACCAAACATAGCAGCTAGAGGGGTACTTTCCTTCTTGACGCTTTCCGTTTTCTGTTCGTTTCTATTCGCAGACCGAAACACAGTTTCCTGTCGCTTTCCATTTCGCTCCATATTTGTTGGAAGTGATACTCCCAGGTTCTAAACTGTCTATTAATGCAAATGCCAAAGCAAACAAACTAGCACGAACCTTTGGAGAGGTTGCAAAAGGCAAGCCCCCATCACGAGCTTTACGTGTACCCATGAACGTAAGTGACTCTTTCCCTTTGGCAATACTTTCACCAAACCCCCAATACCTGTACCGTAGTTAAGAGAAAGCAAAAGAGAAAAAAACAAGTCTCTTAGGTTGCTACAAAGCGACGATCGAATGAGCGTCGAGAGACAGCAAATGGAGACACGCGAACATTAACGTCCGGTAGACATTCCCAATCTCGCGATTTTAAGCTGTGCGTGAAGAAGCCAACTACTTCTGAACTAGCGCTCTCTTAGGAACAGAGCGATTGTGAAAAAAAACGACAACAACAATTTGTACCAAGTATAATACCAAGTTCAAGAAAGAGTGCCTCTCGCTGCTTATCATACTATCTTCGTGGTATTGTTGTAGGGTTACGACTCAAGGCTAAAGCCACGGACTCTTTTCAGCACCAATAACTGCAGACTCTTCACCGGCCGAGCAAAAGCACAAATTCAAGACTCTGTTTTTATCTAGGTTTTGGTATGGAGCTTGGTACTACCTTCACATTGGATAGAGAACTAGGGCCCGTCCTCATCGTCGTTGAAACTTTATCAAGTCACAAGACATAAACAACTGAATGACTCGGACAACAATAAAGTTGGAGCTTTAGTGTGTTAACAGCTCTCATGTCTGTCCAAGTAGAGCTGTGCTGAAAAGAGAAGAAAACTGCACGAGCAAAATTCGGGAAACGATGATAAGTTACTGCCGCTGCCACTTCTGGGAGTTGAGTATCTTTCTTAACATTTGCTTCGTCCATAACAATAGATAGGATCCTTAAACACAAGTTCTCCTAAACATTTCATAAATGTTGTTTTGAGAATGAAATTTCTTGCTTCTAGCAGGCTTTTATACTAATTGTAATAAACAGAAAGCACTTGTGGCGCTAAAATTAGCCCACCAGTTTTCTAATTACCGGAATAGTGTTTTCGCTGTGGCATCCGCGCATTGAAACTCTAAGTAACGAATACTGTGTTTTGGCGCCTGATCGAGTCTTTACATGCGCATTTCTTCTTCACAGGAGTGGAACATTTTTAATTGCTTTATAGTGTCAAAAAACCAGGTGGAACAAGCAATGTCGCATGTATACACTACAAATGGAGGTGACAGAAAACCTTTCTGGAACGCATGACAGCGAAGAAATCCATAATTTTTAGAACACTTACAGGAACAGAAAACTATTAGAGTGGATCTTTTCAAAGTCTACAACACGTGGTTCTATATAACCAAGTTAGTCCCAACAAACAAGCTGCAAATAAACCCCTCGCTACAATCATTTTATAGCCTAACATTATGACATCATGTACAGCGGAAATCGCCGAAAAAGGAATCTCTCTATTATTGCTGCTTGGCAAAGTGAAAAAGAGGGAGAAAAATGACAGGAGGAAAAGCCTCTAGCAGGTAAAACCCCAAAATTCGCCATCATCCACGTGAAAAAGAAAGAAAGATATCGCTAAGTGGGATCGGTAGCATCGAAGGATCGCTAACGACTGTCTACGAGTGAAGCGTAAAGGATTCGCACAAAGGAGAAGAAGGGGTGAAGAGTCAGAGTTCTGAAAGAATAACGCTGTACTAAAGATACAAATGATGCAACGCTGAAAGCTTCCAGTTTACTCTGGCTCGACACCCGCCCCAATGCCCAGCTTTCAGAATGAATAGACGAAGTGTCTCCTCTAGAACGCTCTGTTCTTTCTTCGAAACAGTGCTCTCCGAGGAGAGGAGCTTATGCCTTGCACCTCCAATTCTCCAGTCGAGCTTAGAGCAAAGATTCTATCTGTGTTTGCCCATATCTCGGAGCGAGATCAAGATTCCTTATCGAACAATATAATTGTCTTGATGTTCTGATACTAGATACAGCGAGAATGTTGTCGCGCAAGGAGCAGCATCCATTTTAACTCCAAACTTCCGTCAACTTCATCCTAAATAAAGAACAAATATTCGTAGAATACCTGAATCAAAGATAATTGTTCCAACTAGGGTTAAAGCTTTGTATTCTCGTTGTATGCTTCCAGCAAGCGGGCAAAAAGACTGAAATCAGTTCAAGGCGGCTAAAATCAGCTCCCTAAGTTTATGCACTACTTTTAAGAACAGAATCGAGCGACCTCGAATAAGCTCAAAACAGATGTTGCCCCGGGAAATACCGTTTGGTGTCTCATATGTGAAAAACGTAAAAAATTTCAAGTAGTACTCTGAAGAAATGCATGCTTGGCAAAATACTGGCTTCCTATCTCTTAAAAATTCGGAGGAGTGCCTTTCCGCAGCAAACTCATAACAATAGATACCAACGTCCGAAAAAACTTGCGCTATCACTTGTTTCAAACGAGCGGAAGGCTCTCTTCCAGCTAGAAATAGTGCTCCATTCAGAGGAATATCAAAATTCGAGAAGCGAAGCAGGGACCTAACTGAAGATTCTTCTCCTTGAAGCCAAGAATGACTGAGAAGAGTTTGCGCGTCAGGGCGACAGTCTGGCTCAAATGCCATGGCAGAAAGGATAAAATCCTGAGCTTCCTTCGATACTTCGGGAAGTTGGAATCGCATGTTCTTAACTTTCCTGTAAAGAACATCAACATTTTCGTCAGAAAAAGGAGGTTGACCTATGATAACTTCAAAAAAAGGACTTCAACAAGAAATGTAATATATACCACTCAGAAGCCAATAAGTTAGAACACCAGTACACCAAATATCGATTTTAGTTCCAAAGTATGCCTTTCGCTGTATCTGTTCCGGAGAGATCGAATATAAAGAGCTAGGAAAGAGAAAATCAACGTGACAACTACCAGAAATACTTAGCTTACCCCACAACATTATTACCATCAAAAAGATCCCAACCACCTGGAAACCTTGCAGCACTTCCAAAGTCACCGATGCGTAGTTCGCCCTCGTTCGTCAACAACAAGTTGGACGGTCGAATGTCTCTATGACAAATTGCCTTGCCATGCATGTATACAAGAAGTGATAGAAGTTGCTTTATCCAATGGCGCACTTGACTCTCCGTAAAACCGACACTAGGGATCCAACGAAATTTAGCAAAATGAAAATATACCTTCCACCTGAACACACCTGTTATTACGCTTCATTCCCTTTGCTTCATCCACAACACACGAGTGTCCAAGAGCACGAAGCTCATCTTGTAAACAGGAAAGACTTTCAAAGAGAGAGCCTCCCCCACAAACCTCCAAGATAATATAAGAATATTGATCCGACGAGAAATAATTCAACAAGCGACAAACGTTTGGATGACCTTGTAGCTCCAATAATATCCTTACTTCTGGTTCCACCTCTTCTTCGTCGCAGCTACGAATGCATTTCTTAATGGCAACGAACTTCCCACTGATTAAGTCCCGTGCAGTCTTCACAATCCCAAACGAGCCTTTGCCGATGCAATTTCGCAATTCAAAAGTGCCAAAAGACTCGAGTCTTTCGCAGCGACTCAAGTACACAAAGGCAATGTGTTGAGCAAATTCCAAAAACTCATTTTCTGCCAAACAATGCGATACCGAGGAACTTCCAAAGTGCTGCATTAACTCTTCTGCTACACGCAAAAGAGAGCTCTGGTCCCAAAGTCCACTCCACTTCTCCCATAAAGGACGCCATGGTCTTCCTGACAAAGTTGTAGAACTATCTTTGGCAAATGCCACTTTCCAATCCTCTTCTTCTTTGCAAAACATAAATGATCCAAAGTCAACACAGTCCCCTGACAGAAACAGCAAAAGAAGATAAATGTCGTCAATATAAAGGCGTTCCTGAACATAATAATGGTTGCGACCATTTGTAACCGAGTCGTTCGCCGATAAACTATCTGAAATTTCCGACGAGAAACTTAAAGAACCCAAAGAGACAAAACTGGGTTCCTTTTCCAACCCTTCCCGTTCTGCAGTATCAGAGTATGAAGAATCTTCTGTAAACGTTTCATTCGACACAGGTTGCAGGCAAAGCCTATCATTTGACCTTCTTACAGTTAAAAAGCGCCAGAGCCATCGGCAGAAATCATTTCTTGCTTTAGAACCTGAAGACAAATACGATGAGAACTTGCAAGTAAACTCTTGGATAATAATTTCTGATGCTCGCATGATTGCTGCAAGACATATCGCTTCCTTCTTATTCATTTTCTGTTTGCTGTTCCATTTATCTATCTGAGAACCAAGTGACTTGAATGATGAAGATGGATGAAGCGCAGATTCTGAAGACGCCACATCATTCTTTTTATCATAATAGTCATCCTTATGTTCTTTGTAGAGCCCGAGCTCTATCTGGGCAACTGCATATCTTATAGAAGCAAGAGTAAGCGTGTCAACAGGTGCAAAACCGCAAGAAGCAACCTTTAAAAGTATTTGCAAGTGTTCGACATCTGCAGAGATACAGTTACTCTGTTCTCCTTGGCTTTGGAGCTCCTTGAACTCCAAATGCACCTGTTTCAAAACTTCTTTTATCCTTTTAACTAGCTTTACACAATACTTTCCACAGAAGGAACCGTTTTCTTCGGAATCCAAAAGAAACAGCATGGGAAGCGTGCAAGGAAGGACGGAGGGGTAAATACTTTCTTCAAGGCTTGCAGTGGTTGGGAATATTCTTTTAAGAAGCCTCTTCCATATTTTTCTTACGTGAATAGGCAACGCATACGGTGAGAGCTTATAATCCGTAGAGTTGGTGCTGCTCTCAGAAGTGCTTCTCTTACTTCTTGAGTCTGACCGTTCAGCTACGTCCCATCTCTCACCCAGCAGTAGAGTTGCCACTTGTCTCGCGTCCATATACCCCAAACCCCTTACTTCCTTTGTCTCTTTTTGTCCCATCGCAGTATTCAACAAGTTCTGAAACACAACGGAAGATAGCACGTGCAACAAATCATCCTGGTGCGTGTCCACACGAAATCGATTCAGTCACATCTCTTCGGCTCCTGTTTCGTTTCGTTGTGTCATCACGCGACACTCTGCCAAAACTACTTTGAATGTATTGTCACAATTTCATGGAAAAGTTATCTGCTCACTTAACAAATCTAAAACATATTCTAATCCCGTAATACAGTCTCTATTCTTCGAATACGAAACGAACCCTCAAGTTCGTACTTGAAAACAGGACAGAAAAGCATGCAGAGTGAGCCCCTTTCGTCGAGTCTATATGCTCTCGGAATTGTATCCAATGACCGGATGGAGCGCTTGCGACCTTAAAGCAATGGTACAAATAGAATTGCGGTATTCGAACTATCTCACAGAGCGGTTCGTCCACCCTTTTTTGGACATTTTTTTCTCGCTCCTTTTGGCGCCCAAAAGAATTTTCTTTCGGGATGATGGACAGAAACATACTTGCAGATGCTCGCCCCTGAAGAGCATGAAACCGTTCCAAGTCATTTACTGTCAGAGCAAAATGTAACAACGAAAGATGTTTTATCACGAAACCCCATCAAACGTTTAGAAAAGGACGTTGCGGATAGAATTGCAGCGGGTGAGGTTATTTTGAGGCCAGCCTCAGTTGTAAAGGAGCTGCTAGAAAATAGTATCGATGCCCATGCCACCCAGATAGAGGTTTCTTTACTGGATGGTGGTTTGAAAACGATAAAGTTTAGGGATAATGGCGACGGAATCCATCCGGACGATCTTACGCTTTTATGTGAGAGGTTTGCTACTAGTAAACTAACCAAGTATGAGGACCTGTTGTCTTTGGGCACGTTCGGCTTCAGAGGTGAAGCACTTGCAAGCATCAGTTTCGTCTCCCATCTCACCGTGATAACTATGAGGGAGAAGAGTGACTTTGCTTATCAAGCATACTTTGAAAACGGTCAGTTGGTTCCTTCCGAAAAACTCGGTACTGCCAACCCCAAAAAGTGTTCAGGAGTTAAAGGTACTACTTTCATCGTGGAGGATCTTTTTTATAACTGCCCTCTTCGAAAGAAAAGTCTCAATAGTTCAAAGGAAGAGTATCGCTTTATTATAGACCTACTAATGAAATACAGTGTTCGTTATCCTTCCGTGTCTTTTAGCTGTAGAAGACTTGAAAATACAAAGTTTGATTTTTTTACCCCTTGTGTCGAGTCTGAATTGTCAAGTATTGGCAATGTTTACGGCAAGGAAGTAACGGAAGAACTCATCGAAGTTGCGTCAAGTACTACAAGTTGGTCACTGCATGGATACGTTACTAATGCAAATTTCTCCTTGCGAAGGTCTCAGTTTATCTTTTTTGTCAATGGGAGGTTAATAGAATGGCAGTCCTTGAAGAGAGCTATTTCTTCATTATACTCTTCCCTACTTCCAAAGGGCGGTTATCCATTCATTTATATTGATGTGGTGATTGATCCGCGTCTTATTGACGTCAATGTACATCCAGCAAAGCGACAAATATACTTCATGGATGAAGATAACATTGTACAAACGTTACTGCGCAGCATTGAAGCGAAACTGAAGATTAGTGTGTCTTCGAGACATTTTCAAACAGTTTCTTTGCGAGACACATCTTTTCGTGAAAACATAGAATCCTTTGAATCATATCTTGAAAAACGTGTTGGAAACTCCCAAAATATCCCCGAAAGAGAGTTTGATCAAGCTGCTAGTGAAACCCGGAGTAGCATTCAATCTGGAATCAGCCAGACGCCTTCAAAGGAAAGTCGTCCGTACAAAAAGATTCGCACAAGCATATACCATTCAAGTCGTACTTTAGACTCTTTTTTGTCAACGCCGTCGAGTTATTGTACCGATAGAGCAAGTGAAGAAACTTTTGTTAGACAAGATGTGTCAAGTCCGACATCGAGCTGTTTGCATATAAGTTCGACGGAATCAGAGCGCTTTCCTTTTCATGATATCGAACTTGAAGCAGCAGTTGACCCCGAGCTCTATGATGGATGGAGCAAGGAAGCAATTTCGGTATTTGCGACTCAGCGATTGAAGCTATTTGAAAGAGATTGTCATGATGGTATTAAGAAAATGCTAAATGAAGCTTGCTTCGTAGGTAGCATCGACGAAGACCATATCTTAATCCAATATCAGACAAAACTCTTCTGGATAAATCTGACGAGTTTATTAAAGAGAATGTTTTTTCAAAAGGTAAGAAGTAGGCGAGTTGCAAGTAGCTGATAAAATTTCACCTGGATTATCTTATTCAGAGTATCAAAACAATTCAAAATTTCAGTTCCGTTCCTTTCACTTCGAAGATACCGGTGTATCGATCCGTGCTTTTATACTTGGACAATTTTGGAGAGAAGTTGGAACTGCGACGAGAAAGCCACCAAGAAATAGGAAAGGAAATTTGCAACGTACTTTCAAAGTATCGCAATCTTCTTCAGGAATATTTTGCTATAAATTTTGAAGGGTTTCTTCTTTCAAATTTTTGTTTGACGGCAATTCCTCAGTTGAATGAAGGAGTATCGCTGCAACAACTTGGAAAGTTTCTTTTCCAACTTGGTGGAGAAACAAGATGGCATGATCTGGAGTTTTTTCTGGAAGATGTCTGTACTGCACTTGCTTGTTTATTTTCTTATAAATTCAGCGGCTTGAAAGATAAAGTTGAAGACACTTCCAGTACTGTTGGTATGGAAGATGGTGACAACAGTCGGTGGCAACAAGCGTTACTTGAAAGTTTGCGTCATAGTTGGGAACCTCCTAAAGAATGCGCCACAAATGATGACGTTATTGAAATTACTTCTTTGGAGAGACTGTACAGAGTCTTTGAAAGATGCTAACTCTTTTCTCTCTTTTTTTTTCCATATCCAGTATCTTGATAAACGTTTCTTAGTCAAAATATCTTTTCATGCTTCAGCATTTTTGTGGTTTCTACCCGCACTTAACCAAGAAATTCTGTGATTGAGCTCAGTGTACAATGATGCCTAGCTTCTCGCATCCCGTCTTGGGACACTGTCTCATTGTCATCAAGAGCGGTCACTGGTTATGATAGGTAGCATTTCGCCAGCATTTTCTAATCGTTGCTCACTTTAAACTATATTTACTGGATTACACATGAAGGATCACCGTTTTCCACATCTCCTCGATTATGGATTCGTTGCATGGATTGATGCTTCGAGCTGTGGTTGATCAAGTTGAACCTTACCTTAACAACAAAAGTACAACTGAAAAAGCGAACTATTTGGAGAAAGTTTTATTTGCTGGAGAGAATTTTTCAGCAAATATTCACAAGGAAGAGAATGCTCGGAAAAAGGTTCTTGGTTCCTTGCAGATGAAGGTCGTGATTCTCATATTACATCGACTCGTGGAGTTGTTGGAGAATACTGGGTCCCCTCGGAAAGCCGGTTCTGTAAAAGCAATAGTTGAGCCTAGTTCAGAAAACATCGAAGATGTTGGTATTCTCACAGAGAAGCTTTATAGTTTCAAGAGACGCTTGTTTGCCTTGGAAGAAAGTTTACCCGTCAAGACAGTGTCTTTGGAACCTCTCGCGGAAGAGATGGCAGTGAATACTGTCGTCCGAAGCCCTGAAGGAAATCCTCCACATGGGAAACGGAGATATGACAGGAGTAACTTGTCCTTTTTACAGTTACCGGAGCCTCACGAGGTTCAGTTACACTCTTCTGCTCCGAAGATGGATGAAGAAGCAACACATAGAGCTCTCCTTCGAAAACGCCGTGGAGACAAGTCTAGTACTAATCGGGAGTGGGCCTATCCAGCGAAGGAACGAAATGAAGTCATAACGTCTGAACTTCTTTCACTTACTAAGCAGTTGAAGAGTGGCTCGGAAGAAATTTATGAAGCGTTGAAACGGGACCAAGAGCGTTTGGGGAAGCTAGCAGATGCTGTTGACAGTAACTTGTTGCGTACTGGAAAACAGTTGAAACTGACAGAACAGTTTGGAGTCGAGTCGAGAAAGACCAAATGGCACGTTTGGATCATATTATCTCTGTTGCCACTTGTTTGGTTATTCGTTTACCTGA
Organism: Galdieria yellowstonensis; assembly: GCA_026122205.1. Lineage (NCBI taxonomy): Eukaryota > Rhodophyta > Bangiophyceae > Galdieriales > Galdieriaceae > Galdieria > Galdieria yellowstonensis. Next base: position 72,700 of record JANCYU010000022.1, on the reverse strand, counting down.
CTATTCGCTTCTACTAGTGCCATCGTACAACATATTCTATCAGGACTGTCCCGATGAAGGAATTCTTGTGCGTTAACAAGTCATTCACGAGTTTATAAAATTAGGACTACTCCTTATCATTTTCCAAGATATTACCTGACTCATCATACTCAAGCAAACCATTTCTCACGATACTTACGGGTCGAAAGTTTTCGACGAGTGAACTGTGCAACCTCATAACAGTTAAGCCTTCGGGTTCATTCGAAGTCTTCCATAAAATTCAAAATGACCCAAATTCATCTTTTTACATGGAGGCCTAGCCAAGATTCGAAAATGTCTGTAGAATTCCTGGGATGCTGGGTCTTCTATTCTCCAGGTTGCCTTTTGCATCGGAGACTGAAGCGTTTTGTCACTCCGATGCTCCTTGAGTAAAACCCATTCTGCACCGTCCTTACTTCCTTCAAGACACCAGTTTCGTAAGAAGTTGGATTCGGAACCATCATGAGCAAGTGTATAGAAAGAACACGCAAGAAGTCTCTCTTTTCCTAAATCTAAAGCAAACCAAACTAATGAAGAAGCGTCTGGCAATGCAAAGCAGGAACGACTGACCCAACTTTCAACAAGGCCTTCAAGTCTCGCAAAACGATTGCCTGAAGAACAAGTTATCTTGACAATATCATACTTTAGTGGATTGACTCTGGTTCCTCCCAACTGCAAACCATAAAGACACCCCAAGTAATAAAGAACACCTGACGAATGCACCTTTGGTATATATGGAATCCATACCTCTCCAGGAGCAATTCGAGGCACGTTACCGTACATCTTATTCCAGTCCTTCTTGAGATATTTCCATCTTTCTTGTTGTGTCTGAAAAGTAAACTCTGAAGGTATCCACTTCATAGGTTCCAGATTCACAGATTGAAAAGATTCAAACGTCATGGGGCCGGGATGTTCAAAAACTTCCGAAACGTCATTATCGTTTGTAAAATAAACACAATCATTGTTCGGATCTTCATCATCATCATCTTTCCTGTCATTATGAACCGTTGCATGTGCTGTACTTTCCCCCGAAGATATTTCTAAACATTCACAACTGGGATATTTCTCCCGAATGCTATTCAATACCGGGGGATCAACCAATTTATGTCTAATCATTGAGAACAAATCTTGCAAGCCAGAAGGATTATTCTCTTCAAGCCACTTCATAACTGCGTGTACAACTTCATTCTCATGTTGAACTTCCAAATCTATGCGACTCAAAATGTGGAGGAAACAATCTTCACGAAGACAAGTAAAACTAGTCTGCTGAAAAACTTCCTCAAAATGGGAACAAATAAAGTCGGTTGCAGCCTGAAACAAGTCGAACAATTCACATTCAAGAGACAAATTTGCCAAATGTACTGCATTGGATGCGTTGACAAGTTCTTTTAAACAAATGCAAGCTTCTCTTTTAAAATTTACCACATCAAACCTATCGCCCGTTTTAACATCATCAAGATAGTCGAGCCATAAATAAGCATCTTCCTCTGGTTTCTCCATTACATAGAGAGGCTTCTTGTATATTGAGTTTAGCATTCTCTGAAATGAAGAAACGTTTACACAACTAATCTCAATTTTCTGTTGCAACATTTCCTTCATTCCACTGGAGAACATTTTCAAAAAGTAACTACTCGTGGCAGCCAAAACTAACCGATGCGCACGAAAAGAAAAACTGCAACTGTTTCTATTTTCTTCCAGCTGGTCCGAATATGCAACAACGGTGTTATTCACTGAGATTTCTACTTGTTCTCTAAATATACATATATATATACGTATGGACTCAATAGATTACAATAAAAACTGGAATACAACCTACTCTACCCGTAAAACCAACTCCACGTCTGACAAAAACAAAGAATCCATGAGATAATTCAAATAGCTGACAAAGTTATTCACAAAAACCTCAGAATACCCTTCTGGTAAATAATACGGATGGGAGTTGAAACAATTGGAACTGACAAGACTTCCGTAATCTGCATCAGATTGCTCTTCGAAAATATATGCAAAATACGAAACTTGCCATTCTTCCATGAGAGCTTTACATTCCTGCCAAGTTTGCTTATCATGTTGTGACAAGTTCAAAGTAACACTGTCACTTTCCATACTACAGAACTGGCTCCTATCCAGTCCAACTCCATAAAGCAACTGAACAAACATAGCAGTACCACAAGTGGAAGCACCAATTCGAATACGAGGAATGTCTTCATAAACTTGTTTCATCGACGGAATATATTGCTCATCCCAACCACAAAAGTTCATAAAGAAAACTTTTCTCCTGTTCCAAACTCTAAGCGTTTGATCTCCATAGCTGCGGTTCAAGTGAATCGCAGCGTCCACCGTTTCCTTTAACCGCTTACTCCATAGACTTAAAACACAGCCATGGCAAGGAAACAAACTACCTTCATATGACTCTAAACACACATCATGAAAGGATTTGCTAAAGTAGTTCCTTGCAACAGAGAAAAAATTGCCGATGAAGGAGATGCTGTCTGCCCTGGAAGGCACTAAGCTTTCTGTTGCTGGGAAGACTTCAAAAAAACGAAACACAACTGGTTGATGCCAAGACGAAACTCCAATCTGGAAAGAGCCTTTTAAGGGTTCGGCATCTTCCCACTTGAGAAACGCATAAGAACCTACAGTTCCTTTTCCTGCAATAATAACACCATCTCTGATACCTATCCAATATTTTTTAAAGGTCCAAGAGTGGTCGAAACTTTGCCATGCAGCATCTGCAGCAAGGTCCACACTACTTTCCACACCTGTGGTACTAAATGCTCGTACTACTCCTCGCTTTCGAATAACGCTCTTCTTATTACAATAACTTCCGATAACAACTTCATACTCAGCACGTTGGGAGCTTTCGATGGCTGAAACTTGGTCGTCCTCCTGAACTCTTTCTGGCGTCGACGAGAAGAAAACTCCAATGTCCGAGGTTCCTCTAGCTTCAAATGTAACAATTCCGTTTCCAGGAAACGGAAACTGTAACTCCGAGAGCCATAAAGGCTTTGCCCTTCTTCCACTTACTACGACAACTCCTTTATGGACGACAACATCTTCTAACGTGTCATTCCTCATGAAATGTTCCAACGATGGAAGAACGAGATACAAAATCTGACACTTGCTTATCCATATTCTTTATTCTACAATAAACAAACTAATTGAATACATCAGCAACACTGCTTGTCTTCAATCCCTTCAGACTGGTACGGACGCAGTTTCATCACTTGTATTCATGTTGATCGTTCCCATTTGTCTATACTAGGCAACAAGTTGCAACAAGAAAATTTCAAATACTAAAACGACAGCTGTCTCTTAAGAACTTTATTAAGGTTCCCACTCTTGCTCTGCTTTCTCAGACGACGCCGACGAGGACGAAGAAAACAACAATCCACTTTTACGACGCATGAGGGTTCCAGTGCTTCCATCCTAAGGCAGCTTCTACGCGAGCATGTAAAGGACAAAGGAGTTGGAAGGTGGCTGTATCTAAATAACAGTCTGCAAGTAACGCACACTTTGGGGCGTGATAACAACGTTTACACTCCTTGCAACCTAGAGAGGCACCCTTGCGTCGACAATAACAACAGAATATCTGACGAGCTCTTTGAATGGCTTGTGCAATATTTAACAAAGTCCCATCATATGCCTCAAATACCTCTGGAGCCCACAACGCACAAAGACGATGCACATAGTATCCACTGTTACTAGACAGAGAGGAACAAGAACTGGATATCATAGAATTCAAGGCCGCGAAACGTAGAGGTCCTATCATGGGTCCCAAGTCATCAAGTTCTTTATCTCCTGTATTTGGAGCCTGACAAAATGCGCAGATAGGTTGGTTTTCAGTCGAGTGTGGGCTTTTCATAGCGGTCTCGTTTGAAGACACAGCAGAGAGCATTTGTTTGTAGACTAGCCAACCAGGATACAGTGACTTCATATATGCAACTTGATTAGGATGCACTTCGGAGCCCATTTCTGTTGCGATGAGTCGGTTGGCGTCTCTTCCGTTTCCATACTTTTCCCATGCTTGGAAGAAGATGGCGTTCTTGTTCTCATCGTTCCAAGGACCTCTAAATAAGGTGAATAGGTTTCGTCTCTCTCTATACTCTGCTGACTGTAAAACGCGCAAATATCTTTTAACTGCCTCATGTACTTGTTGATTTTCGGAACAACATTCCAAAACTCGTTCCATTCGACAAATATCTCGACGCATTGCGTAAAAAGGAGCACTGTGAGATACATTCGCATCTTGCTCTTTTACCAACTGAACGAATGCAGTCAACATTTTCCACAAGGGAAAATCACAGAAGATTCCTGTATCCTGTAAGACTTTGCGGAATTCTTTCATCTCCGCATTCGGAGCAAAAGAATCTTCTTCGGAAACTTTACCACAACCATCGCTTCCACAGTCGTCTTCCGTCTCATTCAATAATACTTTCTGTAGAAATAACGATCGGTTACTCGCCATTCTACGAAGAATTTCTTCATTGCGTAAAATTCGATCTTTACGCGCCAACTCATAAGCACAACTGGACTTGGAACTATACTTTTGGTTTTTGGAACTTCCTTGAGGAAAACAAGTATCCCGTTTTGGGAAGACTTCATCCATAGCAGCAATATCTTTCTCTGGAAGTTTCTCCAAGGCTTCGAGTAAGCAAGCCTTACTATGAACGGAAGCAAAGCGATGATCTGAACAAGCATAACTAGATTGGAAAAAGAAATGCAAGAGAGGTAGAAATCTCACAACAGGATGAGATATCTGAGAGTATTGCTTCGATTCGTTCGAACTTGAAGACTTTGATCCCTTCTCCTCCTGAATCCTTGCATCTGAATATTGTTTTTCGTCTCTCGTGCTATTTTGGTGTTGCTTTGTCCCATGAAATAATTCAACTAAACTGCTGCTTCTTGATGTTTCTGGTACGTTTTCAGCTCTTTCCGCTGTACTGCTCATTAAAACCTGATATAACGTTCTAGTTAGCCTCCTCGGTCCAAGATGAAGATTTAAGACGTCCTGCTCATTCACATCTAATGTTTCTTCATTTTCTGAGTTGTACTGATATGTTTCGAAATCGATGTTCGAACGTGTCGTTGCTTCCTTCGCACTTGGTGTATTCACTAAAAAGTGCTTATAGGACTTTATAGAAACTGGCGAGCGAAAATCTACTCGAAAACTGCTATGAAAGGCAGCATTTCCTACAATATTGGATAAGAGGTACTCACGACACACTTGGAACAACTGATTGGAGACGAGAGATGATGTTCCTAGGCCAAACTCAGAAACCGTTTTCAAAAGAAAATCCTGGATTTTGTTGTTGTCATAAACGGCTCTCTCCTCTTGCTCTATCGATTCTAGCACAGAATTCAATAATATTGGCAAGGTCTCAATAGGAATCCAAGTTCGAAGCTTCTTTTGTCGTTTTCCGCTGGTAAAGACTGAGCTGGAAATCTTCTTGCGCTTTGTTACTTGACAGTTGCTTGAGTGTAAAACTACAAAGACCAAATAGTAATACCTGCAGACAACGAAGCACTTGGAATTCTCCTGACGTATCGCTTTTTGGCTTTAGAAACGATTCTTTTCCTTTCGATCTACCGAAGAATAGTCAATAAACTTTGTAATAAACTCCTGCTGAGGACCTTTTGGTGACTTCCAGTGTCTCTAAGAAACTCGTTGGTGGCATCGGATGCACATATCTTTCGAACAATGCCTCTAGTAAAAGGTCTGTAAAGAACATCTACGCTAAAGCCTTTGCCACACAAAGTCTCCGATCTCTGTTCCTCTCGTTGCTCCATATCATCATCGCCAACGGCTGTTGTTCGGATTGCGATCTTATGCGCCTGTGTACTTGGAACGTAAATGGTTTGGAATCGTTGATAAGAAAAGGCTATTTTACAACCTTTATACAACAAACAAATCCAGGTAAGCTTGTATGTGATGTTGCAAAGTGCCTTTTATTTTATCTGGATAGATATTATCTGTTTCCAAGAGACAAAGATTTCCCGAAGGAAACTAGCGCAGTGGAGTGTGGTCACCAAAGACTGGAACTGCTTTCTTTCACTTTGCAAGTCAAACGAAGGTTATTCTGGTGTTGGTACTTTTTGTAAATTGTTTTGCCCGTTGTTCAAGGCAGAAGAAGGTATAACTGGTTTCCTTCCTGCAGAGTGTCTCTCGTGGAACTCGAAACGACCGTGGTTTTGTCACTTGAGAGACAATCCCACATGGAGAGAAACTTCCTATTCTGTGGGGTACCATTTTGAAGTTGGGGGAGACTCGGATAAGTTATTGGAACTAGATAAAGAGGGTCGCTGTATCATCGTCGAATTTCCTGATTTTGTTCTCTTCAATATTTATGTACCTTTTAATAGTGACGAGGAGACATTTGAGTATAAATATCTTTTTTTACAAAGTCTATCGAAGAGAATCGAAAAGTTGCTTCAAGGCGGAAAAAATGTTGTAGTATGTGGAGACTTTAACTGTGCCCGTACCAGGATGGATCACTGTGATCCAGATGGAATATTCCAGAAGCAACCACGCGATATTCCTTTTGAGTTGGAACCCTGTAGAATACTTCTCAATGAGATATGTACTCCAAAAGGTCCAATGGTGGATGTTTTTCGTCATTTTCATCCTGAAAGGATAGATGCTTACACCTGTTGGAACGCACAGACAGGTGCAAGAAAAACTAATTTTGGAACAAGAATAGATTATATTTTGGCGAACAAGGAGTTTGTGGACAGCTGCATTGTAGATTGTGATATTGTAAGTGATATTTATGGAAGTGACCATTGTCCTGTTTATATAGATTTTCATTGTTCCATGTCGGTGCAAGGCTCTTGGATAGAGTGTGTGGAACAGCTTCCACCTTTTTGCTGTCAGCATTTTCCTGATTTATTGGGTTTGCAGCAGAGTTTGAAAGATATGGTGAGCTGTTCTGTGAATGTGAAACACAGCAGAACAGAAGAGGTACAGAGGAAGGACTTGTGTTTCAAGGAAACCACTAGAAGCAAGAGAAGCAGAGTACGAAATAGAAAAATGGATTCACAAAGCGAAAAAAATGTCACCTTGACTAGTCTGATAACATATACAAGGGCATATTCCGAGAACTCAAAGAATGCAGAGAAAAACTACTGTCCAACTGTAAGAGAGTCTGAGAAAGTACACCTCTCAAAGTACCAGAAAGCGAAAGAAGACTGGCGAAAACTATTCCAAAGTCGTCAAACGGTACCTCTTTGTTCCGGACATCAAGAACCGTGTCAATTGAGAATAGTAAAGAAAAAGGGTTCAAATCTTGGTAGAAAGTTTTACGTTTGTGCTAGGCCCATCGGTAAGGGCGAAGAGGGGCGCTGTAACTTCTTCTTATGGTATGAAAATCGAGATGCTCGCTAGTATCCTCCTAGTTATGCCTCGCATTGATCATCTGGGAATATAAAGGTCTGACTCGCTTTGTTCATAAGATTCAACGCCAACACTCTGCAAGCATTCGTGTATTGATACAGTTGGTATTCAGAGCAAAGCAGCATAGCTTCTACTAAAAATGTAAAAATAAACGTTTAGACTTTCCAATTGAGTACTTTTTATAAACCAGTGATGACAAGATTCCTAAAACTAGTTGCTATCATATTTGCAAATATAATCTAATGAATATCATTTTATGTATTCTCCACCGTGAGAACAAGGTTAATTTGGCTCTGAAATATGGAACAGGAAGAGCCTCGAATCAATAAGGTTCTATGATGTCTCCTTATAAATAGCACTCAATTTCAGCGTAAGCCTTACAAAAGCTCCAACAAAAGTCCGTGGTAGCTCCACAACTCCTCATAATTATTCACATAGTTGCCTCTCGACAAGTATGCAGTTTAAGTAGCCACACATAGCTGTATCTATGCTTCTTTGGTTGTATATGCTTGTATTTCTTTTATGCTTTGAGGGTATAAATTTCCAATTAATTGTACATAATGTCTTGTTTCATTCAACAACTTGAATTGTTCAGTAATTAAAGACATCTATTTGTGGCTTTACGTATCGTTCCATTGTCTTTATCTGCAACGAAACGACAATTCAGGTTCGTGGGGGAAATTCCAAGTTAAAAAAGCCCGCCAAGGACATTCTCTTATGTTTCCAACTCGGAGTGCTTCCTGTCGTAAATATCGACGTTATCTTGTATTTATTCTGCTATTCTCTACAACAGCCTCCTTTGTGTTTCCTCCAATACTACCATACGGGAAAAAGGAGCAAGGCAATACAGCGGCAAGGTCAAATAGCCAACAGCTTGAAAGAAGAAAAGGCTCCCTAAATACGCGAAATATACCTGGCCTTCCGGGACCATCCTTTGTTCCGGAGACCTCAATATCTGACCATTTTCGAAAAGAACCAAGAATTGAAGTATTCATACTTCCTTTTTCTAAAGGCAGCTTAGCTGTTATAGAACCCTTGTGTTACCACGAAGGTAGCTGGATTGTTATTGGAGATGCATCCATCCAACTGAAGCATTCTTTATCGATTCAAAATACAAACAAGAAAGCCTCCTTAGAGACACTCCTCAGAGAATCTAAATTGCCAAATATTACCTTCTACTCACTTTCATGGCTACAAGAGGAATTATCAAGAGGCACCATATCTTGGATCGAGAGATCAACCATCCTTCAACTCTTTGATAGGAGCTGTACAAACATCGCTCATTTTGCTGGTCGGCTGATGCTTTATTTTCACTTTTTACAAAATGTCGATCATTATTATCCGACAAAGTCGTTTGCATCCATTTTTATTCGGGAATCGGAACTAGTTCAAAATTTACTAACCAAATCATATCAAAACCATCGAAAATGGCAAAAACAATTGATAGGAACAGTTCTTTACAACAAAAAGTTTGAAGAAGACTTGTTTGACTATCCATCCAAATATAGCATTCCTAACGAGCTAAGGCACTTCAACGAAAGAGAATTCTATGTGGAGGATTCTTCGGATTTTTTCCGACGAATCAACAAAACTGTCTGCTTCGACCGAGTCGTACTTCTTGGACTACTCAAGGGCAAGTTTTTCTCATCTCCTACTGAGCCAGCAAACAATGTCAACTTTCAGGGAAAGACTACTTTCCCGACAGTCCCAAGAGGTAAGTGAACTTGAGTTTGCTTTCCAGTGTTTGGTAAATTTTCCATCAAGATGCGATAGAATTTAGGAACAACTGGTACAAGTACTGGAATCTAAAGCCACCGCATGAACTTCAACGTCGACTCATTTACATCAAAAGGGAAGGAAAGCGCCGCTCGTTCTCTCATTCGAGTGAAGTCAATCTAAACAGTTTCCTTGAAGAAACGGCAAAAAATCATGGATATGCGTATGTTTCTCTTACGCCGGATCAACTTTTGGCTCAAGAGACATTACAGTTATACTATTCGGCGGCCATTGTTCTGAGTTTACATGGCGCACACTTAACCAACTGCATTTTTATGGTTCCATGCGCTGTTTTGATCGAAATTTTTCCTCCGCGGTTTACTCACGATATGTATCGTGACGGAGGAAATTCTGGATTGAAGTATTTTTCATGGCAACTTCGTAATGTTACACCATTTCCTGAGGAATCCTGCACGAATCCACAAATGTGCAAAAGCATCGATGAAAAAAGAAAAGTTTTCTATCGTGATCGTGCAAACCTGACTATTACTCAAGAGGATCTAAATGGGATAGCAAACGTCATAAAAAAATCAATGTCGTACATTGAAGATGTTCATAGGGAATTCGGAGTACATTGCTTACCAGTCTCTCCCAAATTTTCATAGGAGTTTTAACTCAATAATGTTTGGTCAAGCAAGGAAATACAAAGCAAGCTTTCATTGCAAATTCGGTTCCTCACCTCTTGAGGTATATGGACAGGAGCATCGAAGGAAGGACGTTGACTCGGAAAATGCAGCTGATCCAGTATCCTACTTAGAATGGTTCTCACATCCTTTGCTCTACGTTCCATCCTCTTCTTCCAACCAAACACATTCTCTCCTCTTTTCATCCTCCAAAAGATAAATGCTAAAATTTGAACAGAACTCGAAACCAGAGGCAACTCCTGTATGAAACTTAATCGAGGTGTGAGAAAAGTGGCAAAGAGGAAGTCTGCCAGCCAATTCCACAAATCCTGCTTCTCTGCAACTTGTGAAGTGGACAAAATAACTTTCGCTGCGTCATTATCATTTTCAATATTCAATAAGGTCTCTTTCAATTCATGAACCATTTGTGCTTTCACTCCAATTACGGTCGAAGTCATTAAACAAAAGTAAACAACTTCCCATCTCATGAGAGGTTCCCTCAGATGATACACGCAAGTATTTATAACTTGACATGAAACTTTTTGATAAGTTGTGCTTTCAAAACATTGTAAAAGAAGACCAAAAACAGCCAAAAGATAGCAATCACAATGCGAATTGTTTGCACTAGGGAGCAACATGAAACAAACGATTTTCTTAAAAAGGCTACGTTACCTCAGAAAATGTCTACAATCCAAAGGCTGTAGCAGCTGTAACACTTCAACTCCACTAAAACACTCCAGAGTATCGGAAAACACTTCTCGACAAAGCCGCAATGCGATTGCCTTATGACAAGTCCATTTTGACTGGAATAAGGCTGCAATAGGTGGCAAATACAAGTCCAACTTAACCTTGGAGTCCAGAAAACAGTCCTCTTCCAAAGGTGACAATATGAAAGATGTGAATAAATAACAACCTATAGAAAGGAATGAACATGGCTCTTTTTTAAGTTCTTCAGCCAATTCACTAAGGCTGCCATCTGACTGGAACCGATGCACAAGAAGATGTTGAAAGGTTGCATCTTCCAAAAACTTAGACAATCCAAATATTTCAAGACGACGGTGCATGGATAAGTCACGAAGCACATTTACGAGTGAGACATTATATTCCCACAGTTCCTTTTCAACACCTTCCTAGTTAAGCGAATCAACAAAGCTTTGAAAATGATAAAAAAATGGAGAGTCACCTCTTTCTCATTAGTATCGAATATGAAAACATCCGAAAAGAACAGCGACACCCAGCTTATTATGTCCAATACTACACGTATCAGATAAAACTTCGCTTTTCCACAACAGTTCGCTTCAACAAACTTGCGTTCTAAGACTGCAAATTTAATAAGACTCAGGACTGAAATGGTCAATTTGCAAACACTCGTGAAGAATCCTTTTAAAAAATGCTTGCAATCTCGCCCCCTTTCATCAAGAAACTTGAAGGTCGTTTCCCCGACAAGTTCGGTATTCCAACCAATATCCAGTATTTTCAAGATGCTTTCAATATCCGAGAAAAACACATTCTTAGACTCTCGTAAGAAACTTATGGAAACGGATAAGAAAAGGGGAAACACTCTAGAAAAGAAACACTTCGAGTTACTTCGAAGACTTAGAACTTCGTCGATGACGACAAGGAAAAGTTCCTTTGGTTTGCCAAGAGAAAGAAAACGATCACAAAGAGAAGAAAGCTTCTCGGACAGTTGAAAAGTTCTTGGAATAACTGCTAGAGCTCTAAGACACGGGCCTAATAACTCGAAAGCCACAAGATCTGCGTCATCAGGTGATATACTTGTGTTCAGACAAGCTTGAATGGTTTCGACAAGTTCAACATAAGAATTTTCTTCACTCGATTTCAGGTTCAAAGTTTCCAGACTCTTAAGAAAACGCTTTGTATGATCCAAGAATTCTTCTTTTGTGACTGCTCGTTGAAGAAACTGATTGAAAGTTTCGCTTTGCATCGACAATTGAATTTTAGGATGTCTGAGAGGCAACTCTAAACGTGGCAGTTTGTGATGGACCACCAATATAGTGGTGATAACGAAGAAACTTATCAGAGTTCAGAACAGTCTGGTAACAACTCAGAAGGAGGTTTTTCTCAGCAGTCTACTGGGGAGAGTGTCTCTGGACAGTATTCACCGGAAAGTGAAGCAAGTGAAGACGCGCCTTCTGAGTTTCCAGAGAGAATTTCTTTGAGACACTTGCTAACCCTCGTGACAAACAACAACCCTAACGTTTTAAGGGCATTTTTAGGAGGAGAAAGCCCCCAGAGCAACGAAGAACTCATTCAATATTTAAAGAGGAACGGTAGCATATCTTCGAAAAAGGTTGAACATGCATTTCAAGTCCTGTCAAGAGATTTATTTGTACCTGAGAACCAAAAGAATCAGGCTTTTGACAATTATCCGCTGCGAGTAGAAGAACTTGGCTTCAATATTTCAGCTCCCGAGGTACAAGCATTCAATAAGTTATGGAAGGGAATCCTAACTGTGTCCTGTTAGATGTATGCCATTGCTCTAGAACATTTGAAAATAGAAGAAGGCGATAGAATATTGGATATTGGCTGTGGTTCGGGTCATCTCACCTGCTTGGTATGAATAACCTTGCATGACTTGCTTATTGAAAGCTCACGTTTTTCAGTTGGCCTTTATGGCCGGAAGTTCTGGGTTTGTTCGTGGTGTTGAGTTATCTCGTGAAGTTGCGCAACACTGCAGGAAAAATATTGAATTAGCCAGGTTTTCTCGTCCTGAATTTGCACAGAACGCTGCAGAAATTGAAGTCATAGTGTCCAACGTATTCTTTCTCGATGAAGAGATTCACAACAATGCCTACAATAGAATCTATTGTGGTGCTACTTGTCCTTTGAGCTATCTCAATGATATTGTAAAATTTCTGCAACCAGGAGGCACGATGGTCTGTCCTATAGGCGACAAACTATATGTCATCAAGAGGAAGGATAGTCAAGTTGAGACAGTTCAATATAGCAAAGAAGCAGTAGCCGACGTTCGTTTTGGAAATTTGGTCATTCCTTCCAAATACGATATTCTTCGAGAGCGATATCGAAAGAGAATGTCCTTGAGATTGTACTTACAGCAGCCTCTCTCAAGTTTTGAATCTGATCTAGGTTCTGTTCGAATAGAAGGCGTCGATAGTGTGGAGAATTTGTTTTTATCGACCCATTGCAGTGACATTTCCTTGATAGTTGTAGATGACACAAATGTGTCCAACGATGTTATCGAGATACCGGCGCACAAGTTCGTTCTGTGTGCGCGAAGTGGCCACTTCCGTGCTTTGTTTCAGTCGCAGATGAAAGATTCCGAGAATACCTCTGTTCATATACCTAGTGAGTTTCCATGGAGTATCTTTAGGGAATGTTTACGATATATCTATACGGACAAGGTAAGTTATAAAACTATGATGAATAGTTGCCGTGACTGTAGTTACTAGGCTAATATCGACAGCAGTAACTGTATTCAAGCCTTGGAATGCTCCCGTTTTTATGATATATCCGAAGGTTTTAGTTTTCTTTGTGAGGAACAATTGAGAAAGCGCGCTTTGGCAGATCCTAATGATGTTGCCAGTGTACTTGCCATTGCACATCGCTATGCATGTAAGAACTTGAAGATTTACCTGGCAAGTCATATACTTCGTAACTTTAACACTATCAAGAATACGGATAGCTGGAAAGAAATAGAACCAGAGTTGGTGGACTATGTCTTGGAAGAAGCATATGAGACGTACACTTATTTGACAAACTTGTTTGATTTGTAAATTTTGTAAGAACGATTTGTCTGTTTACTGCATGAAATTAAGTCTCTTTCATAAAGTCCTTAGTTTTCCAAAACTGAATTTGTTCTCGCACTCGATTAGGTGCTGTTCCGCCAAAAATATCTCTCGAGGAAACGCTTTTCTGGGGATCCCAAAGTTCCAAGCAACTCTCCTAAGCAGTGAATTTTGATAAGTACATAGAAAGTGCAAGAAAACAGAGAGCTCACATCTGCCTCAGGAATGCAAGATTTCAGTTGCTCGAAAGAACACTTGTCCAATGGAATATTGTGTTGTCTACAATAGCCAACAAACTTTCCAACACGATGATGAGCAAGTCGGAATGGAACATTTCTCTTCACGAGCCACTCTGCCAAATCAGTTGCCATCAAAGCAGGGTCACTAGCTGCTTCCAACATTCTTTGCAAACAATTTCAGTTTTACTGGATTGTATTTTCTTAAAACGTACTTTGACTTATTTGCAGTGATAGATGAAATCATTGGCGCAAGAACTGCAAGTACTCCTTTCACGACGTCTATGGAAGTCATCAATGGTATCTTGTCTTCTTGAATATCTCGATTATAGCAAAGCGGGAGTCCTTTCATAACAACTAAAAGGGATATCAGGCTTCCTATGACCTGGCCCGTCCGTCCTCTTGCCAACTCCAAGATGTCAGGATTCTTTTTCTGAGGCATGAGACTACTGCCAGTACAAAATTGGTCTCCTACAGAAAACAAGTAAGTCTAAGTTCTGTCATTCTATTGCGACCAACCAATTTCAATAAAGGAAACTTCCTGTGAGAACCAGAAGATGACATCCTCGGAAAACCTCGAAATATGCATTGCCATAATACTTGCACAGGACAAAAACTCCAGTATAAAGTCTCTGTCACTCACAGCATCCATACTATTTCTGGAGATATCGGAAAAGCCTAAAACGTGTGCAACATATTCTCTGTCTAGAGGTAAAGTAGTTCCGGCGAGAGCAGCTGAACCAAGAGGCAAAATATTCACTCTTTTCTTACAATCCAAAAGCCTCTGTTTGTCTCTTTCGAGCATTTCAACATATGCCAACAGATGATGAGCAAAGACCACAGGTTGGGCGTGTTGCAAGTGAGTGTAGCCAGGAAAAATGGTCTCCACGTGTTCTGCAGAAAGATTTACCAGTTCTCTCTGAACTCCTTCCACTAACGAAATAATAGCGTCTATTTCCTCTCGAAGGAATAGGCGAATATCGGTGGCTATTTGGTCATTTCGGCTTCTTCCAGAGTGCAAACGAGCACCAGCTTCTCCAATAAGATCGGTGAGAGCTTTCTCAATATTCATATGAATATCTTCCAACTTCTCAGAGAATTCAAAATTTCCTTCATCAATACGCTTTCTAATACTCTCCAATCCTTGCTGTATCTGTTCAACTTCTTCTTTAGGAACGATGCCTTGCTTTCCCAACATTTGCGCATGAGCTATACTGGCAGCAATATCATGACGATAAAGCCTCCAGTCAAATGACACCGATTCTGAAAATTTTGTAAGCTAGAAAAGATATTCTGTTGGTTATAACCACACAAGTATTTGCCTACCATCTCATGAGGCTCCAACGTGAATCGACCACTCCACATCGTTACTTCGAGCGGAAATTAATTTTTTGGTGAAACGACGAAGACGACATGAAAAGGCTTTGGAGAGGATTCTTGCCTGCATGTAACTTGGTAAAAGTGGTGTTTCCAGATGGTTCAACTATTCATTCAAAGATGGCATGGTTAACTCCGGATCCCAAGAAAAAGGTTACTTTATTTATTGATCCCACGGACGCTGCAAAGTTGAAGAAGAAAAAGGCCACAAAGAAGTCTCCATCAGGATAATAATTCGAAAAAGGACGCGCATTCTACTCTGGCAGTTTCGGTGAACCAAGCCACACAAAGTCGGTCAAACTTTCCCGTTGGGACTTTTCCTTGAGTTGCTTCCTCTCAGATAAAATCTCAACCCGTTATTGGAGTACGCCTCTTGTCCTAATAACTGCTCGTCAGGTCCAAAATCAGTATCCCAATCTTCTTCATCTAGAACGTCATCGTCTAAACTGACGCTATTCCCGTCCTGGTTGCTTTCCTCCTCATCTCCTTGTGCAACTGTTTTCTCGTGAGTAACACTTTCACTAACAACTATTGGACGACCAACCACGCTAGCACCTTGTAAACGTTGCAGGGCTATGGAAGCTCCTGTAACATTCATTCTAATAAATGCAAACCCCCGATGAGCTTTAGAGTTGCTTCGGGGAATGCGCACATCAAGTACCTGTCCACAAGATGAAAAAACCTTAAACAAGTCTTTCTCAGAAGCTTTGTAACTGAGGTTTCCTACAAAGAGCACCTTTTCACCCTCCTTTTTATGGGCTTCCAACGAGTTCCTTGTTACTCTTTCGGAGCATAAGGTTTCGGTCTTATCACTATCTTGTATAGAGTTGAACAGTTTGAAGTTTTTCTCGTTTTCTAACGGTCGACTCTCTTTTTCTTGTTGCTCTTCTTCGAGAAGTGTGCCCAAATACATAGGATCTATTTCCAGTAATTCCTCTTCCGTTGCAAGCCACTCGTGCAAACAGTCTCCACATCGTACCGCTCTTTGGGACTCTATTTCTTCTACTTGAACTGAATAGATGGTTCCACACTCGGGGCACTGAATAAAAGTTTCATCAGCTTTCATTCGCAAGAAACCAACTTTCTTTTCTCTAACACCAAAAACATTGTTCCTCCAGGGATATACTCTTAGCAAGTTATGAAAGCCTACCCTAAAAGCTGTTTGTCTTCTAGTTACAGTTGGTCTGCTTTTCTTCTGAACGAAAGACAAAGCGTCAAGAAAGCCCGCACAAGGACACTTCATGGAAAATCAAAAAATGAAAAGTACTTGTGATGAGTTTCTATTGCCTTAAAGATTGACCGCTTCGTATCTATTGTCACAATCAAAGTTCAAGTATCGTGAGCAGATAGTATTTTCACGTATCAAATATTGAAATAGTTTGCAAATTGATGCAAAGAATCAGTCATCCATCGTCATAACAGACAGGGCCGACGCTTCATTTCTTATTCCCGCTGTATTGACGACATTCTTTAGCGGTTGTATCATGCGCAAGCCTACGGATAACGGTATTCCTTCTACTCTCGACACGGAAAATAGACCCAAAAATAGAATTCAAGTATCAAGGGAAGCCAAATCTGTCAGTTTCTTTGTTAACCTTACCAAGAAATTCTTGCAAGCGGAAGAAGAAGTAGAGTTGAGTGGCTTGGGCTTGGGTGAGTAGACAACCGTCGTCTTTTCGTAATTGTGTGTATTTATAAACCGAAACAGCCGTTACCCCCGCCGTAACAGTGGCAGAAATTCTAAAAAATAGAGAATATGTTTACATCAAAAGTATGTACGAACTTTTATTTCGTGGTCGCCTCAAGTGGACGTGAATAACAAACTTTATAGGAATTCGGACCTCGTTGGAGGAAAGACCGGGTGAACGTCGTTGGGCTATTCCTAAGGCACGTATCCAGATTTGGGTGACAAAATCGGATAAGTTCCACCAGCTTATCGCAAGAGAGCAAGAAGCTTTACAGTAAGTATGTTTTATTTCTTCTTTCATATAGTTGAATCTTCAAAGAAGCCAAACTGTTGCCTGAGTATTTGTTTTTTGGTCACTATAAAGAGTTGAGTATTTCATGTTCAAGTCTCTTGTATGTCCAATCACTGTATTCTATTATCTTTTTCTAAAAGCACGTCCATCGAAAGTTATCCACACGAAAAGTCGTCGAAAATTTCTTAAAAGAATGTTGGCGCCTTTGAAGCCTTGGAAGGTCGAGAAGAAGAAGAACCTTCCAAAATTCGAGACAACTGCTTCAGATAAACGAGCCGTTCTTTAGGAGATATCTGGAATCCTTCCTTTTCCATATGACTAAACGCAGCAGGATATGCAAGGTAAGATAAAAGTAAAACATATGCAGCATAGGGCGACGCTCGACCTGTAAGCTCCAAGTGAATATTTTCTGGTAACAAACTCAAGTCACTTGCGTCACTAGAACTTGAAAATAAAGTTCGAGCAGACAAATTGTATATCATTAGAGGAACTTGTAATCCTATACGAGGCTTCTCCAATGAAAGGAAATGCGCTTGTGTAACATGAAAGTCAAAACCGAGAACTCGAACGGTTATGATACCCGAGGACATCTTAGAAACTCTTCCAAAGGCAAGACGCAATGATTTCTTGGAGTCCGGATCTGAACCCGGAAATAAAAGTAACTGAGATCGATCTGCCAACGACTTTGGAAAAGTTACCAATCCTGAATAGTCCACTTCGGGTTCCGCAAACTCATTCTCCATCCTTATGAGTGGTACATATATTGTGCTTCCGACGACGGAGTTTCCAGGGATCTCCTCTATTGTTAAAGGAGTTTCACCTTTTAAACCAAAGTCGACGGTTCTCACTCTATCTGGTCCTAACAAGTCATATCTAGAACCAACAATATTACCCTTTACGACTGCGCCCTGATGTATTGGCTTGCAAAAGGCACTCTTTTTGAATAGCGACACAAACGAGTCGTTGTTTACTTCAGTTTCTGTCGAGGAGAGGTTCAGCGTTTCTTCCTTTGGAGGTTTTTCTGGTTTTGCAAAAATTTTTTTTCTTAGTTTAGGTTTCATCCAAGTGGTGAACTGACGTCGACCGAGTAGAACTCTCCTCCACATGTTTTATGCGGACAATCGTCAATGAAACGTTTGGTGAAATGTTTTTGTCTTTATATGAAACATTTTCCATAAATAGCCAACAACCAAAGCAGCACTTGAGAATAGTACACAAAGATAACTTCTCAAGTGCGTTGTATTCATTATTGTGCAAACAAAACAACAACATTTTCATTTCCCAAGATGGACACTTACGGTATATCCTGCATTTTTGACTATATATTATTCGTCTCAATTCTTGGGATATATTTCATAGTCTATGAACTTTTTCAACAAATGGAATGTTGTATTTGTTTTGTTGCTTTCTTCTGAAAAGACCCTACAAATTCCCTTTTGGTGGATTATTGTCGGTGGATTGTTCGTTACTTGATGCAGGTAAGTGCGACAATGGAATAGCGTTCATTCTTTGTATTGTATAGAGACAAATCCCCATTTCAGAACTCTCAAAGGAGCAATTGCAGATCTTGTACGATAGAATGGAACAAGAACTCGAACACTTGAGGAGCAGTCTTCGTACTCTCCATACGGCAGTTAGCCGGTTACAGAGAAGTTTGCAGTGTTTAGATTCCCTTTCTCACAAAGAAAAGGGTTCTCTTGTGATGGTTCCTCTAACTAGCTCGCTCTATGTACCTGGAAGTTTAGCAGATACAAAGACTGTCCTTGTCGATATTGGAACCGGTTATTATGTCAAAAGCTCAATTGACAAGGCGGAAGATTACCTCAAGAGGCGTTTGAAAACAGTAAAGACGGAAGTAGAAAAACTCCAACAACTAGTATCCACGAAACAAGAGCAATATGAATATGTATCCGTGGCTCTACGAGAGAAGCTTATTCAAACAACAGGTTAAGGTATTCTCTTAAGTTGTGACCGTTAAGATATTTTTATATGGAGTAACTTTTTTTTTGAGAAAGATTCATAAACTGTTCTTTGATTGTTACTAGAAAATTTGTCTTTATGTTGAAAGCTGTCACGTGGAATCTCCTTTTCCAAAGTCTCTTTTATTTCCCCACATTGTTCACATCGAACGACGATACGAGTGAATAGGAACCATTTTTTTCAACTGTAGGCTTTCTATTATCAATATACATATATATATATATATATATATATATATATATATGTATAGGAAATCGAGATGCTTTCTAGGCATTTTTCTCGCGGGCCAATAAGAGTTGAATAATCGAAAGAGAAGTTTTGCCGGGCTGTTGGGGAATGTTTGCAGCTGTGGAGAGATTGTCTCGTGTGGTAGGATGTGCTTTTTCAAAGTCTCAAATACAAGAAGCTTTGTTGAAAGCTAGTCTGAATGAAGATGTTGCCGTGAATTTACTTTTGGATGGTGAAGTGGAAGTTGCCACTAGTAACCAAGAGGTTTCTTTTGATGAAGGTTTCAATACATCTTTCGTATGCGATTACAGTCGAACCCTTAACGAAGACGCGGGAAGCTCGGATTGTGAGTTAACATTGTCTAGTAGTGAGAGTTCGGACGATGAAGTTGTAGTGGTCGACTCTTGGCCAAAGAAATTGGGACAGCTAATCATACACGGGTTTCTTACCGTAAATTGCAATTCTGCCCTTTCTGTCGGTAAACCTGTGAGTCTCGGAACAAAGTGCCTTACCTTTGGAAGCTTACCTCAAGGAAGTGGAAAGTCTTCTCACCTCCGTGACAAAGGAAGAAATATTGTACGAATTTATCTCAACGACTTAGAAATTGGGCGTGTATTGGGGGACAGTTCAACTTTTTTGGCACCTCTTTTGTCTGCAAGACTTATTCGTGCTCGCGGACGCGTTTCAAATGTGTCATCGTCATTGAGACGAAATGAGCATCTTTCGGTACATACTTACATTTATGTCTTTAAAGAAGCCTTTGAGAACCATAGAACCAACGAGTCCGCAGAGTTACAACAATGTCTCATTCAATTATTATACGCGTTAGGACTTTGCTCGATGCAGGATTCTCCTAGTTTTTATATTCCTGCCCTTCCCAAACACGAGACAGTTCAGTCTTCTTCACGGTATAGGAGAGGATGGATAACACATTTACGTCCATATCAAGAAGTGGCCGTGGTGAGTTGGTTATTTTAATGCTTTTTGTTGCAAGTAATAATATGGAAATGTAGAAGTGGATGTTGAATAGAGAGAGTTTCCAAGATTTCTCGGATCCTTTATGGGAAGAGATTAAGACCGGGGACGGTTTTAGTTTCTTTTTGAATAGGGCTCTTTCATGTGTTTCACTTCATGCTCCACCTTCTAGTTCTGTGGTTCGTGGTGGTATTCTTGCAGATGAAATGGGATTAGGAAAAACCGTAGAGTCCATAGCGTTAATAGCGGAAAGCTCACCTCAGAAAGAAGAACGAATAAGGTATCGAAGGTTTCTGGTTTTCGACAATACTAACAAGTTTTAGACAAGGAATAAATGGAACTCTCATAATTGTGCCCTTGAGTCTTTTGAATCAGTGGTTGGATGAGTTGGATAGTCACGTCGAAGAAGACACGTTTGAAATTCTTCCCTTTTACGGCTCTACGAAAAGCCAGTTTCAATTCAGCATATCGGAATATGACATCGTACTTACAACTTATGGAACGCTTTGTGCAGAGTTCAAAAGACAGAATTCCAGTCCTCTTTTTAAGTAAGACATTAGCCTTTTGAGATTCTTTCTCATCTTGCTTAGTGGTGAATGGTATCGAGTTATCCTTGACGAGGCGCATATCATCAAAGATCGGAACACTCAAACAGCGAAAGCTTGCTTTGCTTTGAACTCGGCACGTCGTTGGCTTCTAACTGGTACTCCTATCCAGAATTCGTTGGATGATTTCTTTTCGTTTATCCATTTCTTAAAGGTATTTTGTGCAAAGAATGCAACGTATTCAGAGTTTGATATTCCGTAGGCGTATCCATATGCAGAATACAAGTTTTGGGTTCAACACATTCTAAAGCCTCATTCTTACAAACCCTCAAGTTTAGAACGTCAACGTGCGGAATATGCAATTCATTCCCTTATCAGAGTAGGTTACTTTGGGTATGACAAAATAGTTAATGTTTTTTCTTTAGAATTTCCTTCTTCGGAGAACCAAAAATACTCCTGATGAAGACGGAAAGCCTATCGTTTCCCTCCCCGAGCGCAGGGTGAAGGTTATGCGTTTGGAACCTTTTGAAGAGGAAAAGAGAATCTACTCTTCGCTTTATGCTCATTCAAAGTCGACATTCGATCTGCTCATGTCAGGTAGGGAACATTGTTTTGAATTGAGCTTTTCTGACCTTTTGTAGAGAATCGTCTTTTGGCTAATTTTGCTACCGTTCTGGAACTTATTTTACGGTTGAGACAATGCTGTGATCATCCTGATCTTGTTCTGCAATCTGCCACTGCAAGACTAGTTGATCTGAGTAGTGCAGACAAATTTGCGGATACAGTGCAGCGTATTTTCTTACATTCGGACAATGCCCGTTTTTCTCAAAGCTCGGAATATCTTTCCACCGTTATTGAACGTATCAAGAAGACCTTTTTGAAGGGAGATGACTTGGAATGTCCTATTTGTTTGGACATGGTGGATGATGGAGTTATGTTCTGTTCTTGTGGACATGTAACTTGCAAGGAATGTGTTCTTGCGGTAAGCGTATTTTATCTTTGAGAATCTATGGCCTCATTATTCGTGTCAAGATGCTGCAGAGACGAAACAGTGTTCCTTGTCCACTTTGTCGTGTGCCCGTGACCAAAAATGTAATTCTTCCGTTGCCAATGAAAGACACCGCTGCTGTCAATGTCAACAGCTCACATTGTGTGTGGCAGAAAAGCTGTAAAATAGTGGCTTTAATAAGTGAATTGAAAGCTATTGAACGTTGTCGGATGGGATCGGGTGACTACGAAGGACTCAAGACTGTAGGAAAGACAGTTATTTTCTCTCAGTGGACGAGATATTTAGATATTTTGGAGTTGGCATTACAAGACAATGGCTTGCATTATGTCCGACTTGATGGAAAGTTGACTTGTAAGCAAAGATCGAAAGTCTTGTCTAGTTTCAGGTTGGACCAGTCAGATCCCATGAGTAGTGCAAACATTTTGCTTGTCTCTTTGAAGGCTGGTGGAGTTGGTTTAAATCTTACCTCTGCAAGTCAGGTGTTTATATTGGACCCATGGTGGAATCCTGCAGTAAGTTTGACGGTAACCGAATGATATTCCTTGCTTAAATTTTTCATCTAGGTGGAAGAACAAGCTATCGATAGAGTCCATCGAATTGGACAAACAAAAACGGTTATTGTAAAGAGAATGATAGTTGCAAACAGCATCGAAGAGAATCTCTTAAAAGTTCAAGAAAAGAAGAAATTGGTTGCCGATTCCACGTTGGGCTCAACAGAAGTGTCGAAACAAAGCAGACAAATTACTGTCGAAGATTTGACGATGCTTTTTCAGGACTGAATGCACAGCTTGTAAAAGGCCTAATTGCTGTCGGATAGTATGGAGTTCGATCGCAACGACATCGTGAATATTGTTTTGGTTGCGTGCAATTCTGTAACATTCTTCTTAACTTGCTCTTAAAGCGAATAGTTTGCGTTGCGTCCTTGTTGGAGGAGTACTTTTCAATTTTTTTAGTCTTTGTAGGAAAGGTGGAGAAGTCTCTTTGCAAGGGTTTTGGTTGGATTTTACAAGTGAAGGGAAATTTTGAGAGCCAGCATAGATGTTAGAGGCTCGCAAGTCTCATCTGTATGAGGAGACAAGCAGTCGTTGCTTTCATGTATCATGAAACGCCTACTCGTTGTATTCTTTTATTATATTCATGTCGTTTGCAAGTCGATAGAGATCTCTATCGATTCCACAATAAAACAACAAGATGGAAAAATGTATATAGCAATCCATGGCAGAAAGTACTCCATATAGGGCGTTTGAATGCATTTGTCGTCATAAAAACTCTTGAGGACAGTTTCCTTATCAGCTCAATATATTTCACAAAGCTTTTTCTATCGTATGTAATTAGGTTCCCCTGTGGAGAAGTAACAGCGTCGTTCGTTGTCATTTATAGTCGTTGGGTAGCCTCTGTGTTGTCAACACCGAAGAGATATTCTTCTGCCACTTTTAAAACTACTTTGAATTATCTCTCCATGTGGATAACATTCTCAAAATCGTAAGAAGGCAATGGCTTTTTGTTCAAAGCAGTCCTTGTTCTCCTAGCTTTTTCAGTTTTTTTCGTGTCATTTTTGAAATTCATTGCCCTGTTTAATTTCAGGAATATGTACTCTAATTGCATTCTGTAAATGCACAGTTGCTAAAAAAAAGCAAAGAAATGATGGTACGTTTCTAAACATCCTTAGAAGACTCGAATGTTCCGATAAGGGACTCTGCAATGTCTCTCTTGGCTCTCTGTGCAAATGCATTGAAAACATCTTTTATAGGATGAAGCAGATAGAATATAACAGGGTCGTCTCTACTTTGTAGGTCTTGTTGAATAATCTATTCATACGGAACTCATATTATCGGTGCCTAGTACCGGCAGGCAAGCAGGGATGACATTGGCCTGGTTTCTGTCTACCTCCTTGTGAAATTTGCTTATTTCATTTCTAGAAATTTTCTCATTCACCTAAAAGGGCTTCTCAGTGCTGTAGAATGTTTTCTTGTATCGGATGCCTTACAAATTCTCCCAAAAGGCATGTTCCCAGGACTCCTTGATAAATGGCATATGTAAGTGCATATGTATACATATTCTCTTCTCTAATAAGGAAACTTTTTATGAATTTGAGACTTCGTATTCTTCCAACTTCATTGAGCTCCTAGTACCTCAAGTTACCGTCCTCTGTTTTTTCGATACGAAATGGCGCTATGTCTGTTGCTTCAAATGTTGGTTTCTGCTTAGAAAATAATTCGATGTGTCTTAACTCTTGTGGTCTCCTGGAGAACTATTATGGAATCACTCCCGTTGTCATTCCCACTTCAAGTACTACTGAGGCATAACGCACCTAATAACATACTCCAATGAACTCTACAATTTTTTGATTTTCTAGCTGCTTTATGCTACTTTACAAGAAATATTGTTTGTATCTTTAGCAAACATCATAGAAGACTATGTTGAACGCAGCTGGAATTTCAGGCAAATAACAATTTGAACGAGGATTTTCGCTATTATGCCGCGTTCATCAAATGGTGAACATTGAAGGCTCTTCTGTACAGGGACACACAGCGTTTGTTTTATATTTAAATCTAATAACTTGTGTAAGTCACTTCGATATTTTACTGCCCTGCTTGAAAAACAGTATTAGGCTTGTCTCGCGTTTGTTTTCTATGTCACTCGTCAAAGTAAACGGCCCTTGACTGCACAAGAGCAGTCACTATTACGAGAATTTCCTTCTGTGAGATCTCTTTCGGACTTTACTCCTCTTGACCCGGTATGTAAACTGAAACGCTTTCGTTCTTGCTAACTGGATGGCAACAGTATGTTCCTTCCCCTCCACCTGCAACGTGGAGTGGCTTTTTCAACTTTCTCAAGAGCGATTTCTCGGTACTTTCTAAGGACGCAAGGGTTTATTTACTTTTCCAGAGGCTCTGTATTATCTTACTACTCTTTCACGGAAGTTTGTGTTATCTGCTTCTGTTACCTTGTTACTTTTGGGTATCTAGAAACACTTCCTTAACGGATAGTCTTGCGGAAATTGCGTTTTTGGATAGTTCTTTTCTTGCTTTCATTCTCATTTTGATCGTTTTGGCGTTTTCGATGTACATAGTGTATATTTTTATTTGTATTTCGGTAGCCGGCAGAGTAATAGATTATGAGTCTCAGACATCGTCCTGGATGGATGCTCCTTACCGGCAACAGTCGTTGTATTCAGAGCAAGTCTTCGGATTCTCTCCTAGCAAGCGCTCTGAACAACAATGTCCCAGAATGTTGTTGCTTTCCAATGTATCTAGAAATATTGTAGACCGGTCAGAAATATTTGAACTGCTCGACACTTTGTACCCTTCAGAAGTGGCTCACGTAGAGATTTTGTATCGGAAACGAGCCTGTAGGAGCAAACTTGTCAGAATGTTGCATAGAGCACAACGAAGAGAATATTATTATCTACAGCTTTTCAATTGCTTTTCGAGTGACTCATCTTTCAACGACTCGCAAGTCCTCGAATCTCTAGGATGGAAAAAGAGCCTTCTGAAGTATCCTATTGGCAAGCTGTTGCTGAAGTGGTCCATTAGAAAATGTGAGAAAGAAGTAAGGAACATTGAGAAACAGTTGGAGGTTCCTCATTCACATTTTGCTTCAGATTCGTCGGGCTGCGTATTTGTTTTATTTCATTCCCAAAGGACAGCGTTTTTATGTTTGCAAGATTTCCCCCTGAGAAACCTCAAAGTTTATCGTTCTTCCATGCAATCCTTTGTTCGACGGCCACAGTCTGATAAGGAAGCAATCTTGGTGTCTCTTGCTCTTTTTCGCCTGGGAGAAAATGTCGAAGCAGAGATCGCACCGAACCCTCGCGATATTATTTGGGACAATGTGGGAATCCCTGCAAGCGAGCGTTTTTGGCGAAAAGTTATTCTTAATAGTGTGGCTGGCTTCTTTCTTCTGTTGTTCACATCTCCGGTTACTATTTTGTCGACTCTTAGAATTCTTGTTTTCTATGCTGCAGAAAGAGCTCCTTTTCTGGGAACACAGTCACTTGATGCGTCAACGCCTGATATTGTTTCTGAACTCATCGAGAAGTTTTCACATAGCTCGTTTATCGGACCCTTTGTGATAGATTATGCTCCAGTATTTCTCCTTTCTTCTATCAATGCGTTGATGCCTACCCTTTTCAGGCGTGAATCGGCTTTGGAAGGTTACTTGAGTAGATCAGAAGAGGAGCAGTCGATCTTTCGAAAGCTTTTTCTGTATTATTTATTCAACACGGTATGCATTTCAACATATTGGCTTGATATGCCGCTGAAACTGTTTAGGTGCTCTTGCCGTTGTTGGCTTTGAACACTGCAGCGGAGATTTTGGAACAACTGTTTTCCAGAAGCGAATCTTCATGGAATCCCAAGGACTTGATTGCCTCCATATCAGAAAGGGTCTTTTCTGGGAGCAATTCTTATTTTTATTTGAATTTTATTATTCAACTCACGTTTACGAGCAACTCACTGAGTCTCTCTCGACTGTTTCCAACGATATTCTCTTTCTTCCGTAGTATTTTCTCATTGAATCCTTTGGAAATTGCTGAATGTCGTTGCAATGAGTTATTTGACTTTCCGTTGCATTACGCTACGACTCTGAAAATACTAGCAATATACTTGTGTTTGGGGTTAGTCGTCCCGATATTGTGGCCCGTAACTTTGCTGTTTTTTATTGCAAAGCACTTG
This sequence comes from Galdieria yellowstonensis, assembly GCA_026122205.1. Lineage (NCBI taxonomy): Eukaryota > Rhodophyta > Bangiophyceae > Galdieriales > Galdieriaceae > Galdieria > Galdieria yellowstonensis. Next base: position 46,121 of record JANCYU010000022.1, on the reverse strand, counting down.
ACGGATGCGTATAACCTTAACTATGTAGGTTGGTTACCTTGGAGCGTCTTCCTTTTTAACTTGTTTTCAGGTTCACCCTCGAAGTGCAATCGACGGCCGTTTGCCGCGTTCAGTAGTTCGGCGCCTATTGCTTTGCACGATATTGTCGCATCTTTTGCTTTGCGGACGCTTCTTATTGGCTGGCTCCGTAACACCTGCACTAGTCGTTGCTGTTATTGCTTTTGGCAGTGTGCTCGTTTGTATGAAATTTGCTACACGGTGGGGACCTTCTCTTGTAAAATATATCCTTTCCGCGTATTCCGGTGAAATTAACACGCAATACTTGACGCCCAACTCGCTATGTTCACTGTACCTACATCCGTTCAAAGTTGTGGTTGTGGCTCTACGAGACTCTACGGAAAGATTGACGCTCATTTCGGAGGACAACAATGTCGAAGAAGAACTTGAAGGGAATAGTTGCGGAAAGATTTACAGTAGTAGCTACGATACTTTTAGCTAACTTTTAAAAGAATACTGCGTAGGAACAGTAGCCAAATTTTACTTGTGCCGATGCGCTTATGATACTCCAAACATTGAAAATCAACTTCAATGGTGCCAGTTCGAATTTTTCAAATGGCACATTTTCTTCGATTTCACGCCTGGGCCGTTCAGTTCCTGGGACGACACAGGACAATTTTCTTTGTCGCAACTTGGCAAACCAACATTGAGAGCGGTACCATCCCAAAGCCCTTCGCCGTCCTATTGTTCAAAACTATTAGGAAATCTAACTTGATAATACCGTTACTCACTCCAATCCAGGTAAAAATACGCGAAAGGATACGTTGATGTGAAATATGGTCTCCGAATGCCATGAGCTCTTCCCAGTATTCAAGAGTTTTCACTGTCAACACTTTTTCCTGAATCTCTTCATTTTTGTTCCATGCTTGTATTAGGATTTGAAATTTCTCATAGACCAACATGATCAAATAAAGTCTGATCGAATTCGTGCAGCTTTCTGTGCAACTCTCAAGAGCATTCCTGTTCTGTATACATTCGGCACCCGATGTGGCTACAAGCTGCATACATTTGTCCGTTATTAATTTCATCTATGGAGAGTTAGTGCCAAGAACACCACTAGAAAGCTCCTTACTTCTTCCAAGGAATTTGAGGACCTTCTCTTCTGGCCTTTTGATGGAAGAATACAGCACGGGTCTAAAAACAAAAGTGGAATCGCACAAAATACATTAAATTGCCAGTCTTCTTCCTTTGACATTATTTCATCAAGCATTGTACGAATAAACACAAACAGCTCATTAGATGGAAGAAAGCTGAAAATTGCCGCAAGACGGGAAAAAAGCGACTTGTCTGAACCTTTATCGACAAGAGAGTTCCTTGAAAATTGTTAAATAATCAGTAAATGAGCCACAAACTTACCAATCCGAATTCAATGTGACTTTCCAAAACTTCCAAGCGTTATGTAGACCCTCTACAAGTCTTGATGCTATCATTTCTTGTTGATACTGTGCGATAAACTTCAAGGTACTCACGGCTCGTTCTCGAATATCAGGTTGACTCTTGTCATCCAAAGTAAAGCAGAAGAGCGATGGAATTACTTCAATCGGAACAACGATGCTGACATTCAACTTTCAAAAAATGTGTACAAGTTATTTGAGACCAACGTACCCGGACAACACACACTGACAAATTATACCGCAAACGTAGTTGCGAATAAGGATGTTCCGCGAAAAGACCATGTCCACGAAAACATTTAAAAGTTGCTGCACAAGAACAGAAAATGAATCGACAAGTGAGACGGAATCACCGAAGAATTCAACACTGTCTGTATTAGTAACAGTGACATTTTCGTTCACATTGTTCTGAAGTTCTTTCACACAGTCAGAAAACAAGGTCTGTAAGGTGAATAACAGGGATAATTTTTGATTCTCCCAAACCGTTTGAGATTGAAGCATCAACGTAATTGACTCTCTGAGACAAGAAATATAAGAGCAATCATATTTTAAATATATCAAGGCTGCTTCCATCGCTGTTGAAACCCAAGCTTCATCTAAAGTAATTTCATTTTCAAGTCGGCTTCTCAAAAAACTAAAAATTTTGTCAAAGAACCAACGCATTGCCCTTCTTATAGACTCCAGGACAGTCTTTGAAGTAACACAGGTGCTCATAGAAGCGATTCGGGAAAAAATGGTCGAGATAACTTTCCAGGTATTTTCAACGGTATCTGATCCATCCGGTGTAGCCTGCCACTGAAATGTCTGATTTTTGGCAACAGTTAAGAGTTCGTATACCAGTTCTTCAACTTCCACCCGAAATGCTGGAATTTTGCAAAGCCTATTAAGACTCTAACCAGTGCTTGAGGGACATGAAATATTGAAAGATAATACATACCTTCATTACTGCATTTCCCAAAACAGGACAAAGGTTGTTTGTTAGAATAAATTCCAAGTAATTAAAGAATTTTTTTGCACCCTCGAGACCCGCCGGTGTTGATTCATACAGTGAACTCAGCAAGCAAATTACGTTAGAAACGACATGAACTCCAACGTCTTTTGAATACAAAGAAAACTCTAGACAAGACAAGAGATAGCGCTCATAAGGCGCTGTATACTCCGGATCCCATTCACAAGCTATCTCTAGAAAAAGAGTGGCTAAATGATAACGTTCATCAATCTGACAGTTGGGATGCTCAATATCGTTACAAACATTTTGAAACGTCTTGGCAACAATACTCATAGCATATTTGGTGAGACTCTCCTAAAAAACAGGATCAGTTAAAAAAGTCGCCTAGTAACTGAAAAAATTACCATTAACGATGCATTAGTACCGTTGATCTTGGCAGCAACGTTGAAAAGAAGTTTACTCGAACTTCTTGACTTCAAGGTATTTAGCGAGTCTATTATTTCGCGATAAAACTCTTCAATCTCATATGCAGAGCCAAAATTAGAAGATATCTTTCTGTAAGCACATTGAAAATATTCTTCAAGGCAGTCCGTGCAGGTTTCCCTTACGATCACGTCATGATCTTCAAGGCGATTAAAAACTTGTCTAAACAACTTTTTCTTCAGCCCTACGCTACCAGGAGGTGAATTCATTGTAACAAAGAAAATAAGGAACATCTTTGCAAAGTATAGTGCAATCTTCCTCACTGAGGCGCTGCTGTCACGCAAACGCTCTATAATGGTTTCTGCCCAGGACTTCACATAATTCGAGTTATCAAACTTCCTTCCTGAGAGATGACGTACATTACAGAACTGTAGGCCGAGTTCTAGGGCAACTGATCGAACTGAGGCTGCAGGATCACGTGACAAAAGAAGTAAAGCATCTTCAACCCATTTAAGATCAATAAAGAACTTCGGGTCTGTTCTCACAAGTGACTTTATACTTTGAATCACCTTTAGTCTCTCCTGGTGACTGGCTACAGAGAGTGCTGAGAGAAGAGCCTCAACAGTCTGACAAGGTCCTGCCTTCGTTAACGAACAAGATGCTGCTGAGCAGCAAGCAACCTCCTTTAACGAAAGTTGGGTTGAATTCGAAACGTCAAAGCTTTCCTTTTTTTCAGTTTCCTCGAAAACAACATTCACCCTTTTTGAAATTCGTCTCAAAACTGTTACCCAGCAGCCCAACGCATGTGGAGCTAGTTGTTCCAAATGAAATGCGTTGGCATCAAACAACACGTAGGCTCTATCACGTTCTGTGATCAATGAGCACCTTTTACAACCTCTGTGCTCCCTTTGAATTTCTAGCAAACGAACGGATATTTTTACAAGTATTTCCACAACGATCATACGCAGTGGTGAGTTTTCTGGAAAAAATCAGTGAGCTAAGCTTAAATGCGCAAGAATCTTACCTGAACAATTCTTCAATACCTCCAGACACCATTGGAAGAGAGAAGCGATTAAGAAAAATGCGCTAGGAAATAATAAATCAGGAAAAAGAGTCAAAAGAGATTCGATGAAGTTCAAAATGGCCTTCTTCTTCGAGGAAGAAAGCACTTTCTTCGTGAGTTCATGTAAGTAAGCAATCAAGATGTCACATTTTGCGGTAAGAGAGGCATGGTAAGCCTCTTCTTCAGCTACTGTGGAAAATTCTGGTTTTATTCTTTGGAGGCAACATCCCCGTCGCGGATCAATGAGTTGCCTCCTCTCCTGCGTGTTACAAACAAAACATCCGCTTATATTCAAGAGACGCAATACGTTGGTAATCTCCTCTCTGAAACGCCCGGAAGTTGCATCTACGTTAGAAAGCTGTCCAAATTCTGACAATTCTGCAATCTCAAAACAGGAATAGACGGTTCTCCACATAATTTCATTCTGACAGGAAGGTAAAAGTTCAAATATAAAGGCAATGATACTTCGAGAACTGGACGCAATAGACTGCTTCTTTGTGTCCAGGCCAAAGTAAGCAAATGTTAATATTTTTTGGTAAACTGATGGTGGTAAGGTTCCGGAACAAATAGCTTGGTTCAAAAGCTCATAGAGCTCAATCAGAGAACTATACACAAGCTGATCAATTTGAGACACACAAGCAGCTGATTCACATAATTTACAATGCTGTTGCTCTAGCACAGCGTTTCCCCGTGTCAGAATGCGAACGATAGTTGTTGAGTTACTCAGCAGTTCATTGATAACATTCGAAAAAGTCGCCTCCAACTGCCGCCTTTCAAAATACCACTTTGGCAGTTGCAGCTCAAGCCTTAGAAAAGCAAGTGCAATTTGTAATTGGAAGACTGTTCGTTCGCCCTTATAAGACGAGATCAGTATAATGACGGAAGTTTATGGGTCAAATCGTACTTCTCCTTGGTTTGAAATTGTATTGCCTGATAAGTCATGGAAAACCTTTCGTGCCAAGTCCAAATATTCGGCAGGAAATTCCTGGGAGAGCATATGGCGTTGTAGGGTTGTCAGAGCACTAGGATTTTCAACAAATAGCTTATGACATAGTTCACTATCTCCTTTTGACAGAGCGTTCTCTAACGTAACAATTTTCTGGCAGACTTGTTCTTCTTCACTCTTCTGGGCCTCTTCACACTTTACTCTCATAATCCTTCATTCACCTTTGACCCAAAGGAACGCGTCTGTGTAAATTTGCTGCTTGAATTTGGCGCCAAAATTTTTTTCTTGGGTTTGCTTTTGCATCACATTTTGTCTCAAAGTTATATTTTAACTTTTTGTGTTTGGGACTTGGGTATTATTGTCAAATTTCTTTGCGACTGGTTTGCACATTCTTCTATGTCACGTGGTCTTCTTTTTTTCGAACAGAAAATTTCCAAGGAAAGTTTGGTTTCCGGTGCATTTCAGTGTTCTTCAAAGCGTATTCTAGAAAATAGTCAAGAACCTTGAAAACCCTCAATGGTAAAGTTGCTCCATAAAAGGATAACAAAATCTCTCTAGTCTGAATGAAGAAATATCTTTCACTTTACTGTTGCGTAAACTATCGTTACCCCCTATGCGAGCTTCAGGGGCCCCTTCATAAAAACCCTTTGCTTTTCATTCAACTGCGTGAGCTGGAAAAACTGAATTCCAAAGCCAATTTAGACAATGTCAACTTTTGAAAACTAATAAGCACTATCACATAAACTCCATTATTTCTTCCATCATACTCTTCGCTTGACGACCATACATTCCTCCAAATAGATTCTAGGAAAATATGAGAATCAAATTATTTAAAAATTTGCAATACGTACGTAATGATTTAAGACGTGATAAAGATTATATATGATTCTTCGTTGCTCATATCCTTCCGCTAACGGAAATTCATCGTTGTAAGCAATATAAAACTCTTCAGGCAATCTTCCAAATAATTCTGTCATAGCTATGTCTACTTCCCGATCACCATAATAGGTGGCAGGGTCAAAAATTACAGGCTCACCCGTATTAAGAAAACCAATGTTGCCTGACCATAGATCTCCATGGACCAGTGAAGGAATGACATCTTGCTTCTGGTTAAGAATGTTTTCCACTTTTTGCAAAAAGGTTTCCACATTCTCAAGCTTCAAACGATTACGTTTCGCCAAATCTAATTGATAGCGAAGTCGGTAGTTTACAAAAAACTCTGTCCAGTTGGAAGTCCAAGGATTTAGCTGCGGTGTTGGTCCTTTAAACATAAGTAGATATGTGTGACAAATACAGAATGCTCAATACCTATAGTATTTCCTCTGTGCCAACCAAAGCCTCTGTCACTAGTACAGCGATGCATTTTGGCAAGGCTACACATAGAGCGTCAAAAAAGTTGCTGACTGTAATAAAAACTGATTCATACTTTTTTCCCAACAACCCATATTCCTTCCTTCCTGCTCTACTTGTCATATTTAGGTTTTCAAGGATCAGAAAACTAAAGCGGTCTGTACTGTCATAGCAAATGGGCTTCGGCACCCTTATGGTTTTCGTGTTGTACATTTCCAAGACCCCGTGATATTCTGCTGCCAACATGCTTACTTCATCAGGAGTGCCGATCTTTGCAAAAAACTTCAAACTGTCTAATCAAAACAAGGGGTTGAGAACAGGAAAGAAACCAATAAACAGATAACAATACCGGAGTCTTTACAAAGAATAACTCTTGTATCACTGACACATCCTCCACCGACAGAAGGACCCACTGTAGCCTTGAACTCCTTTCCAATAGCAGCTGACACTGCAGAACTTATCTTATCTTCCAACTGCGCAAAGGCCATCCACGCGAAATGAGATTTCAAGTCCGTTGGATTATTCGATGAGGAACAACACAAATATGAGTAACACGCTTTCTAATAGTACACCCGGCAGACAACAGCCTTGCCAAGTTAGCAATGCTAGATACTTGGTAAGTTTCACGAATGAGCATGGAGCTAGCAATACTTCGAAGTATGAGAGCAAGGGTGCTTCTCAGTCCGAGGTTTCTGTTGAAGAACCTTTGAGAGCCTCGGGCTCTCAGCAGAAGAAGCGAAGAAGAGTTACCAGAGTAGTTCGAGTGAGCTGTACTCACTGTAGACAAGCCAAGCAAGCTTGTGATAACTTTCGTCCCTGTTCCAGATGTATTCGGCTGTGCCTTCAAAGTACTTGTGTTGATGCACCTTCTTCACGAACTCGTCGTTGTTTTAACGAGAATAATGATACCACTAACCGCAGTAAGTCTGCTGCACATCTAGGAGGGGATCTCTATCCTTATTTTGATCGAGATTGTTGTAGGAGCGACTGTCAGGACGTTGCCACTACCGAACAAACGTTTTCTGGCCCTGTAGAAGAAAGCAGTTGTGCGTCAAGTTTCCTCTGGTTTTCCAGAGAGTTACAGAGAGACCGACTTATCTCTCAAGAAGCAGCTTCCGAAGATTGTTTCTCGCAGAATTCTGCAGTACATGAAGATGCTGCAAAACTCTTTATCCCTGTGGATTGCTTGACAAAGGGGAGGCCCTTAATACCAGCGAACTCAAAATATCATTATATTCCATCCCAAAAAACTTGTGGTGAAGTTTCTGAGACAAAAGCGAGAGAGCAGTGGAGACCAGCTTTATCTAGCAAACTATGCGATCAGGCTATGGGTGATTCTTTCGTTTCTTTTACTAACAACGAGAATCCATCTGGTTCAAGGAATGATTTTGGTGAAAATTTGGAAAATTTTTCAGATACTGTATACTCGCTTTCTTTAAGAGATGCTCTTATGTTTGCTGCTGGAAAGATTTGGGACCTTATGGCTTCATGGGATCAGGTAATTGCTTAGCTGTTGCCAAATGTTTTGAATTTATGCATTTTCAAGGAGCTACAGTGGAAGTCTCCAAGTAGAAAAGATCAAGAACTCATAGATATTGCGAAATCGGAGATTTTATTTTATTTTGTGGCGAGAAGTTTCGACAAATATGTTTGTGCATCATGTTTAAGTATGAAGTATTTAATCTTACTCCTTTCTAGGTTCAGTTCTTCTCAGCAAAAATGGAGGAACCTCCTTATTGCAAACTTTTTGGATTAAATGCGGCGATTCAGTCGCTTGAAAGTGCAAGCGAGGAGTTTGCCCAAAAAATGTTTTCTTTGTTACCACCCAAGTCTCCAGTTTTGTCCGATGATCAACAAAATTTATTTTTAGAGTCGATCCCTATTGCAGCAATGAAAATGAGTGTATCCCTGGATGATTCATGGCATAAGATTTTATACGTTAATGGCGAATGTTGTGATTTGTTTGGAACTAGTAGAGGAAGACTTATAGAGGTAACGTCTTTTCAATTCGAAGGGTTGTATTTTAAGTTGCGTCAGTTACTTAGTGATCCATCTTCATTGCATATTATTTTTGTGGATAATGGATGGATCGTAGAGCCTCTGAAGACTTTGTACAGTCTGCGTCATGGAATATTGAAGAGAAAGAGTAATTTCAAACTTCGCTCACTTAGGAACGAAATTTTAGACTGTCTTATCAGCAGTTCGTTCGGAACAGATTCTAACTGGCTTCCCCAATATGTCATTTTTTATATTCAGAATATCCAAATAGCGGATGGAGCCAAGGTATTTTCAGACTGTGTTGTGGAGGAAAAGCCACAACGCTTTCAAGTTTACTCTACAACAACACGTAAGTTATGACTACTTTTCGAAGCTGTAACTTTGACATTGAATGTTAGCACGAGACAATACATCATCTGCAAAGTCACTTCCTTGTTGGAACTCTATTCATAGTGACTCTTCATCCTTTTCATATCGTTCGCATAGAGAGCCTTCTCCAGCAGTTTATTCGCAAAGTAGTGCAGAGCAGGTTTTGTATCCCCACGTGTGACATTTCAAAATAGCTACTAACAAGTGTCAAAAGCAAATCGTTTCCACAATAAAGTAGTAGTATTAGTATTCTTGATGATATTTTATTACTTGAATATATGACTCTGTGTCTATTATTTGTTTTCGGAACCTTTTACTGCCTTCAAAACAGTTAAGCAAGTTCCATCATCAACAAGTCCTCGACTGGTAATTTTTATTCTCTACTGTTTGGCATACAAGTTACTCCCTAGCTACTGGCTTGACGAAACTAGAAAAGTTCACCTATAGAACATCGAACGCCACCTCCACCAACACGTTCGATTGTCGAAATATCAGTATGTAGCAAGTCCTATAAAAGATTAGTTGCAAGTGTATTCGGAACAAAATATTCTTACGTATTCGTGCTTTCGCAACTGTTCCAACTGCTTCTCATCAAATGCATGATACTAAGAAATACTCAGAAATAGAATGAACTTTGAACAAATGCGCGACTCACTGCGGTGCTGCTCATCAACATTACTGGCCTTCCGTAAAAGTTTTCCACTTCCAAAACGTTTCCACAAAAACTGTTAACTTGACTTGAAGTGATATCAACAACTTCATGAGTCTCCTAAAACCAATTCTGATGAAAACGCGATGATTGCGTTTCTAGGGCAACCAACCATTAAGCGCGAACACACTCTTCTTCTCTCTTCTTTATCATGGATACTACTCGAACAAATTACAGCCACATGAGTTCCAATACTCATCATAACATTCGTGTGGTAGATTGGTCTAAAGCAGGTTTGTTCATGAACATTACTATCGATCTCTTCCTAACTTACCTCCCTGAGGCATCCCATGCCTTAAAAGGTTCTAAAGTATAGCCCATCACTCTTGCCCAGGTCCTTGCTAGTGCAAGATCTGTTCTTTCCGATAAGCAACAATATGCTATTCTGTACCATGCAATATTATCAAGATGATATTCTCAAAGAATAGATATACACATTACCGATTCACCCTGTCAAGAACAAGACTCCCTGTCCCTTCTAAAAACTTGGGTTCGGCAGCTTCTTCGTGTCTAGTCAAGTCAAAGACATTTGTATATCTACGGAACATAAAGAGGCGGTGGAGAAATTCTGGTCTTCTCTCCTTCCGTCTATTAGGAGCTTTCATTGGATACAGCACGAGTGTACATTCTCCAACTTCTAGATCTAGACAAACGTTATATTACGCATTGACATTGAAGTCCATCGCTAACCAGTATGAGTGCTGAACCAGTTATTCGGATAAACAGCATCAGGAGTGTCGTGATAGGGCTCATGAGTAAATAAATGGACGCGTAGACCAGCGCCATCTTTGGCGGTCACAAGATTGTAAAGAGATGCATATTCACAAAGTGCCTGATGCAGAAAGAAAGACATGAGAAAACCGAAAGGGAAAGTATAGAAAGGTACCTTCTGCTGTAAACCAGTCACGTCCTGAGTAGATGTGGAATCCATGAAGAAGTTATCCTCAGCCGTATATACATTTGGTGCAAAAGCAGTAGGGGCGACCTTTTCCATGTTTTTCTTTTTATGCCAACTTGCAAATGCCGTACAACTTACCATCAAAACGTGGTTCGTGCTTTGTTGAACAGGTACATTTTCCCGACGAAATGAGATTACTTCACTCTAAATTTCATAAGTAATGCTGATAAAAAAATTATAAAACGAATCTCACTTCAGTTGAAACTGGAATAACACGCAAACCAGATTCATGCAGAAATTCAGTGAAATCCATATCATGTCTCTCCAAGGAGAAGTGAAGCCTTTCGACTCACATTCAATAACATGTCCAATCAACATTTTCACAGGGCTTACTTTTCTGTTTCAAAATAAAGATTGACCAATCTCCGTTTTAGCGGATCCTATACAAAGTTCAAAAGTCATTATCCAACAAAAAATTTTTCTGCCTACTTGAATGCTATCCAAAATAACGACAATGTCGTCCGAAACTAGATTGATGCAGGTGTTTAGGGTCGCATGAGAGTTTGAACGATCAAAAATATCTCTTCTCAACATCAGCACAGAATTCAGTAAAACTATAACTATATATACCTAACTGCTGCAACTCGCCTCGAATTAAAAATTCCACTATAAAGTGCCTTTGTGAAACCATCATAATTGGTACGAACTGAATAGTCAAGGTTCAATCCTAAGATTCAGGTCATGTACTTACGACCTATCCCGACTAGGCACAACCTGTCGTTAACCCAGACAATATCCTCGGTTGATATCTATAAAGAAAGATGAGGAACAAGCTAAACTACAATACTCATAATATTTTCAAACCTTTTCCTTGGAAGTCAAATTAAGTTTTGCGATGGAATCGGCAATTTCTGCGGTTCTCTTTCTTCTTTTCTCTTCGCTAAGGTTTCCTTGAAAGTACGTGAGGTGTTGAAACAGATAGCACAAAGGAACGGAATACCTCCTGTCACGTTCAAAAAGGCAGATTGTTTGCTCGGGTCAAATACAGAAGGTCTCCGGCTCTCGTCAGCGGTTTCAGAAAAATTTTTTTTTAACTGAACCAACTATGGACATCAAAGAAAGCGTTGTATACAAACGAACGAGACTTTCACCAAGAAGTACTCACCTCAGACGCAGGCCAGGCATTTCTACATAAAAAACCAGAAGCAGAGGCTATGAAACTCTTACGCGAGGTAAAGGTTATTCTACGAAACAGCCATGAAGATAGCAGTACACGTTGTGAAAACATGTCAGGTGCTTATTGGTCCAATCGCCATGCACCCTTTGTTCATTGGACAATACAACAACTCGGAAACAACTTGAAATTTTCCAGTTTCGGTTGTATTTTGTACAAGAAACATTTTAGACTCGTTCAACAGTTGGTTTTCGATTCTTAAAGTATATACAGCGTGTATATGGCGTAGTTATCAAGTTGAGGGAAAACGGTTGCAGAAATCGACTAGCCCCGTTTTTGCCAGCTTCTCTACTAGAAGCAGGTAATGAATATATTTTTGTGCAAACATCACTTTCAAGAACCGTTGTAATTATGTTTTTAAAGCTCTTTATAGTCTCAAACATTAAAAAAACTCATCATGTCCGTGACAGTTTTCCAATACAAGCGTATTAAGGTGATAACATTCATACAATAAAGACCATTTTTCCTTAATAACTTCGAAAACTCCTCCTTTAACTGTGTACCAAGCTCACCCAACTCGATCCCGCAATAGTCAAAACTATAGCCATACAAGCTGTCAGGATCTTCAGGCTTCAACTTGATACATAAATGCGGCAAACGAAATGGCAGTCCTGACAATTTGCACTTCACCAAGATGCACAAGTCCGTTTCATAGATATATACATCCAGACCCTTGCAATGCTGCTTCAAATTCTCGCATTCTAGCTGTATAACTTTAATCGTATTGCCTTTCCAAGGTTAAGGAAATTTAAAAAAATAAACAAAGCCGCACTTACAACACTTAGCATTGGACATCTTTGCATCATTTTCGCCCAAAACATTTTCTGTTTGCCGAAAATTTCTTCCCATTTGGCTTATTCCTTGAACATAGAGATGTTTCGCATCGTCGAGCTTGAAAATGTGAGTTTAATAATCGTCACAGGACAAAGTAAATACTTACACGCTTCATAAACAATCTGGTATTCTCAATGTCTCTCTTTACACTGGCTACTAATGAATCTAGCTCTTCCTTCTTCTGCAAAATAAAATCTTTTCCTCGCGAAAGAAGCATATCTCTAGCTGCATTCATATTTGAAAAGGTGTTCGATTCAGGTCTTTCTACTACTTCCGACGAGCTTCGGGAATTCGTTACGCGAGGTGGTTCCATAATGTCCGTTTTACCATATGAAGATCTAGAATTCTTAAAAGCAACATTCTGCTGTTCCATGTCTTCCGAAAATTGCTGCTCTGACGCGCTCCTTTTTCTACCTTTTGTTTTTGTTGCTGTTTTGCTTTCTTCCCTTACTTCATTCTTCTGTGAAGAATCTAGCACTGAAGCTGAGCAATGAGAGCGAGCGGAATATTGCGAATGTTGAGAAGGCTCTGTATCTGTGCATATTGTTCCCTTGGAACTTCTCGGAGGGATAGAACTTTCATTCGTTTGGGAAAATTCCATGGAAATACCTCTGGTTGGTAGACCCTTAGCATCACTAGAAATGTAAGTTTCTTCAAATCTCTCCTTTGGACCAAAGGAAAAATTGAAACTTTGGGAGTTCACGGTGGACGTTCTCGTATTTGTCTCTGTCTGTGGACTGTTTTGACGGTGTTGATAACAAGCAAGTGCAATTTGACCATCCCTTATGGTAGGTAACGCAGCAGTTTGAAACAACTCAGCAAACTTTTCCAGGGTACGAAAATAGCGTTCTCCAGCTTCAGGAGGAATTTGGCTCAAACGCTGGAGCGCTCTCTGAATAACAGAACCGATCTCAAGCAAAAACGAGGCTTCCGGCGTTACTTTAGCAACATAATTTAGCTGGACGCGACATTCCTCAATATTTTTAGCGAGCGTCGAAACCGTGTTCTAACTCAACCCTTCAGCAATAAAGGACTTACTTACAATACCAAAAATACCTCGCTCTGATACACCCTAAAGCTTGAAGACTGTTTTGGACGTGAAAAACTGTGCAAGTTTCCGGCAACTTCTGGCCCCTTATTCTGTGTCTGATGAGAGTAAACCTGATGAGGTACGGAGAAAGCGTTTGCTGCCGTTATAGATCTTTGAGGTTGAGGTGAACGCATACGCAAATTCCCATTAGCCTACAAACTTTTGTTAATAAAAAATACGCCAGTGAAAAAAGAGAACAACCCGAAGATTGCCATTTAGGTCACCACTAGGGTTTGAGCGGAAGCTATCTACGTAAGAAAACTGCGAAGTTTGACCGGGAGCTCCAGAGAAGCCGCGGGACTGCTTATAGTAGCCATGTTCTTGATACAGAAGCTCAGTGGGGGAAAATATACGATAACAACGAAACCATACCTTGGCCTTTGAAGCGTGAATCCAATTGTTCTTGTGAATAAGACGTTCCGCTCCACCCTTGTCTCCTTATGGCTGATGTGTTGTTCGAATTTTGCTGAGTTACGGCCCTTATCGTCTCTCCAGGTCGTATTTTATAGAAATCCACTCGTTCATTCGGTTGACCACTACTTGGGCGGTTTGAAGCTGAGTTGTCGTAACTCTGAGGGACCCTTAGGCTTAATTCGAAAAGGTCAAAAGGATTAGTATGATAATAACTTCCCATCAGGAAAAAGGGAGAGTATGTCCAGAAACTCTATGAAACACATCCAAGCTGGCTGCAACTCATAAGATCATTCTTCCACGAGAGATTTTCCTCCAAATTGTGGCGATTCTGGAATTGTGCAACTTTTGTAAGCATGCATGAAGCGAGAAAGAATAGCGGTATTTCTCTCCACAGTTTGAACTACACTGGTAGCTTGGTTTGACTTCATGCCATCTTCCAAGAAGCCAAGACTACTGTAGAACTCTGACGTTACTTGAGACCAGTTACTTTTCTTTTGTTCTAACACAGAATCGAAGAGAAGACGGAAAACGGCGTTTCTGCTAAAAAAATATTCGCAAAGTGTATTGACCATTAGTTCTGAGTAAGCAGTCCTTCCCATTATCCTAAGAGGAACAATAAAAATAGGACTATGAAGGTTGCTTGGTTGAAAGCAGTACTCGTCTTCTCTTCTTTCCAGACCAAAGATAAAATCCAGTAAGGCTAAGTGTAACCAAGCTTCAGTTTGTAATACGATAGATGAACTGGTGTTTCTCAACCAAGTAGCAGGTTGCTGGGTTGGTTTCTCAAGGAACTGCAAGCACTGGAATCTTTGATATGTACGTAGTAGAAAGGGAATAGTTGTATTCGTGTCTCGCTCTCCAGAAATTTGCGGTTTTCTTCCCAACATTTTTCTCAAAGGAGATACCATACGATTTCTCCTTGCCGCTTGGTATAAGTTGCTTTGCTTTACAAGGACAGTTGTCTCATTGATCAGTAAAAAGTTCTTCCTGAAAAGCTTCTTAGCAGCAAGGGTGACGAAAATGCTTCGTAACGTTACGTTGCAGGTATTTCTATCTAGAGGCAATAACCATCCCCGATTCTCTCCCAAAGTTCCAGTAGCCTTATCGTTCTCCAACCAATCAACCAATATCAAGCTGCAAGAGCTCACTCTTGACCTTGGAATACTCTTGCCAAACTCGTCTTGAATGTCAACTATATTACGTATTTCTAAAACGTGTTGACAGTGAACAAAGCCAGAGTTGAGGAATAACAAAGCAACGAAGGTGAACAGCCAGCCATGGTTCATTATGTAAATATCAAAGCCTTTCCATGGAGGCGCCATTTACATTGCCACAACTCGTATTCGCGCGGGAAACACAAACATCGGAAAACAAATTTTTCACAATTCTCAAGCATCCACGACGACTTGAACAAGATCCAAATTTATTAACATGGCACTTTCTGATATTCTTCAATCTCACTTGAGATGAGATGTTCTATCGAGTCGTCTTGCGGCAGTTGCTTTTTGTCATTCGACAATACCTTTGGAACTCCGTCTCCTTGTGCAACAGTTGCACTCGAAACAGCCTCACTTTCCTCAGGGTGTCTGCTGCCGAAACGTTTCATTAAGGCAACATTCATTTTAGTATTCTTCAAAGCAACAGCAGGAATCAAATCACCAGACGAGTCCAGCTCGCTCAATGGGAAACCTAGCCATTGCCACAACCGGGTTTTATACTCCTTTTCATCGAGCAGTACTAGGCGACGTACAGCCTCGAAATCATTGTAAGTCACATTTACTCTCCAGTCAACAACCCAGAGAAAAGATGCTTGTTCTCGACCAAAGTGAAATGCAGGACCCATCAAGTCTTCCAAATCTCTTCGGATTCGGCCAGTAAACTCTTCTGATAAGAAGACAACAAAGTATGCACAAACAGCAAGAACGCGCTCCCATTTCTGTGGTCTCACGTGATCTTCAAGGCTCTGCAACTGACCGTTGGATATTAAATACTTCCTTAGCATTACGAGGAAAAGTAAATACTCGTCAGCATTGAATTCTATAAAATCACACAATAAAGACAGCCATTTATCCAAAGTCGCTAGAGAAAGACAAGTGCTTCTTTGAATAACCATTGAAATCATATGCTTCACCCGAGATACAACTGTTTCTGAGTCTTTTGGTTGGACCGAACTAGCGCCAAGACTTCGAGCAGACTCCCAGCTTTCTGGCCAATCACCTCTCCTAAGCGGAGACTTGTACCTAGAAGTTGGTGAAGGAGTACAAAAAGGTACCTTTCCGTGAATTTCCAAAAAGCGCGTATCGATAGAATGTGACAAATTAAGGTTATCTACAACAGTCTTCCGTCTCTTTGACACACTGTCACAATTGACATCGGTCCCTACTGAACTGTCTTGACTATGTCCTTCACCAAGTGCAGGAACTACGGGTTCTCTAGAACAGCTGTTATACACGACGTTCCTTCCACTCTCTGAAGCTAACAGAAATGAGTCACAATTTCTCTTCCCAGTTGCTGGAGTTCTTCGGAACTTCTGGCAGAACGAGCTACCAGAAGGAGAGTTTAGGGATAGATGGCTACCAAGTAACTCAGAAACAGCATCGTGTGACGATTTGAAAGGGTATGAAGTAGAACACAACCCAAATGCTTCTTCTCCAGACCTCTTCTTGTTCTCTACAAACTCCGGAACAACTTGCTCAAAATCCATGAACCACCGATAAAGATTTGGAGGTACGTCGGCAATTTGTGGTGCTCATTTCATGTGCAGCTGAAGGTGCGTTTCGTCAATGGGAACAAAACACCTGTCGCCTTTATTTTCTTTTACGCTTTTCCTTGGATTCTTTCTCACTCGAATTCTTCAATAAGGCAACAAGAATGCGAACAAAAATTCCAACAAAGTCAATGAATAGTGTAACTGCGTCTGAAACCGCATCAGTGCTACCATTATATGCTCTCTCGATAATCAGTTGCGTGTCAAATAAAACATATCCTACAAACATGACAAGACCCAAGTACAACTGGACATATTCCTCGATTTTCAATGGGATAATAAAGGAAAACACTGAGAACAATAAGAGTATTGAAAGGACTGAAGAAAGAAAACCTCCAAGAAATAAATAACTTTTGCGTTCTGCAACAACTGCCGCTCCAGTGAAACAAAGGAAGACTACTGCTGTGCCTGAAACTGCGTTGAGGACAATGTCAGGATCTCTTTCAAACGCAACCTCCACAAGAGGACCTAACTCGCACCCTACCATTGTGGAGAAGCAGTAGAGAAGGTACTTTCTGGTCTTCTCTGTTTGCGGGTTTCGCGGGAACGAAACAAACAACAACAAGGAAGCAAACACCAGAACTTGAGGGACTAGGGTATAGCCAATTGAAGTGTACGTATGTACCACCATACCAATAAACATTAAGGCTACAGAAACCGACAAGGTCCAGTATACTCGCTTCAAGTGACTTGCGACATAGGAAGGAAACTTGTTCACTGAGGGTTGCGCCATCTTTGTGGATTGAAAATTCTGGAAATGGAAATTTCGTGTGCTTGTTAAATTTGGTGGGACAGGATAGTTGAGTGGAAAGCTTAAAATGCCAGCCTTTATCTTGCAAAGAATCGACTTTTTTGTGGCCAGTTTGTAATGTAACAAGGCGACATAAGTTGTCAGGTTAAGTGTTCCGTTGCCAAGATGACAAGGAGCTAAATATTGGAGTTTAGTTATCGTGGAAAGCCAACGTGTTACGGAAAGGTTTTAAACTCTTTTATACGATCCTGCTGTAATACCTTTGTTCCCCATTTTTCTGCAGAATGTATACGTACGCGTGTAGTATGTAGTGGGCGTTTTTCAGGTCTATTTCCACCTCTTTCTGAGTCGTATAGAGAAGTATTGAAAGCTACGTGTGTCACGCTTTAGCAATAAGCCTTGGCAATAACAGTTTATTTGCGCGAACGCATAAAAGAACGAAAGTAGTGCTCACGCCATCAGATACAGTGAACGGCGACACAGAGACCAGAGAGACAAAGACGTTTGCTCCATTCTTGTTTTCTGCCGCAGAATAACAAAATCTCGCTTAGCATAGAACTTGCATAACGAGGTGTTTTCCGCATAGTGGTATTGCGCCGAAGTTTCAACCTCATTTACTACTGAAACTGTCTGTATAAGTACTACTGCGAGGTCGAAGAGACACTCGATAGGAAATGAAATTCGAAACTCAGTGTTTTCCCTTTGAAAATAGGCAAAATCAGATGCTTTGCGACTGCTTTCCTAGTCTTCTCATACTTTTGCAATGAATGATACATTAGAATCTTCCAAGCAAATTTGAATTTTAATGTCTTTTTGACTCAACGAACAAAATTTCCGTTAGAAGCATGTCTATTGGATCCCATCTGGTCCAATGGACCTTTCTCGAGGAGAGTTTCTTATGTCCACATTAGGGAAAGGCCCGCAAAGCTCTGTCCGTTTGGCATTGTCCAAAGCCATTCTCCATGACAGTCCATTGGAAGTTTGAGTTGGTCAATGTTTTAAAAGCACCTCATTACCTACTTTCTTTCATATTCTATTGTGAAAATGAACGGGTTAAGTCCTCGACTAGATGTCGTAGGGGAGGAAATTTTCAAAAGTTCAATGGAACTAGTGAGATCTTCTCAAGAGAATAATGCTAATAAGAATAATAATGCTGCAAAAGATGATACTGCGGATGGTGGCTATTCCAATATAAACAAGCTCGCCCCATTATCAGAAGAGGACAAGAGTGCTATTCGTTTCAATGCATTTGGTACCGCAGCAGGTTTCTTTGTGAATGGCTATATGTATGATATTAATGGAGTCCTGCTCACCATGTTCTCTGATATATTTCCAAGTGTTAACAACGATAATAAGATTCAAGCAGCAGTTGGAGTATCTATGCTATATGGGGTTATGTTTGGACTGCTTTCCTTTGGTTTTATAGCAGATTATTTTGGAAGAAAGAAAGGCTTGATAATGTGTTCATGCCTTGTACTTCTTGGAAACGTAATAGGTGTTGCAATGAATGGTACCACCCATGTTGGTATGATATGGATGATGTGTATTGCGCTAGGTGTAGCTGGTTTAGGAATGGGTGGAGAGTATACTTGCAATGTTCCTAACGTTATAGAAGATAGCGAGCAAGTGAATACTGCGACACGTGGAAGGAGAGTTGCAATACTTGTGATGTGTCTCGAAACTGTTGGAAATTATGCTCCTTTCGTTGTGCAATTAATTCTTGTCGCAGTTGCTTGTCGTAACGCATATTTAGGTGCTGCTTCTCATTGTAATTGGAATGTGGTTGCGAGGCTTTCTTTTGCGATAGCTACAATACCCGTTATTACTGTTCTTATATTTCGTACGAGAATGAAGGACTCGCTTATGTTCAAACAAGACCAACGACGGAGGCAAAGAAGATATGACGGTCTGGATTTATTTGTGATTTTGCGTTATTTCATGCCTCGTACTGTTGGGACAGTTATCATGTGGTTTTTAATTGACTGGATCAACTACAGTCAAGGCACATTTGGTGCTTTGATTCTTCAACATGTCATTGGAGTTTCTCTCTTCAAGAGCATTTGGCTGTCGCTTGCTACTGGTGCAGCATGGGGTATTTGGCTACCTTTTGTGGCAGCGTTTGTCGTGGACAAGTTAGGCAGACGTAAAACTGAAATGTTTGGTTGGCTCTGGTTAGCCTCCACTCAAATTATCAATACGGGATTCTTTTACCAACTAAAGGCTCAACCCATTGCTTGGATCATATGGAGCACTTTTGTTGGAGGGTGAGTGATTTATACATTATGGAAGATTATTATCACTTAAATTTTCTATTTAGTTTTCAGAACTTTGTTTTTATACCAGTTTACTTGGTGCCTGCAGAAGCGTTTCCTACTCGAATACGTGCTACAATGTATGGCGTTTCTTCAGCTCTTGGAAAGATGGGTGGTATTGTAGGAACAACTACATTTCCTACTATTTGGAGACGTTGGTCTGGAGGTGTGAAGCAGACAGATTCAGGTTTACGCAAAACCATGTGGTTCTATGGCGGTATGGAATATCTTGGACTCATTATTTGCACATTTTTTGTCCCAGAGTATTCGCATCGATCGTTACTTGGCGAAGACACGCGCTTTGTCGAGTTGAGAAGGAGACACTGTGCTCGATTTGCAAGGAGATTTGGTGTAACACAAGAAGACTTGAACCGCGAGGACCTTGTTGCTTACAATCTCAAGGATTTGGTTTGTCAAAAGCTATTTGGCAAGAAGGAAAATTATTGGGAATATCGTCGTTTATACATAGCTTCACTTTGTCGAGTGGAAAAGATTACGTGCATGGCACACTTGGAATTCGTTGCTGCTTTACCAACTGACTACAAAGACCTTACATTATTCTCGTCTCTTCTTTTGAAACGGAAATTGGGCAAAGAAGGCTATAAACAATTCGAGAAGAACTCTGAAGAAATGGGCTTTTATAATCCATCCAAGGAAATGGAAAGATTTTATGGCCAATCGATAGAAATAACTGCCTTGGATGAGAAAGAAAAGTATGAGCCTAAATGTTAGTTTTACATCTCGACGGTTTTGCTTGCACTGAGTGGTCTGCATGAAATAAATTGCGTTTTGTATAAATTTCAACAGTTGAATGCACACAACTTTATATCTCTGAGAGTGTGCTAGTAATTTTGGGAAATGGAAAATTTTTGATGCGAAACTTTGGTGAAGAATATCGGACATCCAATGGGCTTCCAACATTGCCACAGTTATAAATTCTTCAAATGCAAATAAGAACATTACGAGAGGATGAGTTAGACGATTGGTTCTTCTTCCTCACAAGGGCTTTCCGAAACAAGCAAAACCCACCCACAAAGAGTTATTTTGAGAGACATTACTTCTCCGATCCTTGGAGGTAGGCTTGTTGAAAGTCTCTAGTTGTATTGAAGGTATGCAGAGACTGTCGAGGTATTTTTGTTGCAGTCGAGGACGGTGAGCTCATTGGTTCTGTAAGAAACTTCACACGAAAGATTTATTGCTGCAGGTTGGTAGAGTTGTGACTTTTGTCTCTTCCTAAAGCAATCCAGTCATGAAGTCAGGACCTGCGGCATTGGAGAGGTTGCTACCCACGAAAATTTTCGGAGGAAGGGAATAGCCAGTTTGCTTTTAGAGAAAAGTATATCCTACATGTTAGATAATCAGTTTGCTTTATCTATTTTACATACTGGTAATGCTAGCAAGCTTTATGAAGGACTTGGTTGGAAACCTGTCACTCGCCAATTCTTCACTAGAAGAATTCCGTCTGATCTGTACGCTCCTCGAGATTCAACTTTGGAAGTTTCTACTTGTGGTTCAGAGATTTTTGAGGAAAACTCTCTCGATAGGCTTATGTCTGTTTACAGTAAGTCAAGTATCAAGTATGACGGTCCTATTGTCCGAGATAACAAGGAGTACTGGAAGAAATGGATTGACAATGAGACTGGTAAAGTGTCGTGGAACGAGGAGCTCCGGACACCTAGAAAGTTTTCGGTATATCTTGGAGGGACTCTTGCTGGATTCGTCGTACTGCAATTTGGAAATGAGGTATTCTAAGAGTTTTCGATTTATGACTTCGAGCCTACTCATGAAACTAGTCAGTGAGAATAAGGGAATGGTCTTTCTTTTCGGATCAGTTGTCAGATGAATTCGATATCGTAGACCTTGTTCTCAGCCAAATATGTAAGTATTATGGCGAACGAGAATTGATTTTTACTTTTCCAGCTCCAATTTCTGTTTTCAAGCAGCACGATATAGTGTCCTATGATAACACAACAATGTACAAGATGATATCTCCTGAACTCGTTCCAAAGAACTTTGCGAACATGTTGGAAAGCGATTGCACCGAAGAAATACGAAGCCAACGTCATGTTTTTTGGGATACCGACCGATTTTAGTGGAAGAGAATAATATTTGTGTGTTTTCATAAAGAGTTTAGCAGCTTTTCATGTTCAAGG
The DNA here is from genome assembly GCA_026122205.1 of Galdieria yellowstonensis. Taxonomy (NCBI): domain Eukaryota; phylum Rhodophyta; class Bangiophyceae; order Galdieriales; family Galdieriaceae; genus Galdieria; species Galdieria yellowstonensis. The sequence continues at coordinate 24,413 of JANCYU010000022.1, read as the reverse complement.
CTTTAAAAAGATTTTGTCACACCTCGAAACCTTTTGTTGAAAGACCAAGTTTGGTAGTGTTCTTAGGAGCACCTGGTGTTGGAAAGGGTACATATGCTTCAGGAGTTGCTCCAAAGTTAGGCTTTTCGCATATAAGTTTGGGAGAACAGTTTCGATTAGAAAGTAAGCATAATAGTTGGCTTCGTTCTATCCTTGAAGAAGGCAAGTATGCGATGCTTTGCTTTCCAGTGTAGTCACATGCTGTCAGGAAAATTGCTACCTGATGACTTTGTGCTGAAGCGGCTATTAAGTATGATTGAAAGTTCGTCTTCCAACTAGTATGTTTCATTTAAGTTGTTTGTTTACTGATTTTATCGTTCCTAGTCGAGGTTTTATTCTCGATGGCTTTCCAAGAACACTCGACCAGGCTGTATCGTTGAACAATTTGTATGAAGTGGATGCTGTTTATCGTCTTACCTTGCGTGAAGACATTTTAATTCAAAAGTTGAGTTATCGTCGTGTATGTCAGACTTGTGGGAAGGTCGGTTGCTATCTTTGAAATCCACTCGGACTAAAATTTGTAATAGACATTCAATCTTGCAAACATAACAGAACCAGGATATGAGATGCCACCTTTACTTCCTCCTGCAGACTGCCAAGGACCTTGCAAGTTGGTACAAAGAGAGGATGATAAAGAAGAAGTTATTCGTTCGAGACTGAAAATATATTATGAAATGGAAGCCCCTATTGAACAGTTTTATCGTGAACGTGGAATCTTATACACTTTTGAACTAAAAGGAGGTGTCTCAAAGATGCTACCTGAATTGGTGTCTTTTATATCGAAAACATTGCCAAACAGTGGCGCCTTGAAGAAGGCTTCCTGTTGAACACTTTTAGAAAAGAATGATAAAACAATTTTGTTCTATGGAAACATTTCAAGGTGGTATTTCGCAATAAATACATATCAGTTAGGTGGAAATGAGACAACTTTACTTATCCATTTCGAAAAGAATCACCACAAACCGAGAATCTTGTCAAACGTGTAGACCAAACGAACTTAGAAAAGTAGGGCAAACAACATTAGAAGGATCAGAAACTCGGTGCTCAACTATTCCAGCTTCAAATAAAGCCTGTGAAACGGTCTCAATCGTGTTCACGGAAACGATTCCATCTTTAGAATACTGAATAGTTTTTAGCCAAGACTCAGCATCTTGTGGTTGAAATGAAAATTGTGAAACTATTTTATCCACAGAAGCAGCAAACTGTTCGTCACTCTTTCGATCGGAGCCGTGAGAGCGAAATTCCAAAGCAGCTTGTCGTATCGCAGTGAGCGCAAAAAAGAGTTCCCCTTTGAAGTTATCAATGACTTCTTTCTTTGCAAGAAAACATACGCTTGGCCATGGAGTTGGAACATTTCCAATGAACTTTAAAAGACCTTGTTCAACATAAGGCTTTGTCATAAACCACTCCCACATGAAAAAGTCGCAAGTTCCAGAAACTACTGATTCGCGAAGGCCCGAGAAATTGTTGCAGACAACAAATGAAGGAGGATTTTTCCATGCTTCCTGCTTTGCTAGTATCAAAGGCATCAAGTGTGAACCAGATCCATACCGAGAGATGCCCACCCGTACTGCTGAGCGTCCAAGATCTGCAATACTACGAAATTTTTCTTGTTGTGCTGAAGTGATTACTGCCCAATTAAGTGAGGAATCCACGTAACTTCCTACTATTTGCAACGAAGAATCCTGAACTAGTCCGTATTTCGAACCAAACGATCAATAACTATCATACCTTTAAGGCAGCTGCAACAGCGCACTCTGTCAGAGCCGTAACTACATGGAAATTTTTCTGGTGTAAGCCTTCAATCTGAGACTGAGTGAGGTTCCAATCAACATAGCAGATTTGGAAACTTACCAGGGCCGCAGTACCTTCAGGAACTTTTTTCCAGACTACCTTATTCAACCCACCGTTTCTCAACAAGTTCTATCAAAATCTATCTCAAGGAGGAGAACAAAGTGATTGTACACTTACTTTTTCGTTTACTAGTTCTAAAGGCAGATTAAACGGTTCAGGAACACCGCCTACAATTAAGTGGTCACTCGTCATAGGGAAGAAATGCGACAATCCTTTGGGATGCAAAACAAATTTCGTGACGGTCTTTGGCGATCTTGGAAAGTATTCTATAGATCAGTATGCACTAGAGTGGCTACTCCAAAGTTTCGGGTTTGTGTAGTCGGTAGCGGTCCTGCGGCAATGTATTCTGTCGAGTGTCTTTTGCGATTTCAAGCAACCAACGCTGTTGTTACAAACAGACTGGGAATTGATGTTCTGGAAAGGCTACCTACCCCTTTTGGACTATTACGATATGGAGTGGCACCAGATCATCCTGAAGTTAGAAACGTTGAGGGAAAGTTTCAAGAGCTTCTCTCTCATCCTCAAGTACGCTTCTTCGGAAATATTGAAGTCGGTAGAGACATTTCGGTTTCGGAACTGAGGAACTTGTATGACGCCGTCATTCTAGCTGCAGGCTGTCAAGATGAACGGAAACTAGGAATTCCAGGAGAGGTACGTTCTTAGGCACTTGGGTTCGCTTGAATCTTCACCTTAACGCAGCCAGACTACACTGTCTGGTGTTTATTCTGCAAGAGATTTTGTTGCTTGGTATTGTGGTCACCCGGATTATTCCCATCTGTGGTTTGACTTTTCTTCCGTCAAGAATGTTGTCGTCATTGGTCAAGGAAATGTTGCACTTGATGTTGCAAGAATTATAGGAAAGCAGGCAGAGAACTTAAAGAAAACGGATATTTCCTCGGTAGCACTGGTACGTCAGAAGAGAAACTCTCAGATAGGATACTAATTGGGGAATAGGATTGTCTGGCAAGAAGTTCAGTGCAGAATATTTATATTGTTGGAAGAAGAGGTCCGGTTCAGGCGTCCTGGACTGCGAAAGAACTTCGTGAATGCCTTTATTCTGTCAAAGGGCTTCAACCTTGTTTTGAAAAGGAAGAGGTATGCTTGGAGGTACTGTAGAAATTGCTGTTTACTATCATATATTGTCTAGCTTGTTATATCGGATGTGGATAGAGAGGAGCTTAGCTCTTCGCGAAGTACTAGACGTTGTTTTGATTTGATAACGAAATGTTTTGCAGAACAAAGTGGCTCACAAGAACAACAGTTTGCAAGAAAGCTCCACTTGCGATTTTTATGGACTCCTATAGCTTTTCAAGGTTATAACGACAACACGAAAGTAGACAATAGACACGAAAATAGACTTTGCTTTACATTGTTCAGGCGAAATCGCCTCACCGGTTCAAGTGGAAGGCAGAAACCAGTTCTGTTAGAAGAGTCAGCTGGCAACGTCTATTGGAACCAATCTTGTGAGTTGGCTTTTAGGAGTATAGGTTATAAAGGCAAGCCGTTTGAACTTGTTCCCTTTGACGAACGAGCTGGAGTCGTTCCCAATAAGTGTGGTCGCGTCTTGAGCCGAGTCGAACAAACCTCGGAAGAAGAAGAGTTGTTTGAAAAGGGACTGTACGTTGTTGGCTGGTTGAAAAGAGGACCAACAGGCATCGTTGGTTCGAACAAGTGGGACGCTGAAGAAACTGTGAACGTTGTTGCCGAGGATATTTTGTCACTAGCGAAAACTGACACACATAATTTCAGTGTTCGAGAAGACCTTCAAGATGTGCTTCGAACCAGGAATATAGCTTTTGTGAACTTTGAAGGTTGGAAAAGAATCGACGAGGAGGAAAGAAGACGAGGGCAGCGTAAAGGAATCGAACGAGAGAAAATGTTAACTTGGGAAGAGCTACTAGACTTTGGCGTAGTTGGTTCAGTCTACAAGTCACAAGGTGACGAGTCTGAGCTTGTTACAAAGAAGTAGGGAACCTTGGTCCGAGATATTTTGTACCTAAAATACCGTTTTGTGAACGCACCGTGAAACCCACGCTGGACAGACAGCAACTTATCCGTAGGAAGAACAATTTTTAAGGAAAAGACTTTGGTCCGTTTAACGTTTCTTAAAGTATTCATCCTTGAAAGACAGTTAGGCTGCTTTGTAAGGCTAAAGTGACGGCTTACCATTTCTTCGTCCAGTTTCGATTTTTCTCGTTCGCGCTTCATTTTTTCGATCTCAAGCTTGACTTGCTCCTTATCTCTACCTTCCTTTTCTGCCTGATAAAGCATCATTTCGGCGTCCAGCTGTTCTTGAGTTTTCTCCGGCCTTCTCTTCTTCGAGCCCTTTCTTCTGTTAAAAGTGCTCCTAAACTTGTTACCTCTTCCTATCCAAACAAGTCAAAGCTTAATATTCTAGGAGGTTCTATTCTTACTTTTTCGAACACCCGTCTTCGGCATGGAAAAGATCAAAGAAAATTTTCCCACTGCCTCGTTCCTTACGTGGACGAATGAACAAGAAACCAAGACGCAAGTCTCCGAAGAAAATCAAAAGCTTTTCTACACTGAACGACGATACGATCAAGTATTTAACAGATTTGCATGACCTATTTCGCTTAGAACTTGACAAACAAGATAAAAGCGTTGATTCTCTTGATGTTGTTTCAAGTGGGACGACGACAGAAGATGGGGAGGGCGAGGACTTTGAGAACAAACTGAGCTTGCTGAAGAAGAGGTTTCTGAGGGAAATAAGTGGAAAAGAGCTATCTTGCCTTTGCGATATTAGAGCAGCAAATATATGGGAGACAGTGATTCCCCATTTAAACTTGAAAGACTTTTCTGCTTTACTGTCGCGGCACTGTTTCACGTCTTCAGAGAATATACACTCAATCCTATTTAACAAAGTTGGAAGCAGAAGTTTGGAACAGCTGATAACCCACTGTGTATTTCTGTGTCACTTGGAAGACTCTGTACAAAGTGAGAAACTAGTTGGACTCGAAATGTTCTGGAAAGAGCTTGTAACTAGCATCTGCAAAAAAGAGTGGCTGTTCGCGGTCCTTTGTGACTGCAACGCTAGTCATGTCGTGAGAAGTTTTCTCTTGGGTGCAGTAGGTTTTATGAAAGAAGGGAGTGTTGTTACTGAAACTGAGATTCTTAGAGGAGCCGAAAGGTTGCAAAACCCGAACCCTTTTTTTATATCTCTCGTAGAATACTTTTGGAATGCGATTGAAAACGTTTGTCGGAAAATTACGCATATGAAATACCTCTCACATGTTCATGCATCCTTAGTACTCCAGGCTCTCTTATTTACGAAGATAGCACTACCCATGAGGCAGTCCGCCTTCTTCAGTCAATTGTTTCGTTTATTCAAAGGAAAGAATTTTGAAAAGTTTTCCTGCAACGCAGTGACTAGTCATTTGGTTGAGGCGTTTATCTACTGCATGGACAATGATAGCTTCCAGAAGTTGTTTGATGATCATCTTCGAACTGAGATTCCTCAGTTGATGCACGACAAATACGGAAACCATGTTTTACAACAGATTATTAGAAAACAAAAAGTTATTCCGAAGGTTTTAGATATCTTTGACAAGCTAGAATCACAGATAGATGCCCTAGTGTCAATGGGACATTTGGGTGTCCTCGTAGCTTTGGCTGAAGCGCTTATACCTTGCGAGGTTGCAACCCAAAAAAGTTATGTAAGGAAAGTTGCAAAGGCTTTGAACTGTATTGGAAAAACAAGTTATGACTTAGTACGGAAACTGTTATATCCTTCAGATGCAGTTCGATCTGCCTTCATGCAAGTTGCTGAGTCGCTGACTGGAAACTTTGATATATCGCAAAGCAGTTCTTGGTATGAAATGCTGCAAAACGTTCCTAAATGTTCCCCTCTAGGATCAGTACTTGTACAGTGCCTCGTGAAGTATGCTGCACCAGCACGACAACTTGTGGAAGAGTCACTCGTGAGTTTCGGAAAGGGTCAGCTACTTTTGATTGCACTGGATCCTTGTGGTTCACGTGCAGTGGAGAGTTTCTTGTCTTCTTGTGACAATTTTTCCTTATTGTCTCGATTTATTGAAAGATTCGCTGGCGTTTATTCCGTTTTAGCGAGAGACTGTTACGGGTTTCATGTTCTTTTGAAAATGTTTGCAGTTTCAGATTTGAAGGGCAAAAGGAAGCTGGTAGAAGAACTTGCTGCGACGCGCTTGTGGCTTGCTTCGTTTCCTTATGGAAATCAGGCTTTGGCTAGGCTCAAAGTAAATGAATTTGTGAGACGTCAAGAACAGTGGGACCGTAAAGAAACCACAATGGAAAATAGGAAACGTTTATTTAAAGATCTTTTGGAAGATGAATCTTTGGAAGTTGTGGGTCCTCCTACGTCGAAACTTAATGGGCAAACGAAGATAAAGAGAGAAGTACCTAACGATAATGAAAGTCAAGGCGAGGATGCAGCTCAAATGGAATTTATTTTAAATTGTATTAAAAATGTATCCAAGTGAAAAGTATTTTGCCACCTCCGTTATTAAAACACCCTAGTTGGAGCATTTGTGCAACATCCCTCAAGAATGATACAGGAGGATGGCTTCAGCGCCAGCAGTCACAAGCAGGGCTCTTACCTAGCGAAGTGTGAAGTCCAGACTCTAGAGATATCCCTTGCTCACCCTGTTGCATACAAAAACTAGATCAGTTCTACATTCGCATGGAGTTTTTGCTAGTTCAAGTGATGCCATGTACAGTCCAATACGAATTCCAGGCCCTGGTTCTTTCCATGTTTTTTTGGTACAGAATAGATAAGTAGAACCTTTCCTCATTCGCATTAAACCTGCATGATATCGCGTGACTCGTGTGCAACTGGATGACTCGGGCAACGACGGTAGTTTCTCGCGCGCTTCGTGCTATTAATGGCTCAAAACACACATATCCAACCTTGACATTTAAATTGTACTGCCATTCCTGCAGGAGATTCTAGGCACTCTGGTTCGAATAGAATTTTTTTTGGAAATGCTCATCCATGGAAATACTATTGCATACTGCCATACTATTAGCACTCTTCTCTGACAGTCAGTCATTTGCAACTAGATAGAATATGCTAAAGAATATTTCGCTATGAGGTAATAACAAAAAAAAGAGTTCATATACGAGTTTTATTTCTAACGTAGCCTCTTATACCAGCAACAACTTTGGCTCTTACTACTGAATCTTTGAAACGCATTTGTTGTAATATAGGAGAGGCCATTCCTTCCATTTCTTGTTCTCTCAAGCGTCCTATCATATCACTAGATACTCTTGCTTCAGACTCTGTTAGATTAAAATATGTCTTTAAAAATTCCACCCAATCAAACTCGCCTTGTCATACTGAGCCAACTGAGGAAGAAACTGTCTTCGTCGTTTTACAAGTACGAAGGCCGACATCGCGCAATGTAAATAATGCTCCTTGTTGGATGATTCAATCACTTTTTGAAAGGCATCAAATTCAACGCCATTAAAACACCCCAGTTGGAGTATTTCTTCAACACCACCCGAAAGAGATGCAGGAGGACGGCCTCAGCGCCTGCAGTCATGGACAACTCTACCTGGCAAACTGCGAATTCAAAACTCTAGAAGTATCCGTGTTGCTTCGGAATAGCGCAGACAGCCCTTACTCGTCACATTGGATACAGAATAGAATCTTTCCTCATTCATATAGGAACTTTGCCAAGTGGACGTGACAACGAGAGCATTCCAATACGAATTTCAGGCTCTAGTTCCATCCATGCAACTAGAACCTGTCCTCATTCGCAGTGAAATCTTCACTTTGTCACGTAACTATGCAATTGAGTGATTCGGACATCGGCATTCCGTGTCTCTCGCGCTTAATACTAGTATTGGCGCACAAAACACAACTGATGATCCTTGCCATACAATCCCGAAAGCTCCAAAAGCTGATTTTGTAACGAATAGTAGAACTGTATTAAATGGAGAAAAAGATTGCAGACGTGCCTTTTAGGACACGACAGAGAATAACAGATGCAACTACTCCTTTAGCTTTGCATTGTCAGTAAGCTCTAGATTCCTCACACCTATAGATAGTTTCCTGTGACAAAGATATGTATGGTATCTATTCCACGCTTACCTATCCTCTTCCTCATGATGATCGCTCAAAGGTTGCTTTCAACCAACCCAAGTACTACATGAGAAAATTTCTGAGGTTTTTTCGGAAATGAAATTTGTTGATTGAGGCGGCCTTTTGTAGACATAATCTTTTTTTTTTTTTTTGGGCGCCAACATCCGCCAATTAGAAACGCATCTTCTCATCTTTGGAATGAAGCATTTTGACTTATTTTATTTTGGTAGAAAATCCGGAGAAAGGGAGTTTCGACTACAGCAGTGATATATCACCTCTCTATCAAAAAGAGGTGAAAGCTCAACTTACGGTTTCATTTGCACTGTCAACTCCGGAGCAGTTGCAGTGTCGGCATCATTTTGCTTGCTTAGAAGAGATCAACTATTTCGTAGCTTTACAATATCTTTGCTAATATGAGGTGATCTCAATACATCTACTGCAATTAGTACATTCTAAAACTGAAGAAACCGTACGCAACACAGCAACAATCTGACACATTGAATCTATATAGTTAGAGACAAAGTTGAAAAGTACAAATTCAAAAGGAAGTATCGAGTGGAACTCGTTCATCCGGGGTATTTTAATAAACAGTGTCTTTGGATGGAACCTTGACTGAATAAAATGCTTATTATACAAAAACAGAGTACAAGGCGCTATTATAAACGTACACAACAAAATTCTTCAAGCAAATTTGAAAAAGAAATACAAAAATGAATTACGAATAAATTTCACTGTTTTAGTTGCTTCCTAAAGAGATATCCCTTCACGCCACTTCGAATTTTGAACCTCAAGGTAGGCTTATCAATACCAATGTCCTTTAAACTCTGTTTAGTTACCGCAGGAAGTTCATCTTCATCAATATCCTCAACTTTAGGGAGGCAGTAAGAAATTTCTTCATCAGAGAAGCCGCAATGCTCTCGTAAGAAAGTTTTCCAGTCAAAAGGTGTAGCACTCTGTACTCTTTCTTTACTCATATCTTCCACTTCCATCTCGTCCCTATCTGCGGTTATGGAAACAATATGGGACGAATCGAGATCTACAGGAACATCGCTCGTCAATAATTGTCCTAACAACTTCGCGAGAGGATCCAACTTGTTCAAAACGCTTTCAGTATCTGAGGATACTTTCTGGAGTTGTTCATAAACTTGCTGACCCAAAAAGTCTTTCAAGTTATCAACAGAGCAAACTACAAGTTGACAGTTTGGGCCAATATGGAGACCTTCGTTATCAGAATTGGAACTACTTGTGTCTTGCCAAGCACTAGGTGACGGATGCTTCTTTTTAAAACGCTCCTCATAATAGACTCCAGTATTCATTATCCAGTTTTGCTTATCTGTAAAGTGACTGGAAATTTCATTATTATAACTTGTACTCAAAACCAACTGAATTGCCCATATGTCGTTCTTCTCCAATTCCAACTGTGAAGAAACTGGGACTAGGAATTTGTCAACTTCCTCCTTAATCATGTCCACATCGACACTTGAACTATGATAATATTTCAATGTTATGCCTATCAAATAAACTCTTCTCTTCTTGGAACTTGTACACATCAACATTTCGGTCAAAGAAGAACAGCCTTCATCGGAACCGGAAGAATCATCATCTATAGGCACGGAAACTCGAACAAAGATGTCAGGTCCACAGAAATTATCCTTGTTGGGTAAAAATATTCCATCTTCCGATAAATATTTGTCATACAAGTCCTTCCAAGCATTTGGAGAATATGACTGCTCGTCAGCACTGTACTTTGTCTTCAATTCAGAACTCAAGGATGGAACGGTCCGCACGCTGCACTGGTCCGTATTGAACACTACGTCTTCTACAAAACTCTGATGAAACAGACTCAGCTCTTCCAATTGCCTAGAAAGACTACAACGAACATAGAAAGCAGAGGCGAATATTACTTTCAATCGAAAGCCTAACGAAGAAAGCGACTCTACGGGGGCACGAAGCGGAAATAAATGATAAATGTAGCGTATGAGAGGATAATACCGATAATGTTCCTTGACAACTTTGAGAAACATTTTTGGAAATATCAACTTGATCCGTTGTTCACTGAGCTGAACTTGTTCCAGTCCTTCCTTTGCGCAATACTCATAATAAAAGCCAAACTTATTGGCAATATCCAACACATACTGAGAGGTTTCGCTAGCAACTAATTCTTCGCATATAGTTTCTGACACACGAAATTCATATTTCAGGGCAGCTGCCAACAGTAGCGCACAGAATACTCTCAAAGTGTTGGGTTTCATATTACTCGGAGTCGCAAAGTCGCCCATATAAGGAGGAGTACTTTCTATATTCGCATACATCTCACTTTCGGTCATATTATACACCTTGTTGTGAATACACCTGTTCACCAACACTTGCATAACATGAACAATGTAACGCGGCACACCTCCAGTATAATCACGTACTTGTTTAAAAAACCAGTCATGTCCTTCTGGATGGTCAGGAAACAATATTTGCAACACGGTTTCTCCTGTGCTTATCTTCATTCCTCGTATAAATAATTTTGACGAATCCTCTGAAAATGGATCCAAGCGAACAAAGTCTAAATTCACCCGAGAGCTTATTGCATCCTCCTGCTTGGTAACAATAGCGTCCGACCTTCCCGCTAGATAACAAATGACAAAACGTTGAATAAGAAGCGAAGAAATAATTTCGAAAAACAAACGGTAGACGTTGGGTTTGCGAGGATTTCTTTGTGGATCCAGGTCAGGAAACTCATAAAATTTACGGGATGGTAACTTTCCAATTTCATCAATAAACAGAAACAAATAACGCTTGTTTGTGACTTCAAATAACGATTTCAACCACTTCTCGGGGTCTTCTCTGTTCTCCAAGACCTTTGCAAGCAACTCTGACTCATTTGGTAGTGAGCCAACTGCTTTCTCGCTAATTTTTTCTATAAGCGTGGATCTAAAGTCTTCTCCTCCAAAATAAGGAAAGGACCTGAGATCTAAATTAACATAAATGGTTTCGTTCAACAAGACTTCCACTGCACGTTTCCCAGCACTCTCTCCACTGCCAGCAATTCCAGGAAACTCGATTATATCCTTCTCTAAAACCTGCCGGTTCAACAAAACAAATTCCCTAAAGTGCTTCCCTAATATGGTTTTGCCACTCCCATACATATGGGGGGCAAAACACACAGAGGGACGCACGTCGTAACTTGACGAATTTGAAGGAGTGTATGAAGAATTAAAGTTCGAGATTATTTGATAGACTGCAGCACGCCTGTTTACAAGAGGACGAATGACAGATATCCTGGGAACTGGAACGTCTGCTCTACTTGAAGAAGCAGCTTCTTCACTCTCTTGCCTTCTTCCCAATCTACCTTCCGTCTTGCCACTTTGGTCGTTTTCTACTGAGGCAACAACAAGTTCACGTTGTCGAATAAGCTCGCCCTGGTAAAGGAGGCTCCTTCGGAAGGAAAGAGGGCGAACACACAAAACCATTCCACCCCAGAAAGAACTCCGTGTTTGGCAACTGAATTTTGCTTCAAACTTACAACCAACAGTGCTTTGAAAAGCATATGTTAAGTGAAAAGACAAGAACAGGCAACTGCACGACATAACAACCACCAATTCCCCCGTCCCCTTTTTTTGTGCGCCATTTTCATTTTTTCCTTTAAAAGCGGAGGACAATCCAATCTGGAAAAAATTCATTGTTGTTCGTTGTAGGCAAGCGATTGGCCCTCGTTGCCAGCCACCCAAATTACAAAAAGTATAAATCTGAAAGATGATGAAAATGCGTGTTTTGGTTGAATAGGATTAGTTGGGGAGTAGTCAAATTTACAAAGTATTCTTACACCTATGAATATCGTGTAAAGTTGAAAAGCACACATCCAATTTTTCCTTAAACTTGAATCTAACACGCTACTTACTGCATAGAATTCCAAGAGTATACTAGTTGAAGATAGTTTTTGCAGCAATAAAAAAAATGTCTTCTAACTACTCTTTTACAGGTAAATGGAAATGAAAGCAATTATGATGAATAAAGCTAGGTGGGACTTAAACTTGAGAGAGAATGAAGAAAAGGCAAAGGAATATCAGCATTTAGCTGTGGCCAAGTACAATCTACCTAGTAGTAGGCTAAAAGAGTGCAGAGTACTTTTTGAACAATTTGTTGTGGTTGGGACAGCCCATGATGCAACTTGTTCATAAGTAGCCTTTTAGAGAAAATGCTTTTGTTTCGACTTTCAGCAAATATTGATAGTATTACCTGTTTCAACGTAAGCGATCCAAGTCTGGTTTGTTCTTCTTTTGCATTGTATCTTGGTACAAACTGTCTTTGGAAACCAAAAGTTTTGATACAGCTTTAAATTTATTAGAGTATTTTGCGTTCTCAGTGTCTATACTGTCCTTTTCCTTGTCCCAGTCAAAACTCGGCCATAGTTGATCTTCGAAAGGAGAGCAAAGGAGGTCACCTTTGAACCATAGCGTCCATCCTTTTTTCCACACCAACTTGACCAAAAGTCACGGAAAGACATTTTGAAGCAAATGGTCGAAATTTTACCAAGAGCATTAGTCTATATAGGTCAAGTATATCATCCTATGTGGCACCATTTCTATCGACGATGAGTTGCATTGACTTGGAACGTTGTTTCTTCTCGAAACTCGAGTTGGAGATAGTAATTCCGAAGGAAAGATGCTTCAAAACATTCTGAAAAGATGGCGACTCTTCCAGACTGTTTGATGAGATTGATTGGGCACTAGTTCTGTTTAACGTTACCGCCACAGGTTGGTGACACCAAAGCAAACAGTAGACAGATAACAAGAATTTTTGCTTGTTCAGAAGAAACAAGCATAACAAATGCGTGGGTGGTTGGTAAAAGAACGCGGTTGAGCTTAAACTGTTAACCTTTGTTCTTCTGACTGTATAAAGAGTCTTATTCTTCGTAGCTCGGTCCAAAGCCGAGTTTTCCTGTCACCTAAAAATAAGACATTCTCAGCTGTCTTTGTCCTTTTTCAAGGTGAATATATGATTACACCGAGAAGCTTTTACACGCAACAAGAACGTGCGGACGCAGCAGTTTTGTAGTTGTTGTGTGCATTCTCAAGTTTGTCTCAATATGAAAAGTGACTTTATTAGTTGAGATACGTGGCGTTGTATTCCATGTCTGGATTATTCGAGTTGCCTTCACTAGTACTATGAATAAGAAGTAGATAGTTTTTAACATGACTCTACCGTGAGCAATTTGCAAGGGAACAAGCAAAATCGGTCGTATTGGTTTGTAATTGTGGCGTCCTTACTATCGAGGATGAGTTGATTTGGTTTGAAACGTTCTTTCTCTTCAAAACTCGAACCGGAGGAGACTGTTGGTCTAGAACAGGACACGACAGTCATTTCTTAAGAAAGACGCTTCAAAACAATCTATAAGATGGCGACTCATCTAGACCCTCTGTATTTTGCCACAAGAGTGTTTTACGAGATTGAATGGGAACTTGTTCTATTCACCATAGTCGCTGCACCTTGGTGACACCAAAATAAAGGGACGAACAAGAAATTTTGCTATGCCAGAAACAAGCATAAAAACTGAGCGACTGGTTGGTAAAAACAAGCACTTGAGCTTGTATTGTTAGCCTTTCGATCTAGTGTTTGTGTTATAAGGGTCGTATCTTTCGTAGCTCGGTCGAAAGCCAGGCTCTCGTGTCGCCCAAAAGCAAGACAATCTCAGCTGTGTTAGTTCCTTTTTTTAAGGTGAATATGTGATTACAATGAGGAGCGTTTTCGTGCTAAGAGCACCAAAAGCTAGTCGCCTGGTGCTTACTGGACGACCGCAGACTGCACAGTCCAAAATTTCACTGATACTATTCCGTGAAATGCTTTTGCCGTATTTTATGTGAAAAGCCTCTAGAGGACCATAGTTGTTGAATCACGAGACGTCTGCTTAAGAATGCCATTTTTCATTGAGCCCGCTATAGGATTTGCCCAACAGAACCTAAGACCTTTGCATCGTTCTTCAGAGTATACAATTTCCTTGGTAGAAATAGTTTGTGTATATGAACTTGAGAACAGAGTAACCTCATAATAAAGCGCATGTCTGCAACAGATCATTTCCAGTGGCCAGTAGGCAACCGCGAAAATCGAATGCAGACGCTGTAGTTTTGTGGTTGTTTCGTGCTTTGTCCAGCTTGTCTCAGTAATAAAAAGTGACATTTTTAGTTGAGATAGGTGGCGTTGTAATCCATATTAGGATCGTTCTTGTTCTCTCACTAGTACTTTCTGAACAAGAAGTTGCTAGTTTTCGACTTGACTTTCCAAAGAGAAATTTTCAAGGGAAAAGGTAAAAGCAATTGGCACTTCGTAACACTGGAAGTGTCACAAGTGAGACATTTGAAGAAAGCATTTCACAGCCTGACCGGAGACAGAAATGGCTGCCGTCCATCTATCCAACTGTACAACGAATACTTTTGCTTCATCGCAGTCACGGCAGAGTTGCAACCTTTTCCAACTTTCCGCTGGAAGTCAAGTAGATCCGAACAGAATATTCCATTTTCAAAGTTCCTCTGCAGCGCCTCTTCCACACACAACTAATTGGAGATTGTTGGGCATCGTACTCTGTTTCCTCCCCTGTCCCCAAAGCTTATTTGCAGTAAAAATTTCGAGCTAGGCGAAAACGAATTTGGGCATGGCATTGTTGTTTCGCACTAGTTCAACAATAGTATTGTGCTTGTAGAATTCACTCCACCAAAGCACGTTGTACTCAGTGACAGTTTGTTTTGTCTTGCGGCAGAAGCGGAACACTTTTGCATTTGTTGCAATGGAAAAGAATAAAAGACACATGTACCTGTACACTTCAAATTTCTTATCGCACTGTCATAGCGAAACTTTGCTTTTTTGGTTCGGTTTCACTCTAGCTTCCCTGAGCGCCGCAGTAGAGCAGAAGCAACCAAAGAGGAAAAAGCGAGAAAATAAAAGCCAAGCAGTTGCGTTGTTTCCTTCGAAATATGCTCGAATTACCAATCGACATAAAGCCTGGACGATTCCAAGATGGCTTTGTGGCCTTGTTATACCGTAGCCAACCTACGCAGGAGACGATGACACAACCAGCTGGCTATGAAGAAGAGGAATCCGCGGTTGCTACATTAAAGCCTACGCATGGTTACTCTTTATCGAGTCACAATCGGTTTTTTGACCTGGTCTTTCTTTTTTCTTCTGTCTACGAGTGGCTAGACATGCCGTCTTGGAAACGCAACCCCATTGTCACCCTACAAGGATAAAAAAGGGCGACGTGACACTTTCGGTTTACTCTTCATTGCCAGTCTAGATAGAAATCAAAGTAGAGTCCAAAAAGTTTGGACTTCTTATGTTTCTTCTACTGACACTGGCAATACTGCACCAAAGTGATCTGCACCAAATTGGCTCCGATTGAGGATGGTGAGAAGTTGACCTCTGCTTTGCCACAACTTTTTGGTATCTCTCATGTGTTTTGCCTTTTCAAAGCTTGAAGACTATTTATTCTGTACTGTTTTAGAGGTTTCTTCAGAGGTTTTTTGTACTAGTCTTTTTCCATATTTCGTAGTGGGTGAAAGGCTCCTTTCACAACAGCGTAGGCATGACCCGCCAATCTCCACAGCTTCAACTAGTAACTTGTGCGCGTATATATAAGTATATTTGTACAGATTCGTGGTGTAGAAAGAAGAGTGCAATGGTTGAAAAGTAACAGCAGAGTACTAAGGTACCTGTAGAGGAAGCACTTGAAAAAGGGTCACGTCCTTGTACATATCTACCTATAATAGCTGTTTTTGCTCGTAGAGATTGCAAGTTTAGTGTACTTGACAAGGTTTCCAAATATCATTCAGTGCCTTTAAGAGCGTGTGGGTGTACTTGGAATTTTTTCAAGTTAAAAAGGTAGATTTTATTAACGAAAGTATATGGAAAAATTGCAGCCTTATCAAGCCAAAAAAATTTGACAATACTAGAAAAGTAAACCTGCAATTTTCCTGACTATTCTTAGCTCCAGTTCAGCAAATCCGTTGTCTTGTGGCGTTATAAATTCTACTATCGATGACGTCATAATCTTCTTCTCGAGTTGTGCTCCTTTCGGATCACTGCCCATGGTAAAGTTGCTTGTAAGGATCAAATTGCAATGGAGTTTTTGAAGCTGATTCTTCCAATCGCTTTTTCTTCTTCAACAGTTTCCTCTCCAGAAGAAGAAGAATTCCACAATTCATCTATGATGGATCATCCGATGAGCCGAGCGCTGCTCCACTTGCTCAATTGGACCTTTCAAAGCGAAAGATTCCAAGTTCATGGAATTCATCTCTCCTCATTTCTATTCCGAAAATAGGAGATTTGAAGGATATGAACAATTATAGAGGCATTAGCCTCATAAATACAATTGTAAAACTGTTGAGTGCGATTGTCACCAATCGCATTCGTTACACAGTTGAAAAATACAATGTACTTGTACGTGAACAAGCAAGATTTCGTACTCGCGAAGAATGTGCAGCACAAGTCATTGCTTTGGTAGAGTGTGTCCAACGCCGATGGAACAAGGAAATGCGTCCTACCTATGCATGTTTCATCGATTTACGGAAAGCTTTTGATCGAGTTCCTCATGAAGCCTTGTTTCGTAAACTGGAAAGTTTAGGTATTCGAGGTCGATGTTTGGAATTTTATCGTGGGCTTTATCGTAGTTCATGGACACAGGTATCCTCACGGATATCTGATACACTCTCACCTGCCTTTCCATTTTGTAGAGGTGTACGTCAAGGTGATCCTTCCTCTCCATTACTATTCGATCTGTTTATCAATGATTTACTTGAACAATGTCGACCATTTGGTATTCGAGTGGTTGGTTGGTTTGCCTGAGAGTACAATGGTTGGTAGTACAGAGAATCGCTTACCTGGATTGATGTTTGCCGATGATGTGGTATTGTTATCGCCTAGCCGACATTGTCTTGAAGTCTCCATGCGCAAGGTAAGTGAATATTTAACTCAACTTGAAATGGAAGTTGGTGCATCCAAATGTGGTGTTACTGTCTTTCATGGATGTGTAGATAAAGTTCGAAGGTGGCAATGGCAATCACAAGGCAAGGACATACCTGTGGTCGAAGAATATCGTTATCTAGGTATCGATTTGAATTGTAATCTGGACGAAGGATTTACAGTGCGACGTCAAATCCAACGTTATCGTCAAAAGCTTCATATGGCAACTCCATTTCTACGTAATAGTAGGATACCAATGGATCTTCGTTTACGTGTTGTCAAGAGTTGTTTGCTACCTAGTTTGCTCTGGGGCTCTGAATGGTGGGGTATGCATCAACTACATGCCAAACGTTTAAGTTTGGTATTGAATCAAACTTTACGAATGGTGGTAGGTGTGCATATGAAACACACAGGAGTAAGTATTCCTGCTTTGTATACGGAACTGGGGATACCAAGTGTGGAATCACTTGTCGCAGGACGCCGAGCACGTTTATGGGCCAAAGGTCCTAGTATGCGTACATGGATTAGTCAATTATGTCAATGGATACCTACATTTCGGAAAGGAACATGGGTGAAAAATACCAAAGCCTGGTTGTTGAGGAGATTAGGTAGCTCGGCGGTAAGGGAGATTGAACGATCACCTCGTGGTTCCAAGGCATTGCAACGAGCAGTGCAACAGGTCATCCATCATAAATGGTTAACTACTGGCAAAATGACTCAAACCAATACATGGCAACAGTATTGTCAGTATGCATTACATAACGGTAGTGCATTGTTGCGTGATAGCTCCCTGGACTTTCCTGAATATAGCAAAAGTCTTCAATGGCTCATGCGTATTCGTGTTGGTGGATGGAGTTCCTGTTCGAGGCTCGCCAGAATGGGTATATTGGATGAACAATGGAAGACTCGTTGTCCTTGTTGTTTGGTCAATGTCATTTACAACAAAAAAGGTCCGTTATCATGCTCAGCCGAATCGCAGCTGCACACCCAAGAAACCAATCAGTTGCCAGCAATTACAGTTGATTGCAATTTCAATGGGACTAATCGCACTTTGGCTTGTTAAAAAAAACTTAAACTACACAAATACAAGTATGTAAAAAACATTCTCATTCTTTGACAAGTTCTATATAGGAAACTACAAAATCATTCAACGATTCTATAAAGTATCACGCCTGGGAGAATGCAGCATTGAGTTGATGAAAAAATGTCAATAATAGCAATCTTTTCAGCGATTTCAAAGAAGATAGGACAGCAGTTTGGAAACAATTGTCTCCGTTTGCTAGTCCCTATTTAACCATCGTACCTTTTTCAACTGATTTTACTGTAGCTTATTGAGAATTAGGTCAGGAACAAGGTATACAGGAGGAACGATATCCAATGTCTAAAAGCCACGGAGCGGTGATGCCGTAAATGCCAGTTGTTAAAAAGCTCCAAGATAAAAACGCAGCCTACTGTGTCAAGTCGATCCTGCATAGACAAAGAATTGTACTATCCAATTGACATCATTGGACAACCAAACGTGCTGAAACTGCAACCACTTTTATCGATCTAAGACGGTGCCGGGCTTAGAAAAATTACTGCTGTCAGAGCAACTTGCGTTACATCAAGGCTGCTACACTGCATGCCCGAGTAGTCGACTCGCAATAAAGAAGCGTTAGGAAAGACAGCAGAGCAACTGTAATGCCTACAAATGACATAAAGCCCTGATAATGGCAATTTATCGACCTATTTATTACGATGGTTATCTCTATCAAAAAAGAACTGCTTCCGCGTGCAATTTATCACTCGTCTTACCCTTTTTTTCCAATGCTCCACTTGTCCAGCACTTGACATTAACACAGGAAAACCGTATAAATGAAACTCTATTCGTTGCATAAAAAAACGTAAAAAGGAACAAAGATACTGCATGACAAAGAGGCCTAACGTATTCACTACTGTAGAGATATTGTAATGAATTGAAGTGACAAAAACCATGCAATGTCGCAATTCTCTTGGCGATTTACAAGGACAGATTAGAACTGTCTAGGAATAACTGCTTCCTCGTACAATTCACGATTCAACCCAATATTTTTTGTCCAATGTTCAATCTGTCACGCAATTAGAAATAAGGCAAGAAGAAAAATATGAAAACGTGACACGTCTCAGGTTATAAAAACATACAAAAGGATACAACGTAACTGCAAGTAGTTAAAAACTTGAAACTATGCAATGCAGCAATTGAACTATACTTAAACCACCAGTGGTGCCGTCGAATTTCTCGATGCTGGACGACCCAACTGGCTTACCCTGCAGCAATTTAAATCTACCCACAATGGTGTTGGTCACAGAAGATTTACTACCGTCAGAATACTTTTTACGTTATACCAAGGCTGATTCACTGTTTCGACGTCTTCTAGTTGCAATAAAAACTCACTGATTACATGCTACTACAGGGATTGTACTGCAGTAAAATTAACAAAAGACCTCTAAAACGGCAATCCTTTCAGCAAAGAACATTACGAAAAGGTTACAAGGCAATGAGAACCAGTTCAATCATGCATAAAATAACAGTGGTACTATCAAATTGAGAATCGTTAGAAAACCGAACTAGCTTACACTGCAATAATTTGCATCTATTCACGAGGTTGTTGGGGAAAGAGTAATTACGATTGTCCAATCGTGGTTACTTCACTGCTTCTCAGAATTGTGGACTTTAATAAGGAGACGTATTCTTTTCGAAACACTAGAGGGATTGTAATGCATCCAAATGACAAGAAATCTCCATACTAGAAATCCTCCCAGCCGATTGTGATAATTGATTAGCATTGTCTAGAGACCACTACTTCCTCGTGCAAACATCGGTTCTACAATGGTGTTCTGTTCTTTACAATTAGAATAAAATTAAACTATCGAAAAGAAGCCCGTCCCAAAGGGTGAATATGTAAAGAAAGATGTAGAGTAAATGCTAACTGTTAAAAAGCAGTACAGAAAGGCACATGGAACTGTACTAGTTCAGTTATGCATAAACTTACAGGATTGCCTTATCTTTGGACGCCGATAGCAACAAACCAACTTACACTGCATTAACCATTATAGCGTTGCGACAAAATTGGCTACGGAGTACAACGCATTGTCGAGGTACTTTTTTGTTATATCGCTAGTGTTGCATGGCAGTTATGAATTGTCGATTCTTGTTTAAGAGGCATAATGACAACATGACACTACAGGTTTGGTAATACATTAATTGACAAAGAACAACAAATGTGGCAATCATCTCTGTGATTTTCAGCAATAAATTTGAACTGTTTAGAAACAACCGATTCGTTGTCCAAGTCACGAAACAACCAATGCTTCTTTGACAACTGATTCGCTAGTCACACATTTAGAACTAACTTAATAATAAATTAAAAAGCTTACCATTTTAGTTTATAAAACGCAACAAAAGAAAAATACTTTAGCCACAAATTGTATACGGAGACATTAAGCAATAGTTATCATGCACTGAGTCAATCCAATAAAGCATAGTAAGCTAACAGTACGATCGAATCCAGAATCGATTGGGCATCCAAGCGGGCCAAAACAATAATAGGTTGTTGGGATCAACGACGATGTTGGGTGTAAAATTTTTACAGTAGTCAAAACATATTTTAAGTTATATCAAGGTTGGTTTAGAGTTTCAAATTCGTCGACTTGTAACAAAGAGGGTCCATAAAAACATACCACTACATGGCATTTACATGCAACAAAAAAGTATGAAAAAGCATGTAAATGGCTATCCAACAAGCAAAAAGCATCACACGAGGAGTACAAGGTGCTGCATTAGTTCGATTGTGCATTAACCAACAGTGGTACCATCAAAAATTTCTTAATCTCAATCCTCTCCGCTGTTTACAATGATGGATCAGAACTGCGTAGAACTAACTGATTCCTTGTGTGCAACAGTTCAACCAATGCATTTTAGAGCAATGCTCCGCATGTCACACATTTCGAATCAAGGTAAGCATTAATTATGAAAACCTTATTGTCTATAGTATATAATACATAAAAAGAGGAGATAGTGTGACCACAAATTGGTTAGAGGCATGAAGAAAAAAATGCAACCCACTGCCTCAATCCAATGAAGACAGATGAATAATTGTACAATCGAACCGAGCATCCATGGGCATCAAAACGAGCCAACACAGCAACAGCTCGTATCAATCTAATGCGCTGTTGGGCAAAGAAGTTGCGATGGCCAAAGTACATCTTCGTTTAGTTCAAGGTAGCTTCATTATTTCAGAGTCTCCGACTTGTAGTAAAGAAATTTATGATTACATGACACCACAGATATTGTACTACACTAAAATTGCGGGTAAAACATAAAAGTGGCAATCATGGCAGCAGAAAACCATTACTAAAAAGCTAGGTACAAAACACTGCATCAGCTCCATCGCAAATAAACCAAGAGTGGCACCATCAAATTGAGAATCGTTGGGCAACTGAACAAGCAATTGCTCAATAAGTTACATTTATCCACGACTGTTGGGCACCGAAGATTTACTGTAGTCAATTTGAGGTTTTTTCATCGCTATTTAGAATTCTGAATTTGAAAAAAGGAGAATTAAGTTTTCAATGACTCGAAAAGACATGGTGATGCATCAAATTGACTAAAAAACCATGACAATAGAAACCTCTCAGCCAGTCCTAACAACTGAGGACAACTGTTTAGAGACCCCACTGCTTCTTCGTGTAAGCCATTGTTCAACCAATGCTACTTTTTTCATTTGATATGCTTGTGCTACAGTTAAAATTATGATCATACTAAATTACAGAAACTGAAAACACTGCACATATTCTAAAAACATAACAACGGGTGTAGCGAAAACGCAAATTTTTCAAAATCGCGACAAAAAAGCTACATCGGATTGTACTAGTTCAATCATGCAAAAACTATCAGCAGTACCTTCCCATTGGACGCGTTGACAACAAGTCAAACTACACTGCAGTTGCCATTATAGCACTACGACGAAGTTAAACACCGAATACTAAGCACTGTTAAGGCACTTTTTTTAATTATATCACGGTTAATGTACGACATTTCAGAGTGGTCGACTCGAAATAAATAGGCATAAAGATTAAATGACAATATAGGCTTTGGAAAGTATTCAACTGACCAAAAAACAACAATAATGGCAATCGTCCCAACGGTTTGCAGCAATGGGTTTAAATTTTCTAGACTCAACTAGATCCTGGTGCTACTTACAAAACAATAAATGATACTTTGACAACCGCAACTATACTAACATATTTAGAATTAAGACAAGAATGATATCTAACCGCTAACGCTATATAGTTTATAAAACGAAACAGAAGAAAGCTGCTATAGATAAAAATTGTTAAAACGCATTGACGAAGAAGTACCATTCACTGAGCCAATGCAGTAAAGTATAGACAAATAATTGTACAAGCGAGACGAGCATCAGTGGGTATCCAAAACGAGCTAACACTGCAACAGCGTTTATCGGGGTTTTTGATGGTGTTCCACACAAAAGCTTAACCGTACCCAAAGTACATTTTACAGTATGCCAAGTCTGTTTTATTGTTACATAGTCTTCAACATGCAAATTCGAAGCCTAATGAGTACATGGCATTAGAGGTATTTTACTGCAATAAAATTACAGAAACAAACGATAATGGCGATCCTTTCAGCGGAATACCATCACTCAAAAGTTACAAGGCACTGCAGCAGCTCAATCATGAATGAATCCAGAGTGGTAAAATCAAATTGAGGATTGTTGAACAACTGTTGACTTAATAAATTACATTTATCCATCACTGTTGGGCAACCAAGATTTACTATAATCAATTCGTGGTTACTTCATTGCTTTTCAGGGTCCTGGAATTGTAACAAGGAGAATGAAGCTTTCACTGACACTAGAGGCATTGTAATGCATCGTAATGACCAAAATAACCCTTCATAATGGAAACCTCTCGCCCAGCTCTAACAATTGATGACAACTGTTTAGAGACCCCACTGCTTCTTTATGTAAGCCATTATCCAACTATTGTTATTTTTTTCATTTGATATGCTTGTGCTCCAGTAAAAATTATATTCAAATTAAATTATAGAAATGAAAACTGCACATATTGTAAAAACATAACAATTGGTGTAGCGTAAACGCAAATTTTTCAAAAGCACGACAAAAAAGCTACATTGAACTGTACTAGTTCAAACATGCAAAAACCGTCAGCATTACCTTCTCATTAAACGTTATCGGCAACAAACCAACTTACGATACAGAAACCATTATAGCATTACAACGAAGTAAAGCATGGAACACTAAATATTATTGCACGACATTTCAGAGTGGTCTACTCGAAATAAATAGGCATAAGGATTAAATGACGATATGGGCTTTGGAACATATTCACCTGACAAAAAAGCAATAGTAGCGGCAATCGTCCCAACGATTTGCAGCAAAGGATTTGAATTGGTTAGGCTCAACTAGCTCCTGGTGCTACTTATGAAACAACCAATGATACTTTGACACTGCAATTCTAGTAGCCTCTTTAGAATTAAGGGAAAAGTGCTATCTAAATGATTACCCTATGTAGTTTGTACACACAAAAGGGAGCTGCTATCGCCGCAAATGGTTAAAACACATTGACGAAGAGGTACCATTCACCTAGCCAATTTAGTGAAGCTTAGACGAGCAATAATTGTACGATAAAGGCAAGCATCAATGGGTATCCAAGCGAAATGACACTGCAACAGCTTTTACTAACCTAGGACAGCGTTGGGTACAAAATTTTTACAATGGTCAAAATACATACCACGCCAAAGTAGCTTCAACGTCCCAAACTAATCGCCTTGTAATAAGAAGGTCTAATAAGTACGTGCCATTACAGTTACTGTACTGCAATGAAAGCAAGCAAAAAAAATGAGAAACGGCAATTCTTTAAGAAAGAGCATCACATAAGAGTTTGAGAGGCACCACTAATCCACTAATGAATAGTAAAACTATGGTACATCGAGTTGAACTAGGCTGGAAAAATAAAGCTAGCTTAAAAAGATACAGCAGTAAGAACCTGCTACAAAGTTCAAACAGGCCCACTTAGAACAGTAATAATTATTTTTACGACGTAATCAGATTGATGCATTTGGAAGATGGGTAAAAGACCAACAGGTTTACAAGGTCGTTAGGTTTTCTTAGGTTTTCTTAGGTTTTTCTTAGGTTTTAGGGTTTATTAGGGTTTATTAGGGTTTATTTAGGGTTTATTAGGGTTTATTAGGGTTTATTAGGGTTTATTTAGGGTTTATTTAGGGTTTATTTAGGGTTTATTTAGGGTTTATTTAGGGTTTATTTAGGGTTTATTTAGGGTTTATTAGGGTTTATTAGGGTTTATTAGGGTTTATTAGGGTTTATTTAGGGTTTATTAGGGTTTATTAGGGTTTATTAGGGTTTATTTAGGGTTTATTAGGGTTTATTAGGGTTTATTAGGGTTTATTAGGGTTTATTAGGGTTTATTAGGGTTTATTAGG